>JAZGTH010000011.1:10390000-10990000 GCA_036877525.1 Chromobotia macracanthus
TCAATATAGGATAAATAGGTATATAGGATAATATAATATTGCTGACATGAGTAAAATCAATTAATTTAGCAGACTTTTAAGGTCAAGTGTTTTTTCAGTGTTGTAACGTGGAGACAGAGACAGTAGGATCCATTTGCAGTAGTTTAATAGAATAGTTGAACAGGCAGGGTCGACAACAACAAACCGGTATATCAGGGGCTAAGCTAAACAGCAACGATAAACAACCCAAGCCGGGGCAGGCAGCAAACAATCACAGAAATGACAAACAGTCCAGGTAATAACAGGTAAGCCAATCAACAATAGAAACCACTCAGAAACGTCAGCCGGGGCAAAACAAGACTTCACAATGAGTTCATCACAGACTGGGGTTTATATACACAAGAGTTAATTGCTATCAGGTGAGCAGGAAGTAATCAGCCCCAGGAATGTGGCCCTATGGGAAATGTAGTCCAAACATGATTTAGTACTCAGGTGACGGCTCCCTCTGGTGGTTTGGGGGAGGCGGTACGGGAGCCTCCACTGTCACAAGTGTACTATATAGAAGTTCAGAATGATAACATTGGTTATTAATCAGGCTGAAGTTTCAGTCTCTGTAGCTTTAACAGCACGTCTCTGATTACACAAACAACATACAGTATTTTTCTTCCTGTCAATCATTAGCAGTTCTTTTGCACTGGTGATTTTTTTCAACGTACACACACTTTGCATATGTGGCCATATGTGAGTGAATATGTGTGAGGTGGGCTCATGGTAAACTGCCATGAGACAGAGCTTATGCGGGGCTGTTGTGAGCCCCTCATAGCGAGGTTTATCAGTACTTAGGTAATGAGCCATGCCAGAAAGCAACAGACTGGAAACAGATACAGATGAAAAATATAAGGCAGGTGAGGTGATGAAATCTGATAGTTCTAAAACCTACCGAGGGCTGAAATTCAGATGGATGATACAGTATCAGACTCTGTTGAGGCTCTACAAGGACTGACGTCTGTCTGAACTTGAAGGGATAAATATGTATATGTGCTACTGTACATCATCTGTTTACTATTCATATATGACCTATGTTTTCATACATAATGGCTTCTTAGTTTAGGCCTCTGTTATACTTGTAAGTACTACACTGTTTACTCCACTAACAAAAAAGTAATATTGTTTTGCTTTTTTGGGGACATGACACCATTGTAATTCTGTTTTTGGACATGTATTATAGTTATATGGTACAGTGCGGCTGTTTATCTCCTGATTTAATCACCTTATAACTATACTACATAACAAGTCAACTTTTCTTAAATTACATGTGATAATTTCAGGGATTCTCATTGGCTATGTAAATCTACAACAATTTTAGGATTATTACACATTAGATCAAATTATCAAAGATGATATATCATTGTTAAGACCTCATCAAAAACATTTAACTTAATAGTTACTGACTAAAAATAGTAACTATTCAACAGAGTCATCCTAGCAGAAGAATTTTGGGTGTCTTAAGAATTCAAAAATAGATAGGGTTAGATGTAGTTTCTAAACTGTCTGAATGTGAGGATATTAAGAATATTCATAACTGCACAACTTTACTGTTAAAATCATTTTATTTGAACACATAATGTGTATTTAAATTTGATAGATAAGTCAAAACCGGCACAAAAAAATATAAAAACAACAAAAACGGAATCATGACTACATTTAACGTAGTAAAGGGTAACAATCCTTAGATTTACATATTTCAAAGAACTCCTTCACCTACCATTTTAAGATCATATGTTTAAGATTTCATTCTATTTACAATCAAACATTTTCCTGTCTCAATTAATCCTCAATTACCAAATAATATTTGATAATAAGAGTGTATATGCCAAATGACACCATGAATATAAATGTTAGAGAGGCAAAATTATTCTTTATAAATACTCAGTATTTGTTTATATTTTTCGTTAGGGAAAATTGACTCAATGAATGGACGCCACATTAACTACCCATAATTCTTTGTGAGTTACTCTGAAGCCCTCTTAGTGTTTTCTCAGTGAACTGATAGGTGAGTTTGCGCTTCACTTTGCAGATCTCTCCTGTTCTCGAGTAGTTTCGTAGGGCTCTCGCCATTTTCTGATACGTCATAGTCTTTCTGTTGCCCTTGCGCCTGCCCCACATTTCTGCCAGCTTTTCCTTGTTCTGGGAGGAGAACTGGAATGTTCCGTTGTTAGACTGGACCCACCAAATGCAGCTCCGCATATCTGGTGTCTCAAGCATCTCATATAGGAACTGAAACAGCCGTTCTTTCCTTTTACCTAATAAAAATAGGCAGTTTTATTATCCTATTGTCATTTTTTTTAATGTGTACAGGAATTTATAAAATAATTTGTAACCATAACAAAAAAAAAAACATCTTATACAATCTTTATAACCTGATTGCAACAGTGGCAACAGTAACACCTTTAAGAGATGACTGAATCTTTTAATTTAATGCCTTTTGAAAAATTTATCCTAACAATCAAATTTTTAGAATTGAATTTTTCTTCACAGAGCTAAATAAAAGCAGACCAGTTGATGGACAAACAATGGCATGTCTTACCCGAGAGTGGCATCAGAGCCAAGGAATCGCAGACAATCTGTCCCTTCCCATCTGCTCCTGGAGACAGTGGAAAATCTTGGCAACCAGAACTGGTAGACAGAGAATCTGAATCGCTGCACTGGTTTCTGTCATACTGGCAGTGTCCCTACAAGACAGATTGTTATTAATAACAACAAGTGACTATCTCATTCTTTTTTTTCTAATTCTACTAATTCTTTTTGTTGTTTCTGACTTACCCACTCATTAAGACTAGACTGACAGAGCCACTTCTGCTCCTGCTGCTGAGTCTGTTGATCATGTGTGTTTTCTGTCCCTGCTCCTCCACCATAATGCCATTCATATGGATAGCAAAAAGACCAGCTGTTCTCTATATAAACAAATCACTCATTGTTATCACATATGATACTCACCACTATCAACACACTCACACAGCCTAACAAGCTGGTTAAATTTAGAGAGTTTTATTATAGGGTTTAAAGATGTCATTTGGTGAAAATTCTTTGTTAAAATGTGCGTATCATGAGCATACTGGAAGCATGTCTGGAAGTAAGGCATTGGTAGGCTGAAGGTGTAAACAACGCTTAATCAAGCATTACTTTGTTTAAGCATCTGACATAGCTAAATTGGCTCAACCAATGGCATGAGTTTAGGGTGGGTTATATGTCTGTTTGACCAATGGCAGATGGAAAAATTATTTAAGAAACCTGTTTTAAAAAAGTTGTTTTTTGGAATTCAGTTTGATTATGGTAGTGCAGCAGAAACTAGACACTTCAGCTTTAAGTATTTTTTGTAAGCAATTTTCCACTACTTTAACTGTTTTCCCTGACAAAACTATAATTTCTTTTGTTATATGGTATGTGACATGGATTGGAAAACCGAAAGTGCACCTTCATTAAAATTTACAAAACATAGTGACTCTTCCCTCAGTTTCCCTCTAACACTCACCTGCCATGCTGTGCTCCTCTTCAGTTCTCCTCTGGACACATGCTCCTGACATCACCTCCACTGAGTGCTCCTGCAGGTACTCCTCAATCACATCAAGGTCTACATTCCCTGATGACGGCTCTCTGAGGCCCAGATTGTGAAGGTATTGAACCTGTGGGTACTTAGAAACATATCAAATCAATATCTTAACTAAAGAAGGCATCAGATACAGTACAGACATTCCACATTGTACCAGCAATGGAATAAATGGACGAGTTATTTATGGATAAGAGTAAAAGTAAATAATGCTTTTATAATATTATATATATATAAAATATACTTTTTATAATATTAAATATCACATTCCATTATGTTAGTTTCATGTTTGATACTAATGTTTTGATGTTGAAACTAAACTAACAGCATTAGTTGGAAATTTAAGATTACAATAGAATACACAACTATGAATAAATATGTTGTTAAGTACGTAATTAGAGTTGTTTATCAAGAATAACTACACACTAAAACAATGTCAAAAGGTTATGAAAGTAAGGCTAACTAACTTTTACATTCTAGAGAATGTGTGAAAATCCCATCCCCCCCCCTTAGTTACAGCTACAGGTGAAATTCTGTTTGCACAATCAGTCTGACTGAACAGTTCCAGTTACATTATGCATCTGTTTTGACAGACAAAGTAGTATGCAGATCCTGTATACATGCAAGCATACTGTAAGTACAGTGGTTTCAAATAACAAAACATTAAACCAAGTGACACTTATTTTGAAAACAAGCGTGCTATTTGTGAAAAACAGAATATTTCACATATTTTCTTTTTATATAGAGCAAAATCTGCATGCATGTCTGTAGAGTAATTGTGATAGTATACAGATTTTGCTTGTGTTTTCCCACACTATTCCCCTCAGTCAAACCAAAACAGAAAGTATAAATAATACTCACAGATTCAAGGGTTGCCAACATCTGAAAAAATACATACATAAATACAACAGACAAGGCAGATTAGTACAGAAACCACATTAATAAAATCTCATCAGACTGTTCTGTAATTCTGTAATTTGTATACAACAAAAGTACACCCCAAGCAAAAAAACCAAAAACCAACCAAAAAACAAACCAAAATAATAATAAATAAATACCTAGATGCAACATCAACACAAATCACTGATCATACACATAAACTTATAACATAAATGTCTAATTACCATAATGTAGTTCCTATGTTTGAGGCAGATTTGAATGTGTGACAACAGAAAAGGCTGTGTGGAATATAACTGCTGAATAAGAGCTTGGAACAGGGGGTGGGGCAGTACATCACCTGTAATACACACCTGTCTCACTAATCTGTCCCCTTTATATTCTCTAAACTCTCTCTCTCTTTACACAATGTTTGTCTGGAATACAAACATTGTGCCAGCCTCCTATCATCCTATCATCCAAATGCAAATCTCTATTAATAAAACATTCGGCTGGGTTTAACAGTATGGGCAGTTCTTACAACAACTCCCTTGTATTCTGTCTGCCTCAAAGCTATCTGGGCATTTGGTCTTTTGGTTTGTGTCCTAAGCAAGAGGAATTTTACTTGTAACTGCCAGCAATTTTTTTTTTACTAGCAACTAGCTAATTAGTTTATAACGAAGATCCAGATAAATTGTCTCTTCTGTGATGGTTGAAATCCCACTGCTGATGTAATTAAGATGACCGTTAGGGACTGGATATCCATTCGTTTAACTCATTTATTTTGAGATGGATGGTTCATATATTAGCTAATTTGTGTAAAGATGGAACTCATGAATGGCTTTGATGATTGTGCGTGAGATTATTTTATTTCCTGCTCTGTGGTCAATAGACATAAATGTTATGGCAGTAATTCACATTCAGCTGTACATCAAAGCAGCCTTTAAAAAAACAACAAAAAGCTCTTAAATAAAGATAAAAGTTTATTAAACTCAGAAATATGATGTTTGTCCAATGGGTTTTTCATTTGAGCAAAGGATGAGACGACAACATAACTTTTGTTATTTGAAAACCTGTACTAGTTGCATAGGTTTCCACCAGTACATAGTAGATTAACACAAATTAAAAGGTGCATGTTAACATAAGTCTGGTTCTTATATTATGTTCTGATAGCTTTTGTGATAAACTGATCAAAACTGAAGTTGCTATTGACAGTAAATATTTCCTTTCAAATCAAATATGGCAGAGGTGTTGCGTCAGGTTTGGCATCAGAGATGTTTGGTCATAAAACACGTGAAAACCAATGATGTTTGATGTGTGTTTTACTGTCCAGTTTAATGTGTAAGGGTGACATTATTCGACTGGAAGGCTATTTTTTATGTTCCACAAAACAAATAACAGCCAATGGGTTTGGAACAATATGAGGGTAATTAAATGATAACAGAATTATCAGTTTTGAGAGAACTATTCCTTTAAGAAATTAAAAAGAAATGTTGGTGTGGTGTGTGTATGTTATTTTGCTGGTGTATAGTGGGGAAGTCCCTGTACAGAACTTAGTGGACCTACATAGGAAACTACACTTGAGAGGAAAAGGGTTGAAAAGTGAAACGAGGAACATATATAGTGATTATGCTGCATAGATGTAAACCCTTCTTCTGAAGATTCTGAAGATTTAAAGAAGTTTGATGTGTCCAAAAGTGATTTTTCTAGCAATAAAATGATTCTTTGGCACTGAACCTTTAGCACACAGTGCTATCAGTAATATGATTTAAAAGCATGTCTTTCTGTGTAGAAAATAAATTAACAGAAACTGTATAATTTGACAGGGAATTGTTGGTTTAATCTTTAATGTAGCACTAAAAGAATAAATGTCAAAAAGTGAAAAACAGCCGCTGTGATTTTAAATTGCAGGAACAGTTAACGTTGTACATGAATATGCGATAAGCTACGTTACAGCACACACTCACAACTCGGATCTAACAGAAAATTATCCTGTACATTTAAGTGAAACTTTCTGTTGTTACATCATCTCACATATATTACAGCATTGTAAATATATTAAATCTACAATCCGTACATTTTGCCTCTCTGTTGCCATCTGTGTTTGAAACATAAAATTGCAAAGTTACTCATGTAGTTATTTACTTAAGGTGGATGACAAGTTTAAATTCTAAATGCTTATTGCTGTAAGAACAAACTACTGTAAGAACAAACTACTGTAAGAACAATGTGCTCCACCATTCCAGAACCCACACATGTGACTTAAGTTACAAATTGCTTTTCACTATTATATAAAGCTTTCACTATTATATAAAGTATTGTGCACTTTTTTTGTCTGGATTATACTGTAAACATAGAAATTTTAGTTTAAAGGAATTGTTAGGCATGACACGCAATTATCTCTTTCATTTACTCTTATTTGGGCTCTCAGAATATCATGTGAGCAGATGTATCTCCTGCAGTGTCATTTCAGTGAGGTGAAAGGTCAATGTCATAACAATTTCAACAGCCATCTGCTGTTGTCAGGGAAAAACTCAAAGGGGAATTTTTGTGTTGTTGAGCTTTATGACATCACAGACAAAGCAATGACCATCAACTGTTATTCATGACGAGTGATTAGTAATGAAAACGAACATGGGACTGTTGGGAAAATACATCTAGCAATTCACACTGCGCAGTCAGATAAAGTTCACCATCTGGAATATGGCAGTTTTTATGAACTTAGCATACCACTAAAACCACTTTCACCTCCACTGGGTTATCAGATGGGTCTGAATGAGTGTTTACTCTGTAAACAGGTCTCTAAAATCCCTTTGCAACATTTGTGGTGTGAGAATCCCACTACAGTTCAGCCTGTCTACTTATGGACATTTTATTGGTTCAATATCAAGTGTAAAGGATACATAACCGAACAGTTTAATGCCAGACTGAAGTTGAAGCCTTCCTGCATGGGAATTCACTGTGTGAATTTCCCAGTTTGTCTTGACACCAAGTTCTGTTTCACTTTTGATGTCCAAAAAAATGTTCGGTACGCAGAACATACTTGAAGTTTGTGAAACAACAACTATCTTGTAAAGTAAGGCCTCGGGATAGAAGTACTTTAGATTGCATCATTTGCGCCATGCACGTAATTGTTTAACATGTTTTGTTTTTATGCTTTGTTTTCAGTCTTATCAACCTTTGGATTAGCCGCAAAACTGGATTTTTGGAATGCTGATGTGTGAATTGGATAAACATTAGACTTTCTGAGATGAATGGAGAACCTGCTTTCTAAAACTCTGATTGTACAACACTTTCCTAACTGCTGCCAGTTCACCAGCTGGCACAAGTCACTTTGCTTACTGTACAGAATATTTTAAAAAAGGCATGTTTTCTGAAATAAAATAATAATAATAACAACATTAAAACAGCCAAAGAAACCATAAACCAGACAAGCTTGTTCTGGAAAAAAACCCTGGGTTAAGGAATATCTGACAGTTGTGCTTAGACAGGAATGGTGCACCTGTTGCTGATTAGTGATGGGGAGAGACAAAAAAAAGAGAACGACAGCTGCAGATGTAAACGTGGGAGAGCAGATTCTTATCATGTGAATATTTTATCATTTGATTCCTACCACTGTATATGCATAATAAAAAAATATAAAGGTGACAGGCTTGAGTGGTCCAACAATAAACAAAAGTACATAGAGGGTCTAAAAATTTAAAAGCTTAAGAATTAATTTTTTTATGCAAGTAGGATCATGAAATCTTAGATCATGACAGTTTTTTCTGTGAAATATATGTCTGGCAGCAAAACATAAAGACAAAGAATCTGATTATATTCTGATTGTAACAGAGAATTAATGTAACATATTTCTGACCTAATGAATGTATCATCAATCAATCAATCAATCAATCAATCAGTTTCAGGTTACACAAATAATCAACAAATAGTAAAATATTAAACAATTTGGTCGAAATATACATATAAATCCAGTATAAATTGGGTAAATGCATTTTAGTTGTTTTGAGGTGTATTATTGGTTTTTGAGGTGAGTGTTGTTATTGTTGGATTGAGAACCCAGAAAATTGGACTGTTTTCAGAATGCAACTGATAGGAATTAGGAAAATGTTTTCTAAAAATAACTGCAGACTTCTATTATTAGTTAGACCCACTAGGCAAGATAACAACATACTGATGGTGACATACTCCAGGTATGAGGTAATGTAAGAAATAATTTAAGTCAAATACACTGTTAAATACACTCAAATATACTCTTTGTAATCTTGACTATTTATAAGAAATAGTTGGAAAATTGCTTAACCTATTTTTTTTTACTTTACCTAAGTTTTTTACTTAACCTAAGTTATACCAGTCAGGATTTAAAATAAGTTGAAATAACTTGTATGTATGTATGTAATAATTGTAATAGTTGTATGTATGTACTTGTATGTAATAGTTAAGCTGATTAAACTTAAAAAATTTTAAGGCAGCAAAGTTTTTTTACAGTGTACAATCAGGGATTTATTTGCAGTTGGATTGAAAATATTGTTGTCAAAGTACATTACTGGCCTCTGCATTACTGACAGCATTATAGGTAACCAATAGCCACTGAAAACATGCATCATTTGTACCAAATGTAAATATAATACTAAATGCACAACTACACAATAAGGCTTATTGTTATTGTGTTTTTATTATTTGTTATTTTATTATATGACTTTATAATTGTTATTAATTTTCTATGCATTTTATACCCTAATGTTTAATTTAATATTTGTCGTGTTTATACATTTCGACTTTTGTAAAACCAAAGACAATAACTTGAAATTAAATTAAACTATGTCATCTGTAAATTGCTTTAAAATGACATTTTTAATTGTTATCTATGGCGTGTTTACTGTCACAACTTTTCAGAAATGTATCAAAGACGTCTGTTTGACTGTAGTTGTGTACTTCAGTATGCAAATATTTTCTTTATCTCTCTGATAAACTAACAGCCTTGATGGAGGTGTGTGCTGGAGACTATTGGAGTGGTTTGGTCTGTGTGTTTAAGGGGGTTGGATGGGGATAAAGGAGGATGGGTGGGGCGCTTCTGTAGTTCACAGATCTTGCTGCCTGGAATGCTTATGGCTAATCAAGTCATTGTCAGTGTTAACCAGCTGTACTTTACTGTTTTAAAAGAATACCTAACTGAATTCACATGTAGCAAGCTATAAGCAAATCAGCTACAAAGATTTGTAACTGGCTTTACTAGGAATTTCCCCCAAAGGCCCACAGGCATGATGTTATGGACAGTTTCAATTACTGAACAAACAGAGCTAAGCATAAACCAACCCAAATTTAACTTAAGTATCATTTTTAAATTAAGAGTTTTCTGAGAGGTGTTGCTTCCATAAAATTCAAAATGAACTAATATTTTGCATGAAATAGTAAAATGTCTTGCTTTCACCATTTTATATGTTGTCTATGTTTTAGGTGTAATAAAATATGGATATATGAGATTTGCAAATCATTGGATTATGTTTTTATTTTACACAGCATCTTTTGGTGTACACATGTACATCTATCTTTATGACAACCAGAGTACCAGTTAGATCACTTGAGTGAGGACAAAGACATTTTGAGAGTAAGAGAGTAAAGTGAAGACATTTTGTCTGCTTTAAATGGCTGTTTGAGGGTTAAGACATGGTTTTAAAGTTAAAGTTATAAGGATACCTAAATTTGCAAGGGGATGGATCAAAGAAAATCAAAAACACAGGAAAAGACAAAAAGAAACAATCATAAATACAAATTGCACTCTTTGCTGTGGAAGCAAGAAATCTTTCATGATTAAAAAATAAATATGAGGCAGAATGTCACATTGTGTTATTGGCTGTTTCAACACATAGAGTAGATGTTTTACCAGTTTAGAAGAACAGCAAATTTAATACTTCTGATGTGAGTGTTGGGACAATTGGCTCAAAGTTGTGTTTCTAGATGATCAGCTGTGTCCTGTTGTTTTATTTGTTCACACAATAAAAGCAGGGAATGTGTAGTATCATGTTCTGTCCATTGCTTCTGCAGTCTGAATCTTGTGTTTGGTGAGAACACACATAAGCCATGATAAAGAAGTGGGAGCTGACGCTGACAGAAAAGCAGTGAAAAATGTCCTTGTACTGTATGTGCTTGTACAGTAATTCCTGAAAGAATCAACACATGCCGCAAAACACTTCAGCAAATGTTTACAATTGTTCTGGGAAAATCATTCTCCTTAAAATCCCATTTCAGGAGTGCAACATTATTACCTGTTTGCTGATTTAAAACGTATCAAAAGATAAACTTTTATTGTGTCTGATAGCTCAGACCTGTCATAAAAGTTGAGGATCCAAGACATTCAGTAATAGGAAAATTACACTCTGCAGCTATACCCCTTTAATCTGTAAAAGTAGTGTAGTAAGTGCCATGTACTGTATTTCTCTCATCCAAAAAGTGATTTAAAACTAGGAATGTTGGTGATCAGAAACACAGCCCTATGGATCCAGTAAAGTTATCCCACGGGACACTGCTTTCCCAGTGAGTGTCCAAAGGCAATAAACCTCTCTAGACAAACAAAACCAAACCCATTTTATCTGTAGTGCAGTAGAACACACACATGTAAATCATGTTTTCTCAAGTTGGAAAGATAAGACAAAGCCTGTCAGTGTCTCATACCACCTGTTACCATAACAAATGACAAAAGTACTTCAATTCTGTATTTCTTTATTTGTGTATCAAAAGTTAAATAGAAAAAAACATAACATTCATAGTACACATAGTAATAACAGTCACAAAAAATAATTCACTCAGGTGTTGTTAAACAATTATAATTTAACCATTAAATTGTAATTGTAACCATAAGGAATAAAATTCTTGGTACATTATGGTACATTACAATAGTGTTGATGTCTGTCTGCTAAATGTGACCTACAATCCCTGATTCCTCTCCGTGGCCATGGGAAAGTGAATATTTACAGTGACAACAATAAGACAACAGTTACATTTAAATGTTTCCGACAAACAAATGGATCAACTTCTGTCAGCTTGTTGAACACATATTTTTATTTGGATATTTCTACCATATGATGGCTAAAGCAGCATCGAGTACCAGCGTGACATTGTTTTCATGATAACCAGATACATTATGAACGGAATTCTACAAAATTATAATGAAAACATCAAATTATCAAGGCAATAGCCTCTCATGGTAAATAATACTATGAAAAATGTACAGATTTACTTTCAAGGCAAAAATAAAACAAATGAAAAGCAGGTATCTATGTTAATTTCAGTATCGGCAGTGGCACCCCTCCAACATGCAATGCATTGTGAAATAGATTCATATTTTCTAAAGTATGAAAGTAGGCCATTTCTGACATAGCACAACACTGATAAGCAACTCATGAGGTCATAGGTGTATGTTTAGTAGAATAATTTACAATGGCTTTAAACACGGCTCAACCAGTTATAATCAAGGTATTGTTTTATAACCAGTGCTGTAACATGTCTGACTGGGATCTTCATTGTTTTAGTATCACCCAGCCATAGGAAATAATATTATGGCATTGATAATGTTACCTTCAGCAAACTTATTACGGCAGATGAAACTCATCACACACGTATCTCTCTGTTTCTCTCTCTTTCACACACAAACACAAACATGTTTGTTTCACTATATTAGTCAGATCATTCCTTAGACTTGCATTTACTTTATATCAGTTTTACCTTCGTTATATCAGGTTTACTTAATCATCACAGAAACATGCATGTGCATGGCAGTAGATTTAACAAAAAAATGATTTGGCCTTTCCATGCACCTTTTACATAGAGAGGACCATATTATGTTCTCACAACGTGGCTGTCATGATATTCCTCTATGTTAGTGAAGACATTTGGCCATCACAAATATAGACATACAGGTTTTTCCGTATGCCAATACTTCCTTTGTTTCCAGTACTGTGGCACTCATAATCATGGTGTTTTTGCTTTAAATCAACACTGTGATTAATCGAATCACAAAGTTAATCAGTCTGCAAACAACGTGTATCTCTACCACGAGAGGGAGCCAAACAGACATTGATTCTGTCTGTTATTAGACACGTGGAACATACAGTTTATAATTTGTTTTATAAAAATTAAACAAAGTTTATAAAAATCTATCTAGCAATACTGTGGTAATCAATGTATCACGTAGTCTTTGTAAATAGACATTTAATAGTATGTATTTTTATAGTATAATTTGTATCATTTATAGTTAACAGAGATTAATAACAGAAACATATAGAGTGTACATTATAACAGAATAATGTAAATCGTTAATTTGTATAAAGTGCGAAAAAGAACATGTAGTATCAAAATTAAGCCATGAAGTGAAATTACTTTTTTTGCTTGCACAGTTGTACCTCTGCCATACTGTATTGTCATACTTGTTCTTTTGCTCTAGAGGGCGCTTTAGGACATGCTATATTATATTAAAAGTGCAAACTGAGCTGTTACAGTATACTGCTGGAACATGACGACACAATATTGGTGAAACACACACTCAGTACAAATATGTTTTCATTCACTTTGACCTAAACTTTTGCTGTACTGTATAAATATTCCACTTAAATCCTTAAATTATGCATTAGTTGCATGTCTTATGGACTTACATACATTACGTACATTAGCCTATGTGTTATTGTTTTTTATGTACTACATTCATCATATGTTTAGATGGTATTTTAAGATTTCTGAACTTAAATGGAAACTTATTTGCAGGGTTCACATTTACAGAAAGATATTTAATATAGTTGTATATGCAGGGTGACTTATAAAAAGTACATACACAACCTGTAATCAAACAGATGTCAATACAAATAATAAGTTACAAGTAATGTTTAAAGAGGTGATGAAGCCTCTTTCTCTTTGAATCTGTGCACACACACACACATTTGGGGACACAAACACCTCCTGCTTTTCAGGCCTATCATTTTTCTTTGGTTCTGGTTGGCTGGAATCAAATGGAGACAGTAAAATATTATCAGGCAAGTGTTAACATTCCACCTGAGCTCTAATCACGGCTTGCACGCTAAGATACAATCATCACTTACCTGTGTCTTTCTCCCTCTCATGATAAACATATCTGCTTTTTGAATCCAAACACAGCTCTACACCTTAACAAGTGCCATCTCTTGCAGTTCATACACTGACGGTCAAAGTTATGAAAGTTCAGTAAAGGTAACTGGCTTCGATATAATTTTATGTCAAAGAGGTTTTGTGGCTTTACTTCCATTATGAATTTAACCGTAGAATTTAGCCTGGTTAAAAATAAATAAACTGCAATCCAGTGCTTGTATTTTTTTAGAATTTGCTTTAGATATGTCTGATAAATCTTTCTTTTAAAAAGTGAATTGCTCACCTTTCCTGATGCTGCAGGATCTGAGGCCTTATTCATGTTGAGAAATTATAGCTGCAAATTGTTTCTGGGTAGGTACCCCACCTTTGATGGCAATGTCATACTCTCAGAACAGCAACAAATCTCATCAGAAATCATCAGTACCCTAAAATTTAGGTCTAATTTCAGTATTTCTCATCTCAGATATGTCATGTAAAAAAGGCCCAGTAATCTTACCTGTCTCTTCTAAAATGTCAGAACAGCCTTGTTTATCAACAAGATAAAGTCTGCAATCAAAAATCAGAGATTTCAAAATGAACTCATGTCTTATTAAGAAACATCTGGGGCAATGGCAATACTTTATTAAACTACAACTGACTACGCCATTTGCTTATTGAAGTAAAACAACTAAGCAATACACTTTTATTTTGGGCAGGAGATTTTTCTTCTGGGCCAGCAAACACACCTTCCATAAAACACAGTTCTCAAATTGATCATTTTCTTCATATTTATTTGCTGTGAATGTGATACACAGAGACTCCCACTGAATGTTCGGCATCTCTATGCACACGCTTAGAAATCCTTTTCCAGTTGAGATTACAACCCTATAACCCGTTTAACCTGTCCCTAGTTAACATGTGCAAGTCCTTGCCTGGAAATAATTGAGGCAATAAAATTTGAGACAATTTATAATTTATCATCTTTATTTATAGCTGGTTAATTTATCCCACCTTCTTACCATTGCTTCTATAACTGGAGTGCCAATGGCAAGACATAAAATAGAATCAGAAATAGATTCTTTTATTTCTTCTGCTCTCTCTTGCAGGCCTTGACTCGTGCATGCATTATCCTGTATACTAGCTGACTGTACATTATACTGTTAATGTGATTCTTACGCGTGAGTCAACAGGAATTTTGCTCACAATCTTGTAGGTAAACATTCTGGTTCCTGAACTCTTGAGATTTCTGCAGGTTCACAGCATTACAAGACACTTTTAGTTTTCAATATAAAGCATAAGACAAGAAGTCTAAAAAGAAAAATGTTCTCTTCAATATCTTAAGCCTTTCTCTTTGATGTGGGTTAAATTTAAAGCAATTGAGGAAAAACTTTTGGACCCCTTCTTCTCAGACATTTCTTCTGAGCAGAAGAACCCAGAAATTCCCTGTCTACTCTAGAATATCAGAGGAGATGTCAGCAATGTCTTAGGCTGTGCTTATGTTAGATAATGTGTGGTGGTTGATTTTTTAATAAAAGTTCAGTGTATAACTCATCTTCCGTCCATATTGCTCTGTTTGTTCTACACACATGAGTTCTCACACATGAGCTTTACTTATCTAGCTGATATTTCCTGCTGTCATTGTGAGCTTTGAAAAAGCAACCACACAGCAATATTTTTGTCACCTTTTCAGTCCAGTTACAGACAACAAATTTCGACCATTTGGTGATGCAGTGGTGTTGCGAGTTTTTATTCAGACACATTCCCCTCAAGTGAACTAAGCAGGTGGTCATAGCAGCCAGATATGACTGCGTTAACCAGTAATTGTCTGTTCCCAGCATCGGTAAGTGGATAGAACTAAATCTCCAGTTTCTCCCTCTCATCAGAAAGCCACTGAATGGACTTCCGTGCTTGACAGAGCTTGAATAACCAGTGGCAGATTTAGACAGGTGAGAGCCAGGTAACTGCTGCCCTTTTGTGCCTTAAAAGATTGCCGATGCTCAGATAGAGCGTGTGTGTGTGTGGGGGGGGAGTGGAGTGTAGGCCTTTGATCTTAAGGAGCAGGAGATGGGGGCAGATCTTCCAGTGCTCCATGTAGCTCCAGCCATCCAGGTAACCCAACCCTGTTTTGGCCTTCGACTCAACAAGCAGGTGCCCAGAGGTGGGAACTGTTTGCAGAGCTGTGTTTTGTGACAGCACATCTAACTTTCAACATTTCTTTTACCACCACTACATTGTTCACAAATCCCTGCTTTTCAGCGCAGGGCCTTTCAGAATGTCTCGCTCTTTCTGTTTTGCACTTCCCAAGAAATAATGGGAGCAGATTTCTTTCATGCTCTGCAGAAACACAAATGTCAGTTCTGTGATTGCATGTAAAGATGATTTTGAATCATATTTTAACAGCTATGATTTAAAAGAAAAATCACAAATAAGATCTCTGTGATTTCTTTCTCTAGAGAGTAAGAAGATGCAAAACATGACAAGCATGAGACTTAAGAAGGTTCCTGCAGAATTTTAGAAGAGATCTAGGTACAGTCTCACAGTATGCTCAGATTTACCAAGACAATATCAATTTCTTCCATCAAATTATCTGAGCTTTCCTGTCTACTTAAAATTGAAAGCTCTATACACTCAATGTATCAACAATTGTATCCTTTGTTTTTATTTTCCCTCCTTTAAGAGAAACATCTGCCATCTTAAACGAGACCTCCACTGTATCCGGAACATGACAGAGCAATTTTTGAAAAATAAAATATTCCTTTGTTCTGCGAAAATTAACTTTTGCACGAAAACCTCAATGGTGCATGAAAGATTTGCTGTGCGAGAGGATGACTGAATTTTTTGTTGTTTGAGTGTGTGTGTGTGGATAATGAAAAGATAATGTAAAGCAATGACTACAGTTCAGCCGGGTTTTTGAGGGAATATAACAAAGGCTCCACAGAAAATGGGTTCAGCTGAGGAATTTTAATGAATTAATGGAATTCATCTGAGCTCATTGTGATTGATTCTAAATGAGATGAATTGGCAGGACTGGAGATTCTCATGCTGGACAGCAAAGCTGAAAGCATACAAATCATAAACTCCTAGAAAAAAAGAGTTTGTGACAGATGGGATAAGTATATTCATGCAAAACAACTGAGGCATTTATATTTTTTTTATTTGATATCAGAAATTGGATGCAGATTCATTAAAGGGTGCACACTAACAATTATGAACCTCCATGAACATAACAAAAATAAAAACAAACTTAAATAATAAACTTAAAATAATAAAAATAACAGAATAAGGCAGAATGAGAGTGGATAATGTTTTAGGGCACTCCCACTCTAGATTTCTAACAAGATTTTTCAACAAAGGCCAACATAGATGGCAATAATAGCAAAACATGACTTGTGACTAAAACTATGCATAAAGCCTTTCCAGACAGTTCAGTAAAAAACGACCAACACATGATAACCCAATACTTAATCGTTTCTGACTTTTACTGTGAAGTATAAAAAGCAGAATGTTAGGAACAGACAGCATCAGTCATCATTTGCTTTCAATGTATGAAATTGGATTGGGTGCAAAAATGCAATAAAAGTGAATGGTTGATTGTGGCTGTTGGTTCCTAACAATCTGTCCAACATCTTATGTGTTCCTCAGAAGAAAGTGATATGGGTTTAGAACAACATGAGGGCAAATGAATTTTTATTTTTGGGTAAACGATCACGCACACAAACTTAAAGGAAAACTTCTAGCTTTCCTGGAAAAAGCTGTACAATATGATAAAGTACACCGGTACAGTGTTTTTGAGATGTTTAGATGAATTCAGCTGTTGCTACTGTTTGAACCCTTGATAACAATCAATCAAGAATTCCCATGATCCGTTGAGACATAAATAAATGGTGTTTATCCTCTAGTGACCTGGAAAATTCCAATACCTTCACAACTGAACAAACTGCACTATTCATCAATGTTCCTACCATTACCTTATGTGAGATAAACTGAACAAGGCATCCAAATGTCCTTCGCTATGTACTGGATATTCACTGCCTGTGATAAAGTAGTAAATCTGTAGTTTGTTTGACTGAGCGTTGGGGCTGAGGGGAGCCCACAGCTTAACTTAATTATTGTTGTTTAGGTTATGAAACACCATGTAAGCATATCTTCAAGGGAAATGGAGCAAAACAATATTCACATATGATGTATATGGGCAGCTACAGCAGGTGAAGTGGTCAGTGTTTGATGTCTAAATTTGTATAGTGGGATCGAGGGGGAACTTTCCACAGATCCTCAAGGCTGGATCTTGGTTTCAACAGCCTTATAAAACCATGATGGAAGGGTTGGACCTTTACAGGTATTATGAGAAGACTTGTTTTAGTAATTGTAGCCAAAAAAAATAATACACACATAGATTTTCATACACACCGTCTCTTTAGTTAGCTTTGACTTCTCTGCATTCTAACTATCCCCTTCAGTTGCCTGAGGCAGAAAGAGACCGTGCGGTAGAAAGTAGGAGGAGTGCTGAGCCAGGCAGCTCCACCCTCCAAAAGCTCCCTCCAATCAGAGGAAGGCTGCAAGCTTCTACTACAATAGGTGAATGTCTTCTGTGAGATGAGACGGGAGAGAGAGAGAAGACCTGGGCAACCCCCAGCCTGATTCATACACCCATGGGAGTTTGAAGTGACAGAATAAATCTACAGAGACGAGACTCAGGATAACATTTCATAGAGCTGAGAGCAGACAGATACAAAGATAGGCAGAAATACGCAGAGTGAGACCTCAAGAGAGACAGCCACATACATCAGCAGACCCACAAAACATTAACCTAAAGACAAGAAGTTGGAGTCACTGTCATGTTCGGGGTGTTGCTAATCTTGCATGCCATCTCGGCAGCCCATTCTCATGGGCCCCAAGGTGCCACAGTGTCTGTTAAACAATGCCCATCTGCGTGCCAGTGTGAGGAGGATGGCATGTTACTCCTCGTGGACTGCTCTGAACAAGGATTACCCAACGTGCCAAGCGACCTAAGTCCTTTAACATCCTACCTGTGAGTATCCTTCTGTCACAATGTTTGCCTAGATTACCTGTGCTGTGGTTTCTCCTTTTCTGAGCAAGGGTGATGTTTTGACTGATTACTTTCTAAACACTGGTTGTCAGATTGTTGTGTTTTTGCCTGAATGAAGTTTTAATGACATTTGCAAGGTTCAAGTATACTTTGGATCAGTTCTTGAGTGACCCATGCAGCTTCAGTCAGCGCTCACGCACAAACTCCATTCACACGAGTAAGCAAACCGCGCAGAGCGCTCCCGCTCATTACCAAATGCGAAAGCAGCGCTTGTTTCCCATGTGTCCTGTGACAGTTCTCAGTACCGTGGTATCTGATGGGAACGTGTGTACAGAGTGATGCAGTTGGGTGCTCCATACAGTATTGGATTTCTCTATGTCAGCTGGAAGCCTGTTTGGTTTAAGTCCATGCTAATCACTAAGGCATGCCATATGTCCCCTGATTGTGAATGATGACGCAGGGAAGGACTCAAATGTTCACTCATAAAATGTTGTGTAGCTCACGTGAATCAATAACTGGATAGAGTTGGAGGAATTGGATTGCAAACACATGTATCGCAAAACCTTTCAAAACATATTGAAACATCTTGAGCTGCATCCTCTAGACATTTGCATGTGCATGAGATTGGATCTCTGTTTTAATATTGCTGATGCTGAAGGGGGTTTTATTGCCAAGTGCAATGTATTGCATGGCTTCAGAGTTTTGTATTTGAATTACATTTCTTCAGAAATGAAGATTACATTTCTTCATTTCTTCAGCACTGCAGCAAATTTTTATTCAGAATTTTTTTATTTAAGAAATTAGCTATTTCCCTATAGCAATTAGTAATATAGAAATTAGTACATGCTTGAACAAAATGTTAATAGTGTCACACTACTGAATATTTCTCTAAAGTGTAGAACTGATTCTTCCTCTTGGTATTTCTCAAAATTTTAAGAAAGTCTTTGGTGTTTTAATTTCTTAGCTTTATTATATTTTAATGTCCGTAGAGATCAGCCAGTAGACTTGCTGAAATGTAATACATCATCTACTTATCTACTTTCTTTACTAAAGGAGAGCAAATTGTTTTAAATATTGACTGAGCTTTGATGTCCATGTCATTGTTGAGATGTCAGAGTGTGTATTTAGGTATGATGAGGACGTGCTGCTCTGCAGGAGAATTCGGCTCTTCTGAAGTCATTTAATCTAAGTGCTCATTCATTTGTCATCTTTTTCATGCCAACCTTTAGACAAACTAAGAAAAAGTATTTGCAATAGACATGTACAGAACATGCAGTTTCTATCCTTTTAGCCAGATTTCTATAGCTTTTGCTATGGTCTATTATTAAATATTATTTTTATTATTATTACACACTTTGAGCAGCCAAATCCTTATGGTAAAAACTCACCAAACTTTGCATGCAAGGCTTTTTCTAATTGTATCTTATGTAATTATGGGATGGATGGCATGTATAGTTGCCTAGCAACTAGCTGTTATATTTACAATGTTTAAACCATCAGTCTCACATACCTGTCTGAGCTAGAAACTTAATATGTCCTTGAGAGGAAATTTCTCTCTCCCATTTAAAGAGTTTAAGGCTGCAATCCATAATTTTTTGTTTAAAAATGAACAAAAATCAGTTATTGAGTAAGTACATAACAGATCAGTGTTTAAAACGGTCACAGTTTTATATTTTAGACAGAGACTGTGATAGAGAAACTAAAGTTATGGATTGCAGCTTTAAAACACACAAATTGTTTAAAATCATGCATGCTCAAATGTGAAAAAGACGCCTGTCATATCAGTAGCCTAATCAAAGATTTTACATGGAGTGGGCTTCCTCATTGAGGCTGACATGACAGGCTAATCCCCATTATGTGACAGATTTGTTTACAGAATAAATTAGTGGCTAACTTCCTATTTCTGTCATTTCTATAATATCATAAAAGGTTTTGCATCCGTGCCACTAGGTGTCAGTAGTCCAAGACAAATACTGTAGCCACTGGAAAAATGTAATAATATTTACCCAAAAAAAACTGCTTAAAATTGCATTTCTTTATCAGAGGTCTCATTTCATCTGCTTTACCGTAGCTTCTTTAACCTGCTGTTTGCAGTTGTATTTGCTTATTTTATTCCTTCATTACCGTTTGTTTTAATACACATGACATGCTGATGGTATCAATCACCATTATGTGCACGATGGACAGGTAAGACAGCTTAAAGGGTTGATAGTTAAGCCGATACGTGTGAGCTATGTGAACACGCTACTGAGAAAACTAGAAGCAGGCACCAGTGCTGGATATTCTGCCAGTATTAAATGCCTGTCTCGCTCTGCAGCAATCGGGACATCAGGTGCCCTGGGGCGCGGAAAAACTCTGTCACTAAAAGAGCCTGTTTTTGTGCTGCTTTTTGTTTGTTTCTGTTGGTTTCAACAGGAGTGGACACTGAGGTACATCAGAGAAGGAAAGTTTAGAGATTGCTGTATAAATGTGAACAATATCAACATACACGTTCATGAATATACACATTAACTGTTGACTGATTTATTATTTTAGATCAGTTATGGTTTCAGTTATTGTAGATGCATTCATTTCATTAGTTTCTGCTATCAAAGTTCTGCAAATGAGCTACACACACAGTTTTACTGTTGTTACAATAAAAAGACATGAGATATACTTTGATCACGTATGGTTTCAGTACATTGGCATGCGTATGCAATAGTGGCTAAAGGTTTATGAATACCATAAATGTTGACTCTGTTGATGCTGTATTGAAGATGTTGTCATATTGTCCATTTAAATTGTTATAATTGTGAAATTTCAACATAGATAAAGTGATTTAGCCTTAAAAGAGATTTAAAGATATACTCACACTAGACATGAAAATTCTGTCAATATTTACTAATTTAGTCACCCTCATGTTGCTGCAAACACATATAACTTTCTTCCATGGAATACAAAAAGGATTAAGCAGGATGGTAGTGACTGACAGCCTCAGTCAGCGCTCATTTTCATTGTATACAAATGCTGTGTCAACATTCTTCAGAATGTCTGCTTTTATGTTCCACTTAAAGAATTACATGAATTTGATGTTATTTACATGTTATTTTTAACAGTGTGCTCAGTGTTAGAATGACAGGGTTTTACTGTTTCAGGACCTAGTCTGGCAAACCCAACATAAGTAAATACAATAAGACAAAGGTAACATTCTTCATTTCAAAGAAAGCATTGAAAATGTCTTTTGTGAAATGTACTGACATCGGTGAGCATCAGGTGTCTGAACTGAAGATGAGCATGAGAAACAAACAACCACCTAAAACAAAATCTCACAACCAGCTCAAACCTCAAAGTTGTCAGCCCAACGCTTGAAGCCAAGAGCCATATATTTTCATCTCTCTGAGGGCAATTTTCTACACAAACACAAATTAATGTTGAACTTGAGCCAAGGGCTGCAGACACATGTTTTCATTTATTGGCCTTCCTCAACTTCCAGCTTTGGCTTTGAAACCTTTAGAGTCAAAGAGAAACAAGACCAGAGAGAGTGTGTGAAAGATGCCTTCAAGTTCTGAAGCGTTGTGTTATCTAATTTGAGGATCATAAATCTATTTGCAGCTTTTTTCACCACTGATTTATGTTTCAGGGGTCAAATGGGCAAAGTTAACACCTTAATCATGATGTAACAAATATTACAAACAGCTGTAATGAATTTGAGATCCACATATCAATTGTGTCAGATAACCATGAAGCTGTTCCAAATTTCAGTTTGGTTGTTTGGTTCAGTTAAGTTTTAGTTTAGGTTTAAAAGTCAACATATAATTATGTTCAGATCTCAGTTTACTCTTGTAATCTGACATGTTTCTGAATTAACCAGAATATGCAACAAAGAAAAATGTTTGGTGGGACCTGATTATATCTTTTAGGAATTGGTTAAATTTGTGGTCAGATTCCAGGCTGTTAGATTTGTAGAGGCAACCAAATAGGAAAGTAATGTGAGGGGAAGTCATAACATTTTAAATGAAAAACTGATCAAATGTGTTCATGCAGCGTAATCATATCTGCTCATGTGCCTACTGTCAATAAACAGTAACAATAAAATGAATTAAAAAAACATGTATTTCCCCAGAGTGCTTAGTTTAGCAGGAGGAGGAGTTTAACTGCCAGACTGCACCTTTAATTTACTTTAAACATCTCCAGGAGCTGTAATGTCTCTCTGTTTAACCATCTAAGCTCTTCAATGAAACAGGGTGATAATGGTCTTTTCATCTTGGTAGTGATGAATGCTTTGAGCTTTATAATGTGATAAGTTTGTAGGCTGAGAGAAACTGCATGGAAATATCTCACAGCTTTTATGGTTATGGTACAACTAAAAAGCAACACAGTGAGACTTGCGTAGCGTGAAGGGCTGAGAAATAACATCACAGTTTAGGTGCTTCAGTGGATTTATATTGCTCCAAGTATATCCCCATCAGCAGCCCATTACCAAAACCCAGAGTCTCTGAAAAGTAATAGCTGACCGTTAACAAATATATGAAACATGGACAAATTTGGCTAAGTTGACTGGTGCTGTTCCTGAGAGAGAGAAAAACTTTCTTTAAATGAGGCTCCAGATATAAATGGGGTATCTGGAATGTCGAATTTAATAACATCTCTAGCTAATAGAGTTATACAATGTCTCACCTTGGGTTTGTGACTGAAAGAGGGTGAAAGTAATGTACAGTATTACGTCAGCGTAAATAATGGTGTAATGTATTACAGTATGTCATAATGCCTCAAAATGTCATAATGTATAATACTGTGGTAGAGGTTGGAAAGTGTTCCTGTAGTGATTCTGGTAGAGCATGGTGCTAGCAACACTAAGGTCATGGGTTCAATTCAAATACATACAGATTAAATGTAAACCTTGGATGCACTTTGAGTCACATTGGATAAAAGCATCTGCCAAATGCATGAATGTAAATGTTAGACTGGCTCTAGTCTCTCTAAGTGAATGTAGACCTCAGCTCATGATACCCCAGTGACCTGTTTACCTGTGTCTGGTTCTGCTTTCTGTGTCAGTAAAGGTCATGGTAAGGCAATGGGGAGGGTGTTTATCTATTGATCTATTTAGCGCATTGGTGAATTCAAACAGACATAGGAATCTGTCACGTTGGTGTGCAATGTAATGAGTGAGTGAGAGGGGTCAGAACGAACAAAGTACCCTCCAGGCTGTAGGGCAGTCTGAGGTGTGTTTACACCTGAGAGCGTTACAGCACTGCTCGCACTCCTCATGCATTTACCATGCCAAAAAATTACAGTAAAACGATCGCCAGGATGTAGTGTACCCACGAAAATGTACCTCATTTATTTCATTCAAAATCATCTCTTCATTCTTATATACTATATACTTAAATACTTCATTTATTGTGTCTTAAACTTTATGCATTGTGCTTGTAATATGCCAAAATTTTGTTTGTTTCCCTGTGACAACAACATGCTATAGAGCAGTTTGTGAAAAAAAAACAACACATTTCTTGATAGATTCCTCAGTTCAAATTCTAGATTATAAAAAAGGCTGAATGGAATGAAAACACAAATAAACAGAACACAGAAGGCTGTTTTTTCACAAAATGTCTTTTAATTAACATACAATTTCATTTGTATAGAAACCAGCACACACATGGAGAGTTGCAGACTCAACCTCACCCTCAAACAAACACGATAGTGATCGTTAATTTCCTCTTCCTCCCGTTACCTAACAGTGAAACGAGAGCAATTAGTGCCCTGTGAAGTCAGCCCGAAAATAGTCAGAGCCTAAGCAGGATAAATAAACCAGCGGACCTACCGCAGACTGCCTCATCTCCAGGACATCTTTAAATAGATCCAGAGCTGGAGGAGAAGACCCAACCGAGTGCTCCTACAGTACTCGTCGCTCTGTAGTTTTGCCAATCTAGAAGAATAAACTCTATGTTGGGCCAATGCAAAAGGATTCAAAGATTTACAAATGCAAAAGGTGTGTGGGAATTCAAAAATTTAGAACTTGGTCAAATCATTATCTGTATCAATCTTACTATCAATTTCTAACTATGTCAGTGACTAACTTCCCCTCCAGACTATTAAATGGGCTCATTCCTGAGTTCCTGATTTATCTCTGAGATTAAGATCCTCCATGTGCAATTTCCTCTCTTCTTTACATATAGGAAAATAATAACACATGAAATCTCTTTAATGTCTTGATTGTGTCTCCAAATCAATAATAAGATTAAACAGAGATTTCTGCTCCTGATTTTTAGATTTTATCTAGTAATATCACATTTCTCTACTTTAGAGATAAGATCTCACAAACTGTTTTCTTCTGTATTCTATATAAATTTTAGAGCAATATAAAATTTTGCTAGAACTATCTGAGATATTTAAGTAAGAATTGTACTAAGTCTCCTGAGCTATAAAGAAAACATCTGGCTGACTGGAGAACAAAACGAATAGTAGAAAAGACCAAGTGTGGATTCTGGCCTTTTCAGTGGGGAAGGTTCATAAATCAACCCTGGGCAAACTTGATGGTTCATCACAGGCCTCTGTGGGCATCTGTTAACCTGTGGTTAAGTTGTTAAGCCATATTTCACTGTTGGCCCTTTGGATCTGACAGAAGCTGTAAACTGTTTTGAGGTGTTATCAACCCCTCAAACACCACCAAAAACCTTCAGGGAGGACAATGGCTAGAACAGAAGATACCAAAATCCTGCTCTGTTGTTAAGAGGAAATGGTTCATACAAAAGCTCAGATTTCAGATTTGCGATCCTTACGAATCTTAAAAGGGTAGGAGCGCAGTCAAAATGGGCATGGTTAGCTTCTCATTCAGAGAGGCTTTGGGTTCAGAACTTTAAGATTTACTCAGATAATAGGGCAAAATTATAAAAACTGTACATGCATACAGCTTATAACATGACATGACATGTTTCCTCCCAACTTTTTAATAAGTTTGCTTACATTCTTTCCATTGAGAATATGCAACTCATCCCAGATTGCACTGCTATGTCCTGTGGCCAGACAGAGGAATTTTCACAGAGGTTTTTTCTTATCTGAACTACTTAAGGGCTGTGCCCTTCATTAAACAGATAACTTGCTCAATCCTGGCTATACATCAGGCCAATATAAGAAGGTTTACTCTTTACCAAGCTAGTAATGGGGAGTCACATAATCTTTTTTTAAAGGAAGATTTTGCGTCATGAGTACTAACAGCAATTGGAAACATTCCGTAATGAGACAAAATGTTCCCAAACTGTCTTGGAATGTTGCAGTATTATTTCCTAAAACATCTTTTAGGAAATGACTGTCAGAGTGACACTGAGTAATTTTTGTCTGTTTTGGAAGGACTTGAGTCTGTAGAGTTTGGAGATTCCTGGCGGATGGCTCGGGTCTAGGGAGGGCGTTGTGTCTAGCAGGAAGTCAAGGGAAGGGTTGCCTAAGAAGGGAGCCATGAGGTATGCATGACGCGTGGAATTACTCGCAGCTGCACATCTCAAGTGTATGGCAACAAAGATGCTTCAATCCAAACAAATGCACAAGTAGCACTGTGTTTTAAACCTGCCAACGAGGCATCATCTTATAGCTCAACAACATCTCTCCAGTGCCGTGATGCAGGTAGTCACTGATATATGACAAATCTGCACATCAAGAACCCTGTTAATAACATCTTTGAACATTACAACTTTGTCTGATGCACCACAGCACTGCGCCAAAGAAAACAGCTTGCATTTCAAGAGTAACTCTGGAAGCATTGAAATCAAGGCAGGTTTTTTTTTGTAATAAATGGAAATAAATGGTTGTTTCCCAGAAGGATGGAGGAGACCCAGCTGGATGTTAGGTTAAATGAGATTAAGTGTTATTGAACTTTGGTGTTAAGAGTTACCATAGTCTAATGATGGCATAAATAAACTTCTTTGAAAATAGTATACCTGAGGTCTGTGAAGGTATAATCCTTTTGGAAGGTACAATCCTGAGTAAAACTACTGCATGCTCTTACTTGCCAAACTGCTGGAGAACTTCAAAGTGAAAAGGCATTACAGACAATCAGCTCCTTTGAATGTTGAAAGTTTTTCTGCTTTGACCATGGAAGTGACTTAATAAGCCAATAAATCGTATCTGATAAAAAGAAATAAAAAAAACATTAAGAAATGACACTGAGGTCATTTGTCATATTTGTTTGTGTGTTTTGCAAAAAAATGTTTTTTTGGCCTTGACATGTGGATTAGGCTTCCCAACCCGTGCACAACAGTGTGAAAGCAAATGTTTATGGCAGGATATCGTGTCAGCCCCAGCATCAGACATTGTGCAATCTTCACTATTTAGCAGCATTTCACACTGTTTGTCGGACAACAGTGCATCTTCTTTGGAGGCCACAGCGGGAATCAGGAGCTCCAGGGAAAGGAGTGAGCTCCAACTAGTGAAGAGGAAAGAGAAGGAGGGCGTTTCCTTCACCCAACCTGCAGCTGCCTCAGCTGCTTGCCACTGGGGATGCCAGGAAATTTATTGCAATAATCATCTCTCTAGGCAACACATTAAATAGCGCACTACTGCTTTGAAAATTCTTTGAAAGACATTCTCTTTGATACTTGATTAGAGAGTGAAGTTTTCAGGAGGCGGCAATCACTTTAGTCTTTAACATGTACAGATATGTTGGATACATTTTCTCTTTTTATTATTTTTTGGTATTAATGCGGTTGATTGGTTATTGAGGAAGAGCTAGAATTTTATTCTGTTTTGGGATCTGTATGGAGGGAGTAATTGTGAATAATATTTTGAAGGTGAAGTGTGCATTTTTATCTTAGTCTTTATTTTATTATAGCTTAAAGAGATTGTTTTTTTTTTGAGCAAGGATGCTGATATATACGTAGA
Source organism: Chromobotia macracanthus (assembly GCA_036877525.1). Taxonomy (NCBI): domain Eukaryota; kingdom Metazoa; phylum Chordata; class Actinopteri; order Cypriniformes; family Botiidae; genus Chromobotia; species Chromobotia macracanthus. The sequence goes on from JAZGTH010000011.1 coordinate 10,417,453, forward strand.
TTTGCATATATATACTTTTTTTACTCATTATTTAGTCAAAATTAACCTCTAACAGTTCTGTTAATCTGCCAAGTGGGCATAATGATGTTAAAATGGCCACATGTTATGGCTGTAAAATTGTCCATGTTTCAGTGCTGTAGCATAATGATTAGCATATTAGTGATTAGATTGCTTATGCAGGCAGTAAGAGTTCAAACCTGGCTCTCAACTCTCCTGTTCCCTCATCTTTTTCTCATCAACGTGAGGATCAGCATTTGGAAAGCAATTGAGGCTTGAAAAAATAGTGAATGATGCTAATGATGCTAAGGAAAAGTACTTTGAATACGTAGAGTAGATAGTCGCCTCAGTAAATTTAGCTCTAACCTCACATTGTGACAGCTCAGACAAAATCTTAATCCACACATCAGCCCTGATCGGCAATCACACTGACATATTTTAATGTCATATGCCAAAATATGGTGAAACTAACCCACAGAGACAAATCTGGGGTCGGTCTGTCCTTCCACATTTTTTCTTTATAATGCATGCATTGGATTTACTCATCATTCCACTCACATTTATTTGTGACTCTGTCATCCATATGAAGAGTAAGTTACTCTTTTCTTTTTGAATTTCTCTCTCTTTTTCTCCCTTCATGACCACAAATTGATGTCATTATGTGACGCATTGCAGTGGTGATGGCTAACCAGAGTCTGGCCTGTGGAGAAAACCACGACAAGCGAATTAAGAGCTGAGGGAAAATGAGGGCCTGTGTGTATGTGTTTCGACCACCCACACTGTCGTAACCAGAGGGTGAGACCACAAGCAGGAGCGACTCTGTTCTGTGGCCTAAATCTTTGTGCCTCACTTTCTGTTTGCATTTAGATCTATTTGTTTTATCTTTGCCTATTTCTCAGTCACTCTTGTTTGGGTGGCATAAGTTGAAGCTGAACCCATATGAACTATTATGTTGGTTTTATTCAACACTTTACTGCATGTTTTATAATTGAAAGTGCTGAACACGTGTTTATTTTAATATAACATGAGCATAGACTTGGAACTAAATGGTAGGATGTTATGCGAAGTTCAGAGACTACTGAATACCAACAGGAAAGACAAATTGGTAACCCTTTACAATAAAGTCTTATTCATTAACATTAGTTAACACATTAACTAACATAAACTAACAATTAACAATATATTTTCATAAATTTTCAAACATTTTCAAAAAGCTGCAGTGCAAGATGCGTGATCAATATTTTTTATGAGATTTTCTGGGAGTACATTAGCATACATAAAACCTGTAAGATAACACACATGGCCACAAAGCTCTGTGAAAGTAGTTATTAAGAATGATCTCAGTTTATTAAGGTAACAAGTGTTATTATTTACTTTTTACATTTCAATGACAGTATAAACATGTTTCACTATCTGCATTGGTGTTGTTGAACATATGTTCTTATCAAAGTGGCAAAGTGGTTTGCGTGTGTCTTGGCACTCCAAAGTCTTGTGTGTTTCAAAGACTTCCTCCAAACTTTAATCTCTTCCTCTTAGGTTCCCCCCTCTTCCGTATTACATTCCTCTCCATACAACAAAAATAGTTTCCATGCGGATTCCCCATTATATCAGTAGTGAGATGGTTATCGGTTCTGACCCAGGTCAAGCACACTGTAAACAGGACTGTGGGGACAGGCGGCCAGAGAAAGGAGCCACACTAAAGCCAGACGATGGGACAGGCCCACTATCAGCCCCAGCATCAGGCTTCTGGCTCCAGACTGCTCTCTTGCAAACTCCATGCAGACCTCCATGCACCCCATCCCCCCTCATCTTACCGGGAAGTAAAGGAGGGAATGGGTGTTGGTTTGTGGCCGATTGTCCATGTGGCTGTGGACCTGCAATGCATAATGGGTAAAAATTCCAAATTTAGATGCAAACAGTTACTCTGTGATCTCTTTGAGCATCTGGAACATAAATAATTTTGACTCATACTTGTAAAAACAAGCAAAAATCACATTTACGGTTCTATACTTGGAAAGAGGCCTATGAGTGTGATAAGTCTATCATAGAGGCCTATGATATGTGTTAAAATTCACATTAATTCTCTAATTCTCATATTAATACTACATCATAGTATACTTCTGAAAGTCTGTTAAACCCTTTTAAAGAAATACTTCCTTATGTTACAACACATGCATATTTTTATTAAAATGTCCAAAGGTGCTGCATAACAAGAATTACTTAAGTGCATGTTTTTTATTAATGTATTACTCAGAATTGCTAATGTAACACTTCAACATGGAAACTGTAAAGTGTGACCCTCTGTTTAATAATTCAATGCTTGTAACTTCATCTATCACACTTTGCATTAAATCCACTGCAATGTTATTATTTAATTTCATATTTAAAACAATCCAACAATCTAATTTTAATGCCCCAGAAAAACACCCATAAACCCAGCTCTCCAACAGCTTGCTCCACGTACCACATTTGTCTTTACTAAATGATTTATCTCAGCACAATTTTTGCCAAATGCCACCAAGCTCACTAAAGGAACAGCCTCTGTCTGTGTGCTGGCTATAAATTTCATTACGTAATTAGGAATGACAACATTAGTGTTGGTTTCTAACCTCTGGATTAGCTGATGGCCCTGATCCCAGGACATTACGATGACTGCACAGTTCACCAGTGGCTTATTCCACGTTACTAAGAAGACAGACTGAGAAAAACTGTTTTTTTTTCTTGGCAGTCAAGATGATGCAGTCATAAATATTTAAAGGCATATATAAGGCAGTTAATATAAAGGCAGTTGATACAGGTTTTACCACAGTAAGGTTATCTTACATTTATTTTGCATTTTAAACTGTTTTGTTCATTCATCTTTTAAATGTAATTTTTGCATCAGTAGCATCACCAAACTATTATTACTAATATATGACTTATATATTATAAGCTAATATTTACTTCATCTGCCATTGGTCAGACAAACAGATAGTTCTGCCCCCCACACATGCTATTGGCTGTGACAACATTGCTGTGTTGAGGTAGTCGCAATGAGAAATGTTGACAGCACCACAAAGATGCAGTGTTCACACTTTCAAGGAAATAAACAGTACTTAAACAGCCCCATAGGAATCGAAGACTCATTTGCAGATACTCAATTCAAGTCTCTCAGGAACCAAAAGGCATCAAGCCAAAGGTACAGTTATATTCCTGGGGAAGGAGGTGGCAGGCGTGAGGTTTCTTTCAGTTTTCATTCATAAAGGTACATTGCCCAGGGACAAATGATAGATGACAGGGTTATTATGCCAACAATAACTTAGGGGAAGAGCAGAGTTAACTTAGCCACAGTGATATTTCCTGTTTCTGTCAAAGACATAAAAAGAGCTAAGGTGTCAGTGTCAATTTTTGTGCTCATGGTTTGAAATTGTGGAGTTGATACAAGTTGATGATGGGAGGGCAGGAAGCTTGAGCTGATGGGTGGGGCTTGTCCAGTCTATACTTGCTTTAAAACTTTTACTCTTTTACTCTTTAAAAGAGACCCAGCCTATTTACGAAGTTTGCCTCTTTATGTTTTAAAAAAAGCAAACAATAGATGCTGCCTCCAGTTCACAATCTCTTTCTCTCGGATTTATAGTGATTTGGGGACTATACAGATTCTTCTGAGCATACCCCTGCAAATGTGTGCATGTTTTGCTCCCTGAGAATACAATGTGCACTCTCACATTGCAGAGATTCCTCTTGCGCCATGAAAATCTATTGGACCCTTGTCCTGTCATCATCCCCCATTCTCTACTGCCACAAAGGGGGCATTGTGTTTGGTCCCAGACCAGGGCAGACTGTCCTCGAACCAATCATGTTTGGCAAAGTGAGCCTCATTAGAACAAAAGGATTAGCAGGAAGATGAGAGCTAGAGTTGTTGACAGAATGATGTGTATAGGAACTCCTTTAAAACCTTCAATGAGAGGTGGTCAGAAATGCGTAATATGATAATCACAAAAACATCTTAAGGTCAATAATTTTTGTTCATCCAAAAATGAATATTCTGTCATTCACTTGTCATTTAAAATCCATGTCCACCTTATTTTTGACACAAGAGAATGCACTATATTTTAACTGGACCTGGTAGATACTGTTATGTAGAACACATATCTTTATCTAGCATATCACTTTTCTATGCAATGGCAGTTTAACCAGGTTTGGTCCTGGAATTTGTTGTAATTGAACACAACCAGTTGGAAAATTATTAATTGACTTTTGGTCTGTTTCCACACAATTGAATGGATTCAGAAGACTTGGGTCATACAGACTATATTAATGATATTTTTAACTGTTATTTTATCATGTCTGGACTTTGACAGATGTGTTAACCATGAACTACTTTACATTACATTTATTCATTTAACATCCAAAGTGACTTACAAAAAAGAGAGCATTTAACATTTTGCCCTAAGAACCAACAATTCTAATCTATAAAGATTACATTTACAAGTGAGAATAGTCCTGATGCGAATCATTTTGTTTACACATAGATGAAATGAGGTTAAACATCGGGTGTTAGGGATTAGTCAGGTGTCCACGAAACAGATTGTTGTTTCTTGAAGGTTGTGATGTTCTCGGCAGATCGGGTGGAGGCTGGGAGCTCATTCCACCAGGAAAGAACAGAACAGGTGCATGTTTTAGAGAGCGATCTGGTACCTCATTGTGAGGGACTATGTTTACAGAACAGAGCTGGTGGGAGGGGACATATATCTGCAGGAGTGAGTTGAGGTAGGAGGGTGAAGGTCCGTTGACTGTCCCGAAGAACAGGGTCAAAGATTTAAATTAAATTACTGGCAGCTATGGGTAGCTAGTGGATCAGGAGGGGTGTAATGTGGGCTTTCTTCGGTTGATTGAAGACCAGATGTGCTGCAGCATTCTGGATCACTTGCAGGGGTTTGGCTGTATTGGCTGGAAGGCTAAGACATCAGGAAAATCAGACCTTTTCTGTCTGAGCATGCAATACAGTTCTTAGTCGAAGCACTCGTAATATTAAGGCTGGACCACTGCAGTGCCCTACTGGCTGGACTTCTAGCCAACACAAACTATTCACAAAGCTACAGCATGTCTGGTCTTCAATCAGCCGAAGAGAACCCAAATTACACCCCTCCTAATCTCACGCCACTGGCTAGCTGTAGCCACCTGCATTAAATTTAAACCTCTGACCCTGACCTTCAGGACAATCACTGGTACTTCACCCTGCTACCTCAACTTACTCTTTCAGATATACATCCCCTCCCGCTAACTTCATTCTGTAAACGAGTGACGTTGGATTCCCTCATGGTTCTGCATAACGCTCTAAGACATTAACCTGTTCTTTCTCTTCCTGGTGGAATGGGCTCTCCATTCAATCTGTTGAGACCATCATAACCTTCAAGAAACAGCTTTAAAAAATACGTGAAAATGAAAAATGTTTTAAAGACACCTGACTAATCCCTAATGCTTCGATGTTTAACCTTGTTTAACCTTTTTCCAGTACCCCTTATTTTTGAGCATTTAAAAAAATGAATAGAAAAAATTTAGAAAAGGCTTGCTGGTTCATAGGGCAAAATGTTAAAGACTCTCTCTCTCTCTTTGTAAGTTGCCTTGGATAAAATGTTTGCTAAATGAATAAATATAAATGTAAAAATTCTCCTTTAGTGTTCCACAGAAAAATAACAGCAATTGAGCTTAGAGTGCTCATGTAAAAAATGACAGAATTTGCATTGGGTTCTTTGGGTTAGGAACAACTTCCTTCAAAAACAAGTCATCCACATGCATATCTTGTTGTGTTTTCATTTCCATTATCAGTTTGAACATTCTTAAACCATATAATTGCTCTCAAATCCTGAAGCTCAGTTGCCTGCTGTGTACATCTTGACCCCAGTATAAAGACTGTTAGCATGCATAGCATGATGCGGCAGGCTGCAGTCGCAGAGGGCCTGGCCCTCCATAAACTCCCCTCCCACCCATCGAGGTCTCAGATCTTTAGCCAAGTGTGGTGAGTAAAGCCAGCACAAAGCTCCATCCCAGCAGCAGCCAGATCCGCTAAAAGGCAGGTGATAAATTGTCCCATAATAGCACTTAATGCTCACCCAAATCCCTGCAGTAGCATCAAAGACGATAAGAGTCCTCTGCTAATGCCGCTTTATGGAAGGGGGAGATTGCGAGCAGAGAAAACGAGAATGGAGGAAAGAGACAATGGTGAGCGGGAAGAAAAGTGGGAGATCACAGTGACACTTAGCACCAGTAAAGGTGGCGGAGATGTAGAGGAATGTTTGGGCAATAGAAGACGGGAAGGGGTTGGGTCTTGAGGTCCTGGGATGGATCAAATTCACTGGAAGTGGGGTGAAAGACACTAGAAATGTCTCCATTAAAAGAGGCAGAGTCATCTTCGTGCCCTTGTGGATAGAAGGAACATGGGGGAAGGAAACCGACACCAAGACTATTTGAAGATTGCGGGCACTTGAAATAGTGCCATCAAGGAGGATAGTGTCTAAGGCTTAGATGTCAGACACATTGTCTCGTTTCAGAGAGCTGCAATGTCTCAAAGGTGCAACTGGCAAGCTGAATAAGAGTTCAGACAAAGTCCAGAAGTGCTCTCTTACTGAATTACAAATCCATAAGAATCGTATATAAAAATCACAGATGAGGCCGCGTTTTAACTGTCATCTCAAATTCCAAACACGTTGTTTTGTGGGTAAGATGATCTTTAAGGGTTCTTGAAAGAATAAATGATGGAATTCTGCTTGTAATCCAGGTATTTCCATTAGATTTTGGTTGCAAACACTTGTGAAGCTTCTCCTTAATCTTATTAAAATGCCTTTGCATTAGCCATCCTTAATTTATACCATTGTTGAACTTTGTTAAAAAGCAACCACATAATATGGTACATCTACCTTTTGTACTGGCTTTTAAAAGTTGTATTTAAAGATAAAGAAACTTTGTGAATGAACTTTTAACTCTTCAAAACTTGCATCAACTTGCATCAAGTGGTTCTTAACTTGTAAGTCACGACCGGAAAATGGGTTGTGTTCAAAACACTTCTGATATGTTGTTTGGATGTCATTTAATGTTTGATGAAAAATATGGGTTCTAAAAAACAGTTAAGATTCATTGGCATAAATCATTTCGCAATAATAAAAAATGAAGACATGTTGAAGCAGTGTGGCGAGGCACTTGAAACAAAGGCTACAAAGCCACAGCCATGTATGTGGGTCAAAGGTGAACGTTATTGTACAGAGTGACCAGTCTTTTTGTGAATGTTTCTATGGTTGTATGGAGGAAGTAGGACTATGATTCCACTTCCTGTGAGTATTGTCAAACGTGGTGACCTTTGACTCCTGCCTCCAGTTCAAATTATGTAATCTTTTGTCTATATGCAAAAAGAGGTTGATAGAACAGAAAAATGTCTGTTCTGCTTGTGTATGTGTGGGAGGTAAAGGGAATTCTGAGACATAGTGAGCCTTCTATGTTGAAGTGCATGTGTGTTTTGTGCAGACTTATCCTGTGATGCTGGTGTTTGTATCACATTTGAATTTCTCTGAAATCTGAACTCTGCTTGTGCTTGAAAAGTACACAAAAATGTCCTCTTAGGGCCTAATTAATTTTAAACTCCACAAAACCAATACATTTATGACAGTGATTTGCCTTTATCGCAAACGTATTCATGAGGGCATTAAAGGAAATTTGACAGAGATTGTGAAAAAGACCAACAATTATTAATTTCAGATGGACTTGAAAAGTATTGTGCAATAAGCATGAATTTAGTTAACATCCGTCTAAGATTGTCTCTGTGTGTGTCCTTCAACAAAGAGATCAAGGCTTCAGTTAAAATTATGATGAACAGAAATTCATAGCCTATCAGTGTATTTGTGTGTGTGTATGTAAATCGAATAACATCCTTCCAATGGCCTGAGGGAAGAGGAGAATAAAGCACAGCTCCTATGATGTTTCCACAGACTAAACATTCAATTTTGCCACCCAGACATCTGACTCTCTCTCACTGCTTCTTTTTAAACATTAAGCATTTGTGGTATACAGAAAATAAAGCCGGCCAATGGGAATTTGTCTTTTACGCCCTCATTCTTTCTGTCCTCATTTTCATTCTCTCATTCCCTCCCTGTTCTTCTTTGTTTACCTCTGGTCTTGTGTTTTTTACTCAGGTGAAAGAGTGTCCTCTTGTTCATTGTGTTTAAGTGAAATGGAGGCTCTCAGTGTAACAAAAGGCAGAATACTTAGCTCAGGAAGCTTGACAGTATGTAATAGAAAAAACTTGTCTCTAGGAAAACAGAAGGAGGAGAAGTTAGTATTGTTTCCTCCTTCCTGTGTCATTGTAAATTTGCGTGAGGAGAATGCTAAGCCAGACAGCTTTTGAGTGCTTGAGGAAGGACAAATTTTGTTTTTTTCTCGATTTTCTGCAGGTTTCTGTCCATGGGGGTATCATATCCCCTTTCAAGTCTTTATTGTCAAGTTTGCCTCAGTCAATTACGTAATCTACACTGCGTTTTTCTTTATTGATCACTGTGCAAACATTTACTTTTCAAATTCACTCTGGTACCTGTTTCCAAATATGCCTTTCAATGATCAAAGCCATTTAACAAGGACTCGAAATGGTTACTGTTCACACTGGAGTTGGTCCTTTATTTATTAGCTGTTCATTGGCTGAGATGTGTCTCGAGATTTGTGAGTGAACAGACTTTAAAGGAACAGTTTACCACGAAAACATTAATTCTGTCAATGATTTCTCATCTTCATGTTGTTTCAGACCTGTATGCTATTATTTTTTTGTGAAACACAAAGTAAAAAAAAAAACCATACAGGTATTTTCCATACATCAGACAGGTTGTGAATTAATAAATTTGAAAAATTAAAAATAAAAAATGAATCGGTTCTTTTTGAACTGGGTTGATCCTAGTTTACTAAATGATTTGATGTACAGTATTCAGCCAGAATGTCTATTACAGCCACGTGTACTGTTGCAGTACAATGTGCCAAGTAAGAGTGGCTCAGTTACAGTAATGAAACATAGTTAGATTCTTTTAATGATCCTTTTTTTGTTTGGAGCATGACAGCTGTGGTCATTATGAATTATCACTGTGTGGAAAAGACCTGTTAGAAGATTTTTAAAAATATCAAATTTTTGTTCAAATGTATTTTTCATTTTCCATAAACTGTTTCTTTAAGGCTTAAGAAGCATTTGAAAACAAAAGTAGCTAAAGCCATAACCTGTATCAGGAGGAAAGGAAGCAAGAGGGTGTAAGAGAGAGAGACAGACTATGTCTGGAGGGCCTGTGTTTTTTCTTGGGTTTGACTGGAGAATAAGGTCTAGGGCAGCCATGTTAACGACAGAGCTATTGAAATGGATCCAGGCCTTTGAGGAGGACAGCAGCACCTGAGGACAGCCTGTTTATCTTGTGGCTTTCCACCAGTGGCTCAGTATTCACAGAACTGTGTAATGTTTACCTAAACATGTCAGCTTTTAAAGCTGTAGGGTGATGAAGGGGAGGATTAGCTCTGCCAGCCTGAAGGAAGATGATAGTATGAATGGCGCATAAAATGCTGAAAGACCATGAGAGATAGTGAAGCATAGTAAGAGAGAGGGCGAAATAGAGATGGGGGGTGGTTGTAGTGGCTTAGTTGGTAGTTAGAAAGAGAGAAAGGTCAAACAGTTTGGATTTAACAGGATATAAATAATTTATATCCTTGATTTTAGAGTGGAAAAAACATTTTAGATGATGTGGTAAATGTTACTTCACTTATGAGTTATAAAGTGTAAACAGCGCAACAGGGTTTTGTAAGTAAAAATCGTATTCATTTATGCTACAGAGAAATTGACATGTAATGATAACGTCTAAACCTCTTAGACAGGCTTACAATGAGTTCAGATGTTGTTATGACATATGCTTCTGTTAAAGCCACAAGTCAGTGTGAGAACTTTATTTTTTGCACTATGCTGTGCTCATATATGAAGTAAATCTGAAACTAGACAAATCCGGGCCACAGTTGGAGCAGTGGTTATCAAAAGCCTGTCCAAAATATTGGTGACGTGGGGCTCTTGTGGGAACACCTTTCCTACAATCTCTTGTCTTTCTGCAAAAAAATAAATCAAGTCTGGTCATAAAACAAGAAAAGCTGAAAAAAAATCTATCCAGAATTGACAACAGGATGCTTGGTACAGAAAGGTGTCTTTGAGCTCTTTGTCAATAGAATGTTATTGCCTGGTGGTCCATTGTATCAAGATGAACCCCTATCCTCACTGTGACTTTTAAAGGGCAACTATGATTTTTCTCTATATCTCATGTTAACTGTAACAAACACCTTTCCCTCTCCAGGGTGGTCTCCCAGTATAAAGACACTTTTGCTAGTGTAAAGTCACTTTGAGAAGCTTTGGCCTCTGACCTACAAGGAAGTGTTTGTGAGTTATATGCCCAAGAGCATCTGTGGAAGACAGGCAAAAACAGGAAACCTGCCAACAATGCTCAGATTCTTCCAGTAGTACTGATAAATGGGTTGCTGTCATCAAGGGGGTGAGAAAGACAGATTATCTCTAATGAACATTCCTTACTTATATGAACATGTGCAGTAGCCTTATCAACAAACAATGAGACACCAGCTACAGCATTAGATTATCAGTTTGTGGTCAAATGTATGAGGCTGGAACTGTTCGTAGATTACGGGACAATGTCTGAGCAAAGTTCAAGATTGTTATTTTGGGTCTCTGGGTCTCTTTGATATGCCATTACATCAACTTGGGGTGAATAATGAACTGAAGCAAAGCTCCAACCTCCACACTTTGTTTCACCCGAAAAGATCTAAAGGGTTCCTCACCATGGAGACTGTACCAATTTCTCCCAAACAGAATCCTAATCTTTGCATCTGTCTAACTTTTCCTCTTTCTTTTCTAAACATATTCTTATGCACCTCAGCAGGAATTTTGCATTTGTCAGATGGAATTCCCAGAAGTTGCCTTGTTGTTCACTGTGGGCTCATCCCAAATTCAAATGTGGTAGGTCTGACTCAGAGATTGAAGTCATCATCATCGTCTTCTCCAGCATGGCCATCATCATCCTCATCAATTTCTGATGTGCCTTACTAATATTTTTTGAAACTGGGATACACTTCTGATTTTCCATACACATATCTGCAGTAGACAATACTTTCTCAGAATGATTCAGTAAATGGCTGTACTTTAAAGTAGGGATCAGTCCGGGGTTGTGATGATGAGCTGGTGTGAGGCAGTAGAGATTAAAGCAAATCTGTGCCAGGGTTTGGCGGAAGGAGCAAACCCTCAAAAGCCACTTCAAAGATTTCCTCTCTCTTTCCCTGCCAGACACGACCAGCTGAGCAGTCTAGTAATGCACCCAGCATTGGATTACTCAGTAAGGCCTGCTCTTTTTTCACACTGCTGTCCATATATGCATACAAACAGCCATCCATCCATTTCCCAAACCTGCTTGTCCTCTTCAGGGTTACAGCAGCTGGACCAACATACATACATAAATATTATAGCATATTAACACATATATAACAATATAGCTTAAAAAGCTGTTCAAAAACTGTTCAAAAGTCTGAGACTACTTGTAAAAATCACTCTTTTTGCACTTTTCTAATTTAATACAATGCTTTTCACAACAAATATTTAGTTAACACAAAAATTTTACATTTAATATAATATTGAGTGTGCCATATATTGAGTGTATCAATATCATTAATACACATTCAACAATATTCATCTCTGAGACAGTAAATATATATCTGACAGCAATAGATCAACACAATCTGCAGAAACACTACTGTCAATAGGCCTAAAATAAATTATGAAATATATATAACATATATCATGTTATAATGCAGAGGAAATTGCAACCAGGGCATTTTTAACCCCCTTATAATAAATGTATTATAAAAGAGAGAGACACAGCAATATATAGAAAGAGAGAGACAGCAGCTGTTTGAAGCTAGTAAAGCCTTCATTGCATGTATTGATGTTTATGAGTACCATCACTCTGATGGCCATGCATCAAAAGCCTCACGTGCAAACGCCGGGAGATTGCGACACATTTATACATGTCCTGCGGGACATGCTGAAGGGGAACGACTGTTATAAAAACACCCTTCTAACATGCACTGTGGCATGAGCACATTTAGTAATAACGAAATGTAATCATCAGGAACCATGTGTTCAGCTCCCAAAAATGGCTGCCAGCTATTTCTTTTGGTCTTTTGAGCATTGTGCACATCGCCTGTTGTAAATCCCATCTGCTTAGGGCTTTTTTAAAAAGAAAAAAATTAGAAATAACAAAAAACTAATAACACAGTGAAATGTTTTTTGTTAAAAAAATGGCACACTAAGACAGCAAACACAAAACTGTAAAAATAATATATTTACATCACTAGGAATTAAAAAGCACAAAAACAATTATAACATAAAAGCTAAAACTAACATGAGTGGTTGAAAAATGAACAAAACGTAAAAAAAGTAATGCCACAAAAGTCATACAATATATAATTACAGTTTTTAATGAGCACTCATCGTGACAGGGTGGAATAGTCCAGCCTGTTTGGGAGACATTCAATCTACAGATGGTGATATGGCGTGTGACGCAAATATTGCCGGTAATGTTCATCAAGTGAGTTTTGCCTCTTAATGGCAAAACTTTAAGAAGTAAAACTTTAAGAAGCCTCTTAATGGCCCTGTCCCAAATGGCATCCTAAGCCCTCAAGTTAAAAGCAAATTTGAAAATTAAAAATAAAAACTAATTTGAAAATGCAGCTATAATTTGGTCAAAAGGTCTATTTAATAAGTGACAATTTATTTTGAGCAAAAAGAAAACAGTTGAGATGTTTTTTATTAATTAGAAGTTTTCCCTCAATTTGATTTATAAGTAACCATGGAGATTATAAATATGCTCAGGGTAATTTTGTTACATTGTGTCCAATAAGTTGGCAGTCACATTTAGTTAGCTGTCTGATGTTTACCATGTGTTCTGTATTTCTATGCCATGTGACTCAGCTGCTGTTAACTTTGTTTAGAATGCCAAAACCAGTCTAAGGTGGTCAGCTGTTCGCCCATCCTGTTCAAGCTGGGTAAGCTGGTCTGTTTCAGTGGGTTTAGAGTAGTTTAGTTCAGGTTGGGAAACCAACTAAATTAGTTAAGGTCAGCAAACCACTTTAAGCTGTTTAAAGTTGTTTTTTGTTTGTTTCATCCGTCAGTTGGGTTTCGTTTATATTTTTCAAAAGGAAAAAAATGTAGCAGCAGGCATTAGACAACCTTTAATTTACTGATAAGCTGTTACTTCAAATTCTTTAACACAAACAATTAAAAGTGGAAAAAGAGCTAAGTGGTAGACTAATGTTGTGCCAGCAGCATTTGCTGCTAGTATGACATGATTAATGAAGATTCACAGCACTAAACAGCATTTAGTGTATTATTACTGAAGCCACAATATTACACGACACTCTGTTTTGCCTTTTTGATAACTATTCATTGTTATTCCAATGATACATTTTGCTGGGGTTTTATATGTGGTTTTCTGGGTGTGAGAGACTTTCTGATATGGATTAGCTTTTGTAGGCTAGCAGTCAACACCCTTGATGGCAAATGTTCATTGGGTCATACGTACCAGCTTAAGTGTGCAATATTGGGTGTAGTTCAAACCCTAAATATTCCTTATGGTTTAATAGCTCTGTTGACAACATCCCATGCCACCATGTCTTTGGAAAACAGTGGTGGTCAGGTCAACTCATTCTGTTTCTGAAGTTTTCCAGCCCCATCTACATCAAATTAGCTTTTCACCTTGTCATGGTTGACACACTGACAAAACAAATAAACAGTGAAGTATCAAAGTCTCTGTGATGAATATTTGCAGACATTTCAGTTTATCCTCTCAAGCCTGGTGGTCTATGGTTATGAAAAGCTGCCCTTTTGGCTGTTCCAGACCTCCTGGGGCAACAAATGAAGTAATGTTGCCGTTTGGTTGCATCAGTGTCAACTCAAGCACTCACAATGTTAAAGTGCTTAAATGAAAACCTTGCTAAAATCTTCAGGTGTAGATGTTTTTTTATTTTTGCAGTAAAACTGCTATACCAACACTGTCGCAGTGTTAAGTCTTGGAGTGATACCTATGATATCCCACAATGCTGTGCATATAACAGTGATAGGGTCTGACAGGGCAGTTAAACAAAGTAATACAATTCATATAATTCATATCAATTTATATTTTATTCAATATAATTCATAAATGTATGATTCCATTTCTACTGAAAAATAAGCCTTCAAGTCATTAAATGTTTGCTTGGATATTTTTGGCGCTCATATGAATTTGTTCAGGATTATTAGACATGATGTGAACGGCGCCTTGGAAGCCTCAAACCAGTTTCATTATGAGGCGCCTTCATACAAAAATGATGCCAGTTAAGTCATTAACTGACTGGACAAGGCAAAAACCTTAAGTTACAGACACAGCCATCCGTGAACAACTTCACAGGTCATACTGTACGGTCAAAGAACACTAGGAATGATAGGTAATGTATGCAGGTACAATAAATATATGCATATGACCCTGAAATGTCTTGTCCTGAAATGGACAAGGGGAAAAATATAAGATGGTTTGATTGGATTGAAGGCAGAAAACATCTGGAATATAATGTACTGCAAACCAGGAAGGAAATTACATCTGTTGGACAATAATTCCAAGCAAGTTTTTTTCCACTTCTCTGATGGATGGTAGAAGGTGCAGGTGTCGGTTTTCTTTGATATTGAAGTGCAAATGTTTCATTTGGAGGGTCTTGGCTGCTTTTGGTTTGCTGGAAACCGTCAAAGCTAGAGTCTTTCATCAACTGAACCAGAGATTGTCCAGGTTACTAATTGAAGAAGCTGTCTGGATCTTAGTGAGTTCTGTAGTCAACACTACTGATTAAATGGTCAATCAACGCAACTGATAACGCAAAGCATTCACAGGCATCAGATCTTTCCTGTCTCATCGGGATAGGTCAGTCCGTCACAGACACAATGCTAACTCTGGCTCTGGAGTTTATAAATTAATGAAATGGGAAATTGAGAGAGGCATGCATAATAAAAAATAACACAGCCAGATTTCACATTGCAATCAAGGCTTACTCAGTTCTTGAAGCCAGGCGACAGGTGCAGGCAGGATTTTCGTTTGAAATGTGAGAAAGCAGTATGGATTACTCATAATTATTTCATGAGTATAATCAATACTGTGCATTTTTCACCTTGATTGCACTAATAGTTAATGAATATCAGAAGGAAGTTCTGAGAAAGGAAAGACGTTCTGAGGAGGTTACACAAGATCATTAAATTTTAGTCATTTACTTGCATGCACTTGTTTTAGCACCTGATTCAAAGGAAATTTGCAAATAGGCAAAAATGAAGTTTGCACAAAGCTTAACTGCACAAAGCAAAGTGTGCTGAGTTTTGCAAATAAATGTCAATCCACAATAAGCATAATTTACATACAAAGGAGGCATATTTGTGCTAAACAGAACGTCAGTGCCAGGTTTAACTGGACTGTGGGAGAGTTATAGAAAAAGAGAGCCAAAATTTTTACGCCAAAATACCCCAGAATTCTGCACAAGTGGCATAATTGTTTAGTGAATTTATACCCATGTCAAAAACTATACTTATTAACAACAATAACAACAAAAACATTAAAATAGAGTAACCAGTGTGCCAGAATATTACCATATTTCTGTATGACCTAGATCATCTAAATAATACACACATACTTTCGAAATCCAACAAATGTTTATTAAAAATGGATTTGCATTTCTGTTTCTTCTTGGATTTCCATTGTTCAAAGTCATAAAAATTGAATGATTGTATGCTGAGCTCCTCCAGATTTATCCAAAGATTCTCAGCTTTCATGAAGAATGTAACTGATATCATTGTCATTGTTGCTGACCCTTGTTTAATCTCTCTGATTTTAGAGATCTCAGCATGAACAACATCAGTGAGATCCAGCCCAATGCCTTCCACAACCTGCACTTCCTCAGTGAACTGTAAGTACATTTAAACACTGCTGTACTTCGATTGTGTCCATCTCTGTGGTGTGACAAAAGTATGTACACAAAAAATCATGTTGATGGGTGGTTATTTATGTTTAGTGGTTCATTGAAGGTTAAGTTGGAGACTGACGCATTTCCAGATGTGTTATACAAGATCTAGATAGAAGTTTACCATAAAGTCATGAATGAATAAATAAATGAAATCATCAACTCCAGGGATAATTACCATAGCACGCATTGAACATTGTGTATTTATACTAGGTCTTAGTATAAGTGTATTTATACTGGACCTTTGTCACTCCAGGCTTGTGTTTTTGGCTTACGTCAACAAAATTCAATATCAATATTTCCAACCTAAGCTAAGACCCATCTATACTAGTGTACTAGTTTTGGGAGAGCTACTTTGAAATTTCAGCTTGTGAAGTTACAAGCTTTTCATTGTTTAAGTAGTCAATTCATAGTTTAAGTAGTCAGTTTAAGCTGTTACTTTAAAATGTCATTAGCTACACTATAAGCTACTAATAAACATTAGCTACATTGAAGGTAATTAGAAATGGCAACTATTTTCCCCAAAAAAATATTGAATAATTCTCTGGATGCTACACCGCTACGTTGGAAAAAGCAGCTTGTTCCTGGAAAAACAACTACTGCCATGCCACTGAAAATGTCCAGTTACATAGTGTTAAGTAATGCTATGTTAGCGTCACTACCTTAAGCCACTCCCCAAACCTGAATGCTGCCTGTGTCAGAATTAAACACATTAGAGATGCTACATCTAGCATGTACACTCTGTCCTAACCTTTGCATGTCATCGATCATGATAATCAATCAAAATAAGTTGAAAGGTAAAACAATCTATGCATGTCTGCTCACACTTTTCCCTTGAAGGACCAATTAGCTCAGGTGAGAGCCAGTGTAACCACTTTAAGTCTCTGGAGAGCATTAGTGTTGAAATGAAAAGCACCTGGCTGCTGTGACAGTTAGCACATGGTGCCGGCAGCAGCCGAAACAGGTCTGCCAAGCAGCTGGGCCTCTTGGCCACCTGACTGGCACAGACAGGATGGATTGGGAACAGCCAGAGCTGTCAGAAAGTGTTGTGGAACATATGGACATCAAGAGGGCTGCAGGAAATGTAACGTTTTTTGGTAGAAGTCAATATTTATGGTGAAGTTGTCAGCAAACTGACAACTTCTTGTTCCACTTTATTAAGTCCTTGTTCTTCCTGAGAGTGTTGTGATATTGTTACATCTGAAACAAACAGGTGGACGTGGGGGAAGGGTCAACAAACAACAAACCTGAAGCATCTTTTTTTAATTTTTTTTTATTAAATGGCTAATCTGTTCTACCCCCTCTGTTTCCTCTCTAACAAATGCTGCTGGAATGATTGTATTTACAAGATGTGCACATGTGAATGCCACAACAATGCTGTAATTAGATTACAAATAAAACTTCACATTGCTTTACTTTTGTCTGGAACAGCAACTTGTAGAAGCAGCTCTGGTTCAAAGTTTAACAAATTTTTATATAATGAATGCCAGGAATGATATGTAAGCAAACAATAAGAAAATGCTATTAAATGATGTAAGCAGTCCTACTACATTTACGTTTATTCATTTAGCAGACGCTTTTATCCAAAGCGACTTACAAGTGCGGAATACAACAAGCGAGTCAACCTGAAGAGGCAACTAGACACAATAAGTGCTCACAATACAAGTTTCAGACATTGCTCAGAGTATCATATTCTACAACAAGGGAGAGATTTAAAGGGAAGAGGGATAGAAAATGAAGGGAAAGGATTTTTTTTTTATGATGAGGTTAAGTGCTCACGAAAGAGGTGTGTTTTCAGCTGTCTTTTGAATATTGCCATGTGCCAATATACACCATTCTGTGTTAATCCCTCTTCACCACTGCTTGGTGTTCTAACTAGAATCTTAAAAACACTCTGTTCCACTTTACAATCATATCACTATTATTCTGACCGCAGTTACTGCTATAGAACAGAATGGTCTCCTTTGTCTTTGTCACCATCGCATTATGAGCAGTATAAAACTCCTAGAGACAGCATGACTGAAATTACAGTTATATTAGTGGGAGATACATTTCATGTTTTGCTTTCTTTAATGTTTGACTGGGAATTATGAATTTGTGTGTTTTCATTTGGTACTCATTTACACCCCGCAGGCACCAAACTTTGCACTGAGTAGTTTCGCAAGTGTAAATTTCACATTTGAGGATTATATGTAAAGTTGTGTCTTCGGGATGATGGAAGGGTCTAAGAGAGTTTGTTTCCTTTATGTCTCTATTACTCCTCAAAATAATGATTAATTGGAACAATCATAAATGATAAAACGTCAGTGTTATGAGAATACACAAAGTATACAGAGGTGGCCTTGACCCAACCCAATTGCTGTCCCTCAGCATCCTGTGTTTGCGTTATGCAGTTTGTGTCTGCTTTAATCAGAGTTCACACTGAGCCATCAGCATCTACTTAGGCTCTTTTGTAAAACTATAACCCAAAAGTCCCACAGTATTACAGAGAACACTCCCATGCCCTGTCTCTGTCAGATTCTGGCTGCTATCCTATTAACTCCAAGGTCATCAGCAAGTGTGGAAGAGGGCAGAGGAAGTCTCACTGTTTGCCTTTGGGACGGATAAATTTCAAGCTGAGCCATCAGTGTCTTTCCCCTTCTTAAACCCTTCTTCTGCTCTACCTCAACTTCACTGAAACTGATTTTCTATACCGAACACACACACTTTGTTCCAAATCCTAGTGTTCCTTTACTGTCTGCTGCCAGTTTGAAGTTCCAGGATGGTGTTGGTATAGGCAAATACTTGTATTTGATGGTGGTCTGGTTAAGTAACCTGGTCTTTATAGTGGAGCTGGTTGACCAAGAAAATATTGCTAGTTGACACTGTCTGCAGTCTTGGTCAAATTCCTTCACAGAGCTTGTTGCAGTGCATTATGGGATGGCCTTATTTGTTAAGGTATGCAGGTGATGCTGCTTTAGAATTTGGCCATAATAATCTCTAATGAAATCATTTAGTTTAATAATTTTGCATTGTATTGGGAGTACATTTATGATGCAGATCACTGTTTTCAAAAAACTCCCAAGTAATCTTTTAACGTATCAACAAATTTATATAAAGTATAACAAAGGGAACCTGGAATCCTAAATTTTTTTGTATCATTTTTAATTAAGAATTGTAACTTTAACCAAAGAAATACCAAAAACATAAAAATGACTATAGCTATAAAAGACTATAAAAATTATAGCACCATTTGCCCTGCTATAAAAAGCTTAAACCACTCTAAAGTGGTTATATTTGGCCTTAGCTTGCCAACTGTTTTCCTGCCTAACCAGCTAACAAGACTCTAAAACCCTTCTACTATCATGAAAAATAGACCAGCCAACCATCTTGGCCAGGAAGGCTAGGCCAAAGTCTAAAATTTAGTCTGGTTTTAGCAATGTCTTGGCAGGCTACTACTGAAGCATCTGTCCCGGGCTTCAGCAATAACTGACCCATTAGCAGCCTTAAAATGGCTCACTCCAGTGTCAAAGTCCTGGAATTCTTGTCTCACACCCACTCTCCTGTTTTCTTAATCTTTCTTATTCTGTGTGAGATGCATGGCCATGACTGGCTCCCCTCTCCCATCTTTCGCTCTCCTTTCTGCTTCTGTAATGGCTCTCAGCTGAAATCACAGTTCATGGCTGTTTGTCATTAACCAACAAATCTTGGCCAGATTGCCCTGTTGCTTTATTATTGCAAGCTGATGCTGGGCCATTGGGGGGCCACGTTACCTCCATTTCACTGCAGTGCTCAGGACGGGCCCCATCACTGCTGATGGAATTTAATGTCTGCATTGTTGCCCCATTTAAAAGTGGTTAATCCCTGGTCTGAAGGCAATTAATCAGCTGCTCTGACGGATTTGTGGCAAGCTGGAAATGCTGCTGGTGTTTGCTTTGCTAATTGCAATTTGTAGTGAGCGGGAAACATTCACGTTCTTTCTGTTGAGGGTTGACACACTTCCCTGACAGTATACACTGTCAGGAAACACACACAGATTTTTTTACTTGTACTGTAAGTTTAAGGATGGACAGATACATTTATTGTTGGAATAATGCAACAGAAGCATCAGAAACTTGAGAATCGATACCATAGGCAATAAATAAACAGTCTCAGGTGACTCATTTTGAAATGAGATTCAATAATCCAATGCTGATATTTGTTTTTCTGTTTAACTTGACACGTTAATTTCATACTTAGGGAAAGATAAAAAATAATGTGTAAGTCCTTGTATTAGATATGATATATTTATATAACAAGCATGCTTGTTGAGCTTTGATTTTTGCCAAACAGTGCAAATGACAAATTTGTCAAATGTAGTAAATGCATTCAACAAAAACATATTTCATGAATCTTAAACATCAGCACATTTCCTGTACTGCTAAACGGAACAGCAGCACACATTCTACGGTAAATTTCTGGTACAAGGCTACTTTTTAGTACCGGTATATGCTGCAATTCTGATGCGGCTGCACTTGTATAAACACCAGTTATCCGGCACCACACTGATTGGAGCGTTGCAACACAGAGGTTCTGCTGGAGTGCACCAGGCCAAGATGATCCTTGAGCCCCTCTTTCACATACCCAATATGAGCATGTATTTAACTAAGCCTCTGCACCTGATGTTGTAACAAAATACAGAACTTGCATGTCTGGCAGACCTAAAACTTTACAGGAGTGCAAAACGTTTTGTTAGTCTCTACTGTCCACTTTCATGTTGTAACATTTTACAAAGCAACAAGACAGACTTGTTGCTTTGTGTTGCTTCTATGAGGACTTGGCTCCATTAACAGGATTTGTATGTAGTTTTGACTCTTTTAAAAACAAAACTAAACACTAATACAACAGACAGCTAGACAGACTGCCATACAGACATAATTTAATATGGTAACAAGTGGAACTGCAATAAACAAAGATAAACCTACATGACCACACAAACAGTAGTGCAACTGCTTAGAGTGGAAAATCATGAAAATGACTTGGAGCAAAATGGAGAAATCATTGGGACATCATAGTTTACGATATAAGGGGAGGTAAATGATGTTGTAGTGTAATTGTCCAAGAAATACAGAGGGGTCCTCAGCAAATTTACTAAACATAAACCACAGCAAAAACACACAAATCAATTCTTGACAATGTTTGGAATTCACATCTGTTTGGTGTATGTTTTTACATGTAATTTTTGTATTTTCACACAAAGAATTGTGTTTACATTTCAGCCACAGTGAAAATCTAGGTAACAAGAAACAGTTTGAGATAAATAAATCATTTTCAGAACTCTTATGTGTGAAAGGAATAAAACATTTGGTTAATATTGATAAAACATTATTTACTCCAGTAAAGCTCTATATTTAATATGCTAATGCTAGACAACAGTTCAGCCTCTTTTGAAAGGTTACAAAATTACATAAAACTCTATTATCAACTTCTTACATCACACATTTTACAAATAGCCATTGTGCTCCCATTTATAACATTTATCATATTACCTTTTTGCTGTATAGTGTTCCTATATGGTTGCATTGATGTTATATGTTCTTTAATGAAGCATATTGGATTCTTGGTAAATTAAAGGTAAAGCATATAATTTCTGCAACATTAGTGTCACTAAACAGAATTGCAAAACTAATGACGGCTTTTAGACAGGTTTCCCAAATGCTTTTTCCTCTCTGCAGAGAGTCAGTCAAAAATATAGTCCCTCTCCCAACACACACCACTATTGAGTACAGTAGTTGACACTTTTAGGGGGACTCAACCTGCAAACTTGTTTGTAACATGCTGGAAGAGAAAGCATTTTAACATTTAAAACATTTCACACTTCACCTTTACAGTACGAGTACATATCATAAATGTTTTTCTAAAAAACCAAAGATTAAAAAATGTATGGTGGAACGTGAAGTTCTACTGTGGCATTAGGCTATACAGGAAGTGGAACCCATGAAGTGTAAAAAAAAAGGAATCGTGCCTTCAGTCATGTGACGTGAGTCATGTAAATCATTTTGATTGACGTCTGTCAATAAGGATGACAGCACCATAGTCACCTACCACAGAGCGCTGGATGCTTTTTCCTGCTTTGTCCTGCCATAATAAACCAGAACATAAGAGCCAGCCCCTCTCATATGGAACAAATTATACAGCCTGTGTTGCTTTATCCATGTTTGTAACATGTCTTGTTCAATGTGATGGTTTTTAGATCAATGTGAAGTGATGGGCAGACGAGCTACAAACACACACACTTATGTCTAGAGAAAATCACACACAGTGAGTACACACACTGCTGAGCAGATGAGCAAATACAGACACTCATATATATTCAATGTGGAGGCTGATGACACACTCTTAAAACAATGCATTTTACACATCCTGCAAAATGCATAAAAGCATGACAGTGTCTGCGTTACACAGCAGCAAGATAAACAGCGCAAGCTGCCGCAAAGAAAATCAACTGGAAAATATACAAGATGGAAATAAACTGGAATATGCTAGTAAAAATAACTTCAGCACACCGCTAAAGTGCAAGGTATCCAGTTTAAGATCTCTTTACAGACATCAGACGAAATCTTGCGAATATAAATAGGTCCATTAAAACACACCTAGCAGACACATGGAATTAAACATGTTGTGGCAGACCTCAGCGAAGCACCAAAACTGCCACTACTGTATTTTGATATCCTACACTCAAGATTCCCAGATCTTCAGCTGTTTCCTCTGTGCATCTCCAGACACCTTTAAACTGTGCACCTTCATACATCATTCCATTCTTTCTTTCTATTATGTAGCCCTTCTTTCTATTGTGTAGTTTTTTTAACATTTATTTTATTGCTCAACACAGAACCAGTTCCAGTAAAATTTGTTTCTACAAAAATTATTTTGCATAGAATATGAACATACAGTATGTGAATTTATATGTGAGTCCAAAATACTTTAAGATAGAAATGTGGCATGAACTGCAGGTTTTGTATCAAGTCAACTTATTACAAGCAGTCTATAATGTAACATATATATTACCAAAATATATATATATTTCCAAGATACCTTTTATGTGAGAATATCACACTGGATTAAAACATTTTGCTAAGTTCATTTCTGCCTGAAGTATACTGCCACTCCTTTTCTCCTCTCTTTTAATTCTCTTCTTCTCTAATCCCTGTCATTAGACACTCATTTAACACCTGAGACAGACACATGGTTAAACCTTATCTTTATAGTTCAGGGTTTGTCTTATATCCTATAATTAATGAAGGATAATTGAAGTGTCTTTAGACCGAAGGAAAGAGAAGCATACAGTCAGCAGAATGCAGCCTTCCAAGTTAGCTTTTTAGACCATCTGCATTAATAACTGAGTTTCATATCAGGCCGCTACTGTCTCTTCTCATGTACCTGGAACCTTTCCACTGTAATGTCATCTTATTACCCACAGAAGTTTACAGTGACAGTTACAGTTTTCAGTGACATCTGTGTTTTAAAGATTTACTGTTGCTGGATCATTCCTGTTATGCAGTATTTTCTTGTCCATCACTGTATATTTATTATTCTATTAAAATGTTCAAAATATTAATTTATAACTTTTGCCTCTCTATCGACATCTCTGTGTGAAACATAAAATTTGCAGTTGACATGCATATTTTCTTTTCGTAAGTCAAATGAAGCCAAACTGACATTTGCCAGGTAAACTGACCGACAGCTCAAATTATAAATAATTGTTATAAACTTACCAGTGCAAACTGGGGTAAGGTGAGGAGACCGTTTTGAACACTGATAAATAACAGATTTTTTATTGAAAAAATAAAAAGCTATGGATTTTTTAAAGCTATTGCAGTTTTAAAAAAGGACACTTTTGTAAACATTTAATCTTTCCCTACGTAATGGCTAACTTTATCTCTTTATTTCCATCCTGTTGAGCATTCTGTTCATTTTCTTGCCATTGTGTAAATATTCAAACTATAATAAATAAAAGACCCAAGTACAACCAGAACATATTTCAGAAAGTCTGGTTTTCATTTATAGACATTTACATTTAAGCATTTGGCAGATGCCTTTATCCAAAAAGTTATATATTTGTGTATATGTGTTCCCTGGAAATCAAACCCACAACCTTTGTGCTGCTAACGCAGTGCTACAGGAATCTTACTGCAGACTTGATATGACCCAAAGAAAACGTTGTAGAGAGATGTTCCTGGAGCAAACACATCAAAGGTATGTCATGATGTAACTAGAATCACTTGGGCAGAAGTACAGAAATCTGGCTTGCTGGGAGATAAAAATCACACTTTCATTTTTGCGGTCTAGCTGTAGGCCAACAGTAGCTTCCAGTCATGCACTGTTTAAAACAAGTGTCTCTGAAGTTACATGCCTGCAACCTTAAAGGGGTCATATCATAAGGAATCAAATTTTCCTTGATCTTTTGAGACAGTCAAAGTTTGATTCGCTAAGAAAACATACTGTAACTCAAAATTTCCTTCCCAAATCAGAAAGAGCACATACTGAGTTCACACAGATGAGCACTTGATCCTTGTTACAGTGGTATCTCTTGGGTGATCAGAAATTGGGCCCGTCCAGTCATAATATATAAATTATTAACACACGCTTATCGTTGCAAATAAGAGTAAGGTAAGGAGACCATTTTAAACACTAATCTGTTATGTACTTGTTTAATAACTGTTTTTGTTAATTTGAACAAAAAATAAACAAAACCAAAAAGAGTGAGGGTGGAACATGGCTGTTCCACCCAACAAAATCATGACTGTTTTTGTTTACTCTAAGGAAAAATGAAATTACTAAAATTAAAAAAATTGTATGAAAGATAAGAGTGGTATAAGAGTATGACAGAAGTGGACCAATGACACATTTGCATTTTGCTCTGTTTTCACTGTGCCTTTACTAACTAAACACTGACCAGCTGAGAGCTCCGAGCTGTCACAACATCACACAAAAAAACACACTCAGATAAGCGCCTACGTAAAAACCCCACACCCTACATGCGTGTCTGCTGATAACTTGTTCCCTATTCTCCACTCTTCTCTCATCTTCCCTTCATCAGAGATAATGCCACCTGGAAAGATGGGAGATCAAAATGCAGCCAATCAACGGCCTTCACAAACAGCCACTGCATTTTATCCTCACCTCAGCTACCCTCATTTTGATTCTTTTTAGTAACGAAAACATGGTATTAATCATCACTTAGCTGAGCTGATTCTCATTGTTCCGTGACTCCAGCTGTCTGGATATCTTGTCCGATGACACTTTGTGTCCGATTAGACTGAATGTTGTTTGATCCTCTCCTGGATTCTTTTAAACATTAGATTTTATCAAAATGTACAAATATAAGGTAGCTCACTGCTGCATGATTGCGGTGTAGATATTTTTGATACTTTGCTTTGAATGTTAAAAAATATTGTGTTTAGGCCCTATGTGATATCTCAGTTTGTCTGTGGATTTACAGGTAAAATGTGTATTGCCAATGGTCAGCAATCAATGTATTACCAATCGGTCAGTAATATAGATATTCTAAACTCATGGCCTACACAGAATCTGTATGTGCAACACATTTTACCATGTTTATACCTTTTCCATTAAGTTCCACAGATTTCCCCTCAAAACAGCAAATAAAATGCAAACAAACATCTGCAGATTTTCCACTGACTTTCAGCATTAGGAAAGTGTTACTTGAAATTGTAGTTTGTGAAGTTAAGAAAATTAGTGTTATGACAAATGAGAATGTGAAGTCTTTAAGCTTATCTGTTTTCTTGCGATTTTCATTTCTTGTTACTCTTATCAGAGCTGTATGAAAGCATAGACATATCAAAGAATTTTTTTTCTTTTTTCTCACACAAGGACCCTCATGGGACAGAGCTTGAGCTCTGCTATAAAGATCTGTGTAAATGCCATAAAATCAATCCAACGTTTTAAGTTAGAATCAAAAGGGGCTGAGTGTAGCCTGATTCTGTGCAGGCTGAGTTTATAGTTATGATGAATAAATATTGGAAGACAAGGTCTTTCAGAGAGATGCAGAGAGTTTGGGTTTCAAAGCCAGAGGAAGTGCAGTCACAACAATTTCCAATTACAAATATTCCTCAGGCTAGGATCCAATCAAAAATGGTTTAGCCTTGGAAACCTTTCCCATGGCACTATGAAATTGATATTGTAGGAAACTGTGTATCAAATAACATGACCCGGATTTTAGGAAACTAAAACCGGTGATATTTTATAACCAGTGATCATCAGTCTTTAGGGTTACTGGTTCAGTAACATAGTGTATATGTGGTTTAGTCTATTTGTTTGAGTATTTGTACAGGTACAGTATGTGTTATGGTTGCAAAAATAAACCATGTAATAGATAGCCAAATCTCTGAGCTCTACTTGCTCAAGGGCATAGTGTGCTTTTGTCTCTTTTAATTTGTCTTTCAATCTTTGTTATAGAAAACCCACAAACTAAACAAGAGTCTTCATGGTTTAAAGGTGTATTGCATTATGAATACATACAAATCTGTTATACACATTTTCTTTAATTATAGATAAACAGGCCCAGACTGAATCTGCAGACTTCATTGTGTCTTCAGGACTGATTATGGGGGAAAATCTGTGAAATGGATTTAATATGGTAAAGTGAAGAGCACAACAAAAACCAACATAGTAGAACTCTTTTGCAAACAATATGTGCTGGTTCATAACCTGGTACCTAAAAGCAATATTATCTTCACCAGCTGGAGAATTTGTCTGTGGACACTCTGCTGGAGTGTGTTTCGATAAGGTAGTACACATGCAGTTAACCTACTAGTTCAGGTGTACACGTTTGTTCAGTTTTCACTTTTTTGAATGTCACCACAGTGCCCCTGTGGTGACAATTAAGTTTTCACATTAACAAGTGGACTGAGTGGACCAGGTAGTCCGAGCTGGTGCAACTGAGTGGAGGCTGGGGCTAAATTTCATATTCATGCATCCACATATACCAAATAAAGCAAGGGTGTAGAGTTACATTCAAACTATATTCAAGGCATGAAGAAACTATTTTCACAGGAAAACCTTTAAATAAGTAATTTTGATGATCAAAGATGAGTTTTAAGGGATAAAATTATCAACCACAGGGTTTCTTAGGGTTTCTGCAAATTCCTGCACATGTTGATTCTGTGTGGGCCTGTGGATAAGGAAAACACTTTGCAATTCAAATTCCACAAGTTCTCTAGTGCAGGGTGCTATTACAGCCTTATTTTTTCTTCCCTGCTAACCATTCTCTTCATAACTCAACTGTAATTATCTCTCAATGAACAAACCAAAATTAAAAAAAATAATAATGAAAAAGATGAGCATAATTAAAGTTTTACACTATTTTGGCCCCCAATGAGGCATCTAACAGAAGACAGATGGTCTGCATGGGGAAATAACACTAACCAGCTTTCCCGGGGTTCCTTGCCTCTGACTCGTGCTGCTTGTTGTCAACACATCCTTCAGTGGTCAAAAGGCAACGGCCGGCCTTCACCTTTTTCCACCTGATATTTGTGACGCAGCTGATTCTCATAAACTACTTCTAATAAACATGTTGCTGCTTTACGAGGTTACAATTGATGCTAAAAATGGACTGAAGCAGCAACAATACAGCTGTTAGAAGGTTGAAACACAACCAAATGTGCCCTCACACTTAATTCTAAACATCTGCGGTAAAAACTGACAGTATAAAAAGACTCAGCTCATACTTCATCTACTACATCTGACTTCATCTTCAAATCACATTCATTTTATGTTCAGGTCTGAGGTTCAGTTTGGTGCCTCTTTTGATACATTTGCCACCAAAAGCATATTTTCCTGAATCCAATGATCTTTTGAAGTGGAGTGTTGAGGGCAGTTTGGACAGTGTTGGATCTCCAGCAAAGACTAGTGAGTTGGCACAACTTATCAGAAGTTCAATGAGGTTCTGTTTAACATCAGGACAACTTTAGAACTCAATCAGATATACCCGATGAGGTTTCTATTTCATCTAAGGAGTTCTCATTTCTGTTTCATTTAGGTATCACTGTTGTCTCAGATATTTCATTTTATAATTAATCCCTCTGAAAATGTTTCAAATAGAACCTAAAGAGCAATAGGCTATAAAGTTAATGTGGATAGCATGGCTCAACAGTTGATCTTTAAAGGATTTGTTAAAAAATTCTGACATCATACTGAAATATCTAACTTCTGATTTTTCTTTTCTATTGGCGCAACCATTTTTGAATAAAATATTACATCATAATAAGTTAATCATTTCAAATATTTCCCAAAGGAATATTCAAGATGTTGACGCAAGTGGCCTAGGAAACGCAGTATCACAGCCATCTATGTATGTAATTGGAAGGGATACATAAACCAGAAAGCTCTCGTGTTTAGATACATAACTAAATTATTACTAGGGATAGAAGTTGACCACAGAGCTGGCAAAGGTTTCCAGCAGAACAGCTTGCTGTGGTACGTGCCTGAAACCTCATCCAACATGCATGTGAAACCATCACTAGCCTATTTACACTGGGTGAACCATTAAGCTCGGCATCCTCTAAATCTCACACTTTTATTTTTGCTTTCTTTAGCTCCTACTTAGACCACCAACCCAACCACACCCCACCCCTAGTATGGTCTAGCACAACTTAAAGTGAGGATAAAGAAAGCTTGTAATACCTGGAGAAAGCTATCCAAGCTATACAATTCATGCTCATTCAAATGGCAGTTTTTTCCCTGGACTCCTGGAAGTATGCTTAGTTGTGTCACAGACGTTTTTATGCCAATGACCTGTGTCATAAACGCCAGGTCTCTATGAAGTCTCAAAGGAAATGATGTCATGACAATTTAGGCATACAGCATGTAACACTACAACAATGTTTACAGTCTTCAGTATAATAAAATATTTGTTATTTATATGCTGGTGGAATTTGTATTTAGCCAGAATACACAGCTAGTTTTAAATGTCCTTTAAGGTAGAAAGATGTTCTTGCTGAAGGCATCTATACAGCAGGGCCCCATTCTAAATGGCAAAACCCATTGGTGAGGATCTGTCAGACAAGGTTTGGACCCACTAAGTTTTCTCATCTCTCTGGGCTCATGTGACTGTGTGCCTTTGTATAACTTTTCATTCAGTCGCCATAGCTGTTTAATCCCTTACATTGGCTAGGCTGACTTATAGGTTAAACACTGACCTAAAGCTAACATTTTTATCTTGTATCACAAAAAGAACCATTTGCCAAACAGCAGAGACTGAGGTTACACAGGCAGGATGGAGCAACTCTGAAGCAAAGCATGAGGCAAGTCAGTTTGGCGGTATGGGTGGTCCCGCCAGCACATGCTGTCATGAGTCTTTATGAGGCCTCAACAAACTTTTCTCAACTCTGCCATCCAGACAAGAACAGGCTCAAATGCTTATTAGGTGATTTGTTTGGCAAAAAATTGATTAGTCTGGGTGGCTAAGTCCACAGCTGGTTGATATTTGCTCTGACTTTCCAACAGGTATGGCGGCACAAGGTGCACCCCTCAGTTTCATTTTTGTATTTGTTAACATAGGAAATGTTTACTATTTGCATAATAAAGACACGTATCTTCTGTCAGTTGTTAGCTAATTTATTTACCGAGGTGAGTGAATAAAAGGCACGTGAACAATAGCATGTGAAGTGTTTTAAGGAGCACTGGATTAAAAAAAATTGTCATTTTGTCCTACAGCTGGGCCTGCTCTCCGGGAAGGTCAGAGGTATCTGCAACTATGCTAAGCTTGGCTGTGGTTGGTGCACAACTTGTATGATTTTTTTGGATTTCACATTTTGTAAGGAAATTTCTCTAACAGGTTTTAATGGATGATTGTTAAAATTATTCTTGTGCAATCCAAATTGTACTTTTGGCACCACGTTTTTTTAGATACCAATAAAATGGCTTGCGCATGGTACTGTTGATATAGTTAACTCCTCAGGTAATTGTGATTTCTATTAATTTTTTCTCTGGCTTTTGTAGTTCCTAGAATTGTAGCTCTTGTGGGTCTTGTGGCTCTTGCTTATTTTATATATATACTTTATAAGAGCCCCAGAACTGTGATTTTGACTTCCTTTAGGGAGGTTCAACCCCCCCACCCCTCGTACCATGGGATACATTTTGTACTTCATTAGCAACTGTATCCAACTTTATCTTTGGCTTTTGAATATAAATTCAGTTGTACTATGACATGCCTGTTGCCACAGGAGGCAAACTGGGCTTAAAGTGCATTCAGGTTTTGGCTTTTCTTTCAAAATGTTTTGACATGTTTGGAGGACATACAAAAGAGAGATTTCTGCATGTACACGTTAAATGCGCTAACAAGGGGCCAGAGAGATTTAAGCTTCAGATTCTGAGGCTCTTGCATCCAAGGAGGTCTCTTGCTTCCTTTTGAGCATTTTCACTGCAGGCTCTTGAACGCACACACATTTGCACATGCATGCACACTTGCCTTTATGAATTTACCAGATTCTCATCTATCTGCTAAGATCATCAATGTGTTGGACTGCAAATGAACCAAAGCATTTCTTTTGTCTTTCCACAGGAGACTTTCGGGCAATCACCTGAGACACATCCCTGGCCCGGCTCTTCAAGGCCTCTACAATCTCAAAGTCCTGTAAGTAACGAAAGACAGAGAGAAAGAGAGAGGTTGTGTTTCAGCAAATGCTTTTACGGAAAATAATATTCATGGTGATTCATTTCGAAACAACTTTTATATAAGTGCCATTTACTGAAAAATTAGAAACAGAATGGCTGACAGCTGATGAGTAAAGTCCTGTTATGTGGTGAATGTCAGGGAGCTTTGCTTGTCCCTTATGGATGTTTGTTTGTGTGTGTTTGTTGTAGATTCTTTAAAGAAACTTCAAAAGTTAAGATTTGTTGACATCATTTGTGGAATAAAGCATTATTAATTAATTGTGGCATTGCAATTTCTTAAAGCATAAATCAGGTTAAACCAGTTTAACTGGGAGACAGGTTAGACCAGCCTAAACCAGCTTTAGATTGATTTTTAGCAGTGACAAAATAAAAAGCCAAAAATTTCTCTTAAAACATTATTCAGTAAAATCCATGATTTTAGTTGTAAAGTGTAAATATTGCTTTACAGTCAATTAGGACATCACAACAATAATGTTCAAAGATTGTAAATGTATTGACTTTACACAAAGAACATCAGTTATATATATATATACTGTATTTTATGTACAGTATTATACAGTTATCTATATTGTATAATTTACCATCCTGTGGTTATACATTCAATCTTGCCTGGCCTGGTGTTGTTCCATTGTCAGTGCATTATTGTAACCATATGTACCTTTCCTTTTTTTTTTATGCCACAGACAATGTTGGTAAAGCTTAACCTCTGTTAAACACATTCCTTAAAAGTAAGTTGATGGAGAGAAACAGGTATCCGTCGCATTTCCACCGTCAGAGCCCAGCCCTGGAACATCCTAATTTGCATCAACATTTAGCCAAACATTTCCACGCAATGTTCCTTCCACAAATCCACCCAACCTTTTGTGCTTTCCTGGAGGCAGAATTTGGCCTATATTGCTTTTCAACAATCCACCTACCTTGATTGCATACCTTAGGAAACTATCCTCAAGTCAAATAATTTTAACACCCCACAAAGTTAAAATGTCCCTTTAATTAACCCAAGTACTCTCATTTGCGTTTTCTTGTGTTATTATGTTTTTATAAATGTTTCATTTAACTGTTTATTTGCAAACATTTCAGGAGCTAATGAGGACAGTAATATAGACAGTCTGAATCCTATCCATTACTTCCAGAAAAGCAAGGACATGTTTGTTGTGGACATGAAATGTGTTTGTAGTCAGGAATCTTTTTAATGTGGTCAGTGCAGCCAGGGACTGGGTTGGGTATTACAATAGTTAAAAGTCTTTCTCTCTCTGCTTTCTGTATGCTATTGTGCTGCTAACTATCCTATTTAACCACCAAACTTGTCAGAGGCACGAGTACTCGGCCTCCCAATGTTTGTTCAAAGTTGATTGTGTAATTTCTGCACCGCTGACGTCACCAAACTGAAATGTAAAAATAATGTCACTTTCAGACATTCAAAACAGGTCTCTGCATCTGTTATTGGTCCAGAATTCAGATAAGCCTGCTACAAATAAGCAAATTCTGCTAGACAGAAACAGTCACATAAAAAAATCAGACTTCGCCTTTGAAGAGATAGTTCACCCAAAACTGAAAATTCTATCATTTACTTGCCCTCATGTCATTCCAAACCTGTTTGACTTTTTTTTGCTTCCGAGGAACACAAAAGACATTTTTTATGTATGTTGATAACAAAACAACAGTGGCACCCAGTGACTTCCATTGTGTGGAGACAAAACCACTGAACCATTATTCAAAATATAATTTTCTGTATTTTACAGAAGAAAAGTTATGTAGAACGACATTAGGGGTGGGTAAATGAAAAAAAATTCATTATTAGGTGAACTATCCCTATAAGGTAATGTTTAATGGAACCAGTGAGTTTCACACTTAAATGTGTAAACATGCCAGCCAAGGCCTACAACTGCAAGAAAAACATGATGAAAATCTCACATCAACAAAAATTGTTAGTCAAAATATGAAAATCCTGCGCAGACCTGAAAGCACATAGATGAATGCATACTTTGTTGTATTTGAATGACTGAGAAATTACAACGTCATATCAAGTCTGCTGGACATTTGATGTCTAGGTGCACAATAGCTGTGGTGGCACCATGATTTTCTTGATAGAGGCATCCTGGCCACAAAGGAGTTCTTATTCCCCCAAACACAGGCAATTCTCTGCTGCTTGGTCAAATGTCAGTAGTTTCATTTGATTGGACATGATAAAGCTGTCTGCCTTGTAATTAAAGCCGGGAGTCTATGACTGCATGCTCTCACGTTGGAATAATTTGCCTTGTTCAAAGACCTCAATGTCACTGTTGTACCACTTCCTGCTTCTTCTCTCCCTTATTCAACCAGACCTGTGAGCATGACATCAGTGGCCCACCCAAGCAGTTTTTCTCCCTCATTTTGATTTTTCTTGCCGTGTCGTTTTGTCCCTCCCATGTTCTGGTTTTGTCTATTGAACAGTGTACCACACAGTATCTGAAATCATAGCAGCATTTCTGATAACAATCTTGCACATTACCCATATGGAAATGACTAATGGTGACGACATTGTATTTCCTTCACAAACCAGAAGGCCACCCATTGATACTAACATAATAAGTTATAATTAGTTATTATATCATATTTTGATTTTAGTTTCTATCAACACAGCGGCAGGCAGGAGGCCATAGGTAATTACAGCTGTGCTGTTTATTTTACAACAGTTCCATAAAAAAGAAGTTAATATTGAGTAACACATTTTAAAGACACATAAACTGATACATTCTGTTGTCTGAAGCTGAAGAACACTTTATTTAGAGAATTAATTATTATTGTAATTTTCATTGACTGTATCTTTGCAGGATGTTGCAGAATAACCAGTTAGAGAGATTTCCCAGTGAAGACCCATGGGAATTACCTAATTTGCTTTCGCTGTAAGTATCACACACTTTAAATGATCACAAACAGACTTGGGCTATTACAGATTACATGGAACATTTTGGTGTATATTAAAGCAGCATTGAATAGGCCTGCATGCCAAGTGTAGACCTTCTAGTTTTGACCACAGCTCCAGGCTTAACAGCTGGAATAAAATGGACTGTATGGAATTAAAGATTGTTCTCATGCTATTATGATCAAAAAATCTTCCCATTATACAACAAAGGATGATGTTAACCATATAAACCAATAAAATGCCATGATGTAACTTCTGGCATTTTTCTCTACAAGAGATAAATAAGGAAAGCCCCATTATTTATATACCAGTTAGGCTCTTCATTAAGAACTCTCCACCAGGGAGGACTGAAATTTAAGACACACATAACAGTGGTAAAACAGGTGTTTTTCTGGCTGTACAAATGTC
This sequence comes from Chromobotia macracanthus, assembly GCA_036877525.1. Classification (NCBI taxonomy): domain Eukaryota; kingdom Metazoa; phylum Chordata; class Actinopteri; order Cypriniformes; family Botiidae; genus Chromobotia; species Chromobotia macracanthus. The sequence goes on from JAZGTH010000011.1 coordinate 10,451,492, forward strand.
AAGAACATAGGTTGTATGCTTTCTACTCATTTGTGGCTTTTTATCCCTGGTACAAACAAAGCCACATGCAGCAGTGTAAGTTATGTCAGGGGCAACCAAACAAAAAAGAAACAGATAAGTCACATAAAAAGTCACATAATCTCTTGTGTGGTCTTTAAAATTTAATTATAATTAATATACAGTTATAAGAATTTAGCAGATTTGGGTTTATGGGTGTTGTATTAACTCAATGGAGGCAATCATGATATTCCAGAGGTCAGTCAAGATAAACTGTGACTATGTCACATTCAATATCAGAACAATCTGAGACAGGAACCTTTGCAGGACTGCTGGCGCATCTGGAACCCATGAGGAACCCGCTAGACACTCTGCTCTGGCTCCTGAGCAAGCACTGGGAGGTTCAATGAGCTGTGAAAAGCTCAATTTCCCATCGGTTATTCTTCCCTTAAGTCCAAATGTTTCCCTCCTAATCAGAATCACGCCCCTTCCTAACTGGTAACCCATGAAAAGGTTAGAATCTAAATATTGTCTGGGATTCTGTCTGTCCATCTGCTCCACTCACATCCACCCCTTTCATTCCTTTCAATTATTCTGGCTTCAGTGGAAGCTGTGGAGCTGCACACCCTGTTTTTTCCAAATGAATAATTCCATGTAAATATCCATGTTCTCATTTCCTTCTATCTTCACAAAGATGTTTTCATTAGTCATGGCATCCAAATTTAATTTCTTTGCCACCAGCTGAGTTTTTTCCACATGGAAGATGTGCCTGGTTCCAAAAGACTCCTGATGCTCGCAGACTGTGTATAAGCCCTCCATGTAGTAAAGCCGAGGTCTGGCATACATCCAGCTAACTTATGCTTACTTTTAATCCCCCTAATAAAGAATATGCAGTGATTCAAGTAGGTGCTCCATCCTCGGTTCCCACAAGAGTGGAAAGGCATTTAGAGCTCAACAAACATGTAATTTAGGGTAATGATAAGATGAGGATCAGTTAACCACTGGGGGAGCGGTGAGTTTGAAGTGCACTGGCGCCCGATGTAGACAGAGGGAAGAAGAGTTGAGGCAGGACAGACAACTGGGGATGAAACTCATCTTTGTTTCTACATGAGAGTTTAGGACTGTAGGCTATACATGCTATGTTCAGCAAAGAGCATCCTTTGATGTCAAGACCACCCTCTCAGGTCTTTGTCTATGAAAGAGAGATCTGCTAAAGACATGTATCCAGTCAAAGCTGAGAAACAAATATTGCCTTCCTTAAACCAAAGGCAATACAATATCTCTTGATTATATGCTGCCTACCAATGAGGTACTATAAAAAGATATTGAAAAAATTGAATTACACATAATTTTGAGTCCTAAGCATCTTAAAGCAGATGCTTAAGAAGTCACTGCCACAATATCAGCGTATCAACTCATTGATGCAAAATCACATAGTGTGAGAATACGGTCTTCTTTCCAAACAGCACTTTGCTATGGGTTCAAGTTCCTCTGATGCTCTCTGTACTTTACTCTGAGTTGAGGAGAGGCAAAGGGAAAGTGAGGAGAGGCTAGTGCAAAATGAATGGTGTGAAAGGTCACAGTGGAAAAATGCAGAGGAAGTGCTTGCGGCCTACTCCATGTGCTCTGCTGTTATCATACATCATGACTCGGCTGAGCACAGAGGTTCAGCACGCACCCCCCCACACACACGCTGATGAGGCAACATTCATTAGCTCAAAGGCTTAACTTCTTCACATAGGGAGGACATTCATCTTGGTTGTGGAGATGTCAATGTCTGTGAACAATCAGCTTGCAAACTTCACTCAGTTTGTAGATTTGAGAGAGAATTCCAAAGTCTTTGGCAGTCCATGCACGCCTGCCAAGAGTGACTAGACAACTTTCTTCTGCATCCTTTGAAAGCCACTTGCAATTTAACATTCACAAGCTTTAACACTTAATAAAGCTTTACATTTAGAAACAAAAATCGAGAAAGCTGAGCACTCCACCTGTACACTACTTTGATAAGCATTCAGAGTAGCAAGCATGCCAAAACTCTCATTAAACAAGCCAATGCTGGAGCAACCAGATATAGCTTCATAAAACAGTCGTATATAAATCACTGAGAAAACTAAAGCACTTAGATAGTGGTACCAATCCAGACACCAGAAAAACTAAAGACTAAAACAAAAGCAGCAGCAAAATTATCTTTTAATTATGTTATTGTTAAAGCAGAACTGTTATGACCGCAGACCACAGCACTTCATACCTCTTTATTTAGCCACAATTTAGCCAATTGTTGCCTCTTGCAGGGTTGTAAAAAGTACTCAAAATACTTATGTGAAAGTACAGATACTGAAATTTTACTCAATTAAAAGTGAAAGTACCTAGTCAAAAATATACTTTGTAGTACTTTAAAAATGTACTACATTACATTGTACTTTAGTATTAAAAAAATAAAAACAGCAAGAATATTCTAAAAAGTGAAATATAAAGTGAAGTAACTGCATAAATACAGTGATTGTTATTATTGGTCTTAGGCACAGGTCAAGGTACTGTGCGTTTTGATAATTGAGACGTGATGTCACTTTCCATTGACCAATGAACATTTTTAAACTTTTTTTAAGTCAGCATTTTATAATGTAAGTTGAAATTACACATAAAGCCACACTGACTAAAAATTTTAAGGCAGTCAGGTTTTTTCTTTTTGCTTGTTTTTATTTTGTTTGTAGTAATTTATGTACAGCAAAACACCCATTGACTATTTAGAATAATGAACAGTTTTACCTATCCTATACAGTAAAATAAATACAACATCATATTGCCAACAAATAATTGCAGAACTGTTTCTGGACAGCAGTAATTGAACATCTTCCTTAATAATTTTTCCTTAGCTGGATATGAACAGGATTTTCCTCTCCTACCAACTATAGACTACTACAAGCTACTGAAGAGAAAGAGAAAAACTACTAAGCAGAAAGAATAGTTTATTGCTTCACATTGTATGTGATTGTATGTAATATTGCTTAACTTGTATGGTTATTTTTAAATAAATATAACAGCATGTAGGATTTGAAATTTAATGTTAGAGCAATATGTAAACATCAGTGGAATATAGAGGGTACATGCAGGGGTACTCTTTTTGAAATGTTATAAATGCTCTAGTGTGTTTGATCGGTTACTTCATAAAGTTTTTACTTTTACCGTATTTTGCTATCCAGATCCCAACCCAGTGTCATTCTATACGCAAACGGAAAGCGTCTGTTAGGGCCATATATCGCGTCGTTTGCATGCTCAAGTTTTTTGCTTTAAATGTAGACATGCAGTATGTGTGCTCAAACAGAGAGAGACGTTGCGCCTCCCTTCTTTCACCGTTTCTGCAACAACATTGAAAGTTCAGCGAAGATGGAGGAACACACAATCAGACCCACAACCTTTTGCACCGTTAACGCAATGCTCTTCCAGTTGAGCTACAAAAACACCACTTTGCTAAAGAGAGTGCGGGTCATGGTTGCTTAGCAAGTGCCACGTGACCGCAACCTTCCGAGTGCTTTGGAAAGAACAAGAAAGAGGTGTAGTCAGCGTTTTCCATGCATTTTCAGATGCGATATATGCACGGCCCATAGTCTCGGCACGTCGATGGCGCTCTTGTTTTAACTCAGAATAAACCGGAAAAAAGAACTGTAGAACAAGGCCTAGTTTATTTTTTACAATACATTACATGCACACCAAAACAGTAATTTCTTTGCGTGTTGCATTTTTCCATTTGATCCTATCTTGTCTTTTAATTCATTCAGAGGGCGGGACCCACTTACATTACATTGACATTAATTGGGTACACTTTAGGTGAGTGACAATTAACCTATATCCAATGGACAAAGAGCTGAGCCTTTTGCTGCTTGTCTTGATAGATGAACTAGCATAAAGGAGCACAAGCTCTACTCTGCTGTGTTAGTAGCAATGACAGACAAAAGAAAATGGTGCAAAAATGTAATAAGTACTATTCAAGTGTAAATCAAATTGTAAGGAGTAAAAGGTACTATTTTTTCTTTTTCTTTTATAAAACATAACCATAAACCTGACCTGTTGTTTACTTGTTTTCATGTACCTCTGTAGGGCGTGGTAGTTTGATAGAGAAGAATTAAATGCTGTAGATTACGTGACAATACACTGCATGGACTAGGATTGTTGCTATTGACTGGGACACAAGTACTGCAGCTGGAGTCATGCCAGGCCATGTTAAAAAGTCAGTGGAGAACATCAAGCATATTTCCACATAGGGTGGGTAGCGTATAGTGTCTTGTTGACACAGGTTCAGAGACTTCCATCAGCAATTCATCTACAGAAAGAGCATAATAGAACAGCATAAATAAAATTCCTATGAAAGCACAGTGGCTTTCATCTCCAAATTCTCGTCCTTAGTGATTGTTCATTTTTCACAATTTTTCCTGTTGTTTTGACATGCAATATTTATGCACGTTTGAGGTAAAACTTAAGGCACAACCTGTTGACCTGTACACATGTATGACTGTAGTAGATTACACAGATGTCAAACGGTTTAAACTGTGTACAGGAATAAACATCTGCAGATGCTTCTGTCCCTCCTACTTAAACAGGCGTCTGGATGCCAACCTGATCATGGAGGTTCCGGCGAGGACCTTCTCGGGCATGCGTTCCCTTCGCCACCTGTGGCTGGATGACAATGCCCTGACAGAGATCCCTGTGAGTGCACTCAACGACCTCTCATCGTTGCAGGCCATGACCCTCGCCCTAAACCGCATCACCCACATTCCAGACTATGCCTTCAGGAACCTCTCCAACCTTGTTGTGCTGTAGGTATCCGTTTGTGAATTAGCCAAGTAGCATCCTTAGAAACAACATTTCTTCCATATAATCATATTCCCTAGCCTAACTCCTAACCCCAACCATAATCTAATCCCAGCATCATAAAGAAAATAAAAAATAAGAGACAAAAAATAATTCAAGATGCTTTGGTTTGATAGGACGCCACAAAAATTCTAATATCTTTGAATTACAAAGGAGTGAAATGATTGTGTGGATTAAGTTTATATCATCCACCACCAGTTTACATTTATGTGAAGCAATGTGCACAGGTGTGATTTCACAGGTTTATTTTGATATTTACCATAATCCTAATGCATGTTTGCACATTCAGGCATCTTCATAACAACATTATCCAGACTCTTGGTCAGAACAGCTTTGAAGGACTGCACAGCCTAGAGACTTTGTAAGTAAAATAATTTTTTGTCATTAAAAATTATAAACAACATAAAAGCACTTCCTGTTTTAAACGCAAACACACCCTTGGTCTATATTGATATTTTCTTGTGATTCACTAAAGCAAAATATACAACATGTGACATTGTATTATATATTTTTAAGTATATAAATGATTTATAAATTACTTTAAAATATAAGTCTTACATGTTTTTAACACACAATAAAATGTGGCATTAATAGCACAAGATGCTAAAATATAGCAAGATGTGAAACAATGGAAAGATGTGCTTTTTGATTAGCCCGTCAGCCTCTACAGACTGACAAACTCCATTGAAAAATGGCTGTGGAGTGTACACAAGTTACTATTTACGATGATTCAGAAATAAAACATACTGTATATTAATTTCTTAAGTCACTTTCTGTAAAATCTATTGCGCTGCTCATGGTACTGAAGATTAAAATAAAATGATGAAAAGGCCTAATAAATAACCGAGAAACGCTATTAAAATTCATGAGAAATTTTGAAAGGAACATAAGAACCAGAGCCAACATATATTTGCTAATGTATGAAAGACATTACATAGACGGTACAGTGAAGGCTAGGCTTTAAAAGAATAAGCATATGATGAAGTCATGGTGGTCTCCAGGATACAGAGAGGTTCACACCTGCTTTTTAACAGTCTGCTGAAGTGGTAAAGATGACGTGTTCCTCTTTACAAGAAGAATTTCAACCCAGATAATGACCTGAGGAACCATGCGCTGAAACTCTCCTGTGAAAATGTTTAACTTGACAGATTTAACTTTTAAAAGAAAAGTTCTTTCAGTGAGACCACAATTGACCTGAACTCAAAACTTTTAATGAATGGCCAGTGTGGTATTCTGTGATTTGTGAATCAGTAATGCTCTGGGGCAGTTATTTCCAACCAGGCATCAACGGGCACCTTAAGCAGGTTCCAGGAGGTGCTTTTGATTTTGCAAAATTTTTCTAAGATTTTCCTAAATCTGCTAAACAAATACTGTAGCTTAAGCTCAAAGCTTAAAATAATTGCAATTATCTTGATGTTTTGCAGGTAATGCCTAAGACATTCCTTTTATTTTGGGAAAACATTATAGGGGAGTTATATTTGAGTTTAGCAGTCATATGCACAACTGATCTATTTGTTCGATAAGAATAAATCACACATATAGCATATCTTAAGTATTACGCATTACATCTGATTCCATTACAGCATATAATAACTAATCAAAAAGGACCCATGCAACAATATCATAATCATTATCATACTTATTATATAATAATAAGTGCAGGTACAGTATACTCAAGATATACTCCGAATTTTCTGGTCCTGAAATTTTACCATGTAGAGACGCTGCATATTGAATGACAATTTAATTACAGTCACAACGATGGCTAAGCAACATACTAATCCTCCTAAAGGCAAAAACATCTACATGTAACATGACACACTGGAGGGAATTCTGTCTCATAAATTCAGCTGTCTCTATCCAGCTGCACATATGTTCTGTGTCTATGTGTGCCTGTGTGTTTGGGAGGGTAACTTCTTGAAACGGTTTTGCCATGTTTTTTGTGGGACAATGTGCCTTCTCTTTTTATTGATGCTGCCATAATCCCCATCACTGTAATTATCATTGAAAACACATGCATAACCATTTAGACACAGTGCCCACTGCAATGTTGTTTTGTCATGATGATTTAGCTTTCAAACAGAGCACTGCCTGATTTTATAAATTGTAAATCTAGGTAATTGACAGTTCCTAAGTCCTCCCGTTCTAAACAATGAGGTCCTCTCAGGAAATGAAAAGCATTACTCTTCTGTACCATATCAAAGTAAAATTTCCAAACAAGTGTGATGGGTGTCTTAAACAAAACCAGGATCTAGGCATGGCAGAACAACGATGCATGGCTCACCCACAGCAATGTGCTCCCAATAGTTTCTCTTTATGCTTTTTATTTTATTATCTTTAAGTGTGAGCGGATTCTAGATTTCATACAGTGTTCGAACAACTTATTAAACATTTACATGACTCACTACAGGTGAACGAGATAATGAACAATGTCTGTTCACATTCACACAAACAAACAATGTCTAATCACATTCACATAATTGATCTAAATTGGTCGTAAACTGGTCATGCAGTCCATTTGGTAGAGTTGGTTTTGATATGATTATTCTTGAAAACTGCTGTGTGCAATTTTTTGATGCTCATTTTCCAGTTTATGTTATACTATACTATTAGTTTATGCTATACTATACTATAATTCATAGGTTGTTTCCCATGTAAATTATAAACTGTGGCTCAACATTGGTCTTGTTTGATCATGCTACTGTCAGTGTCAAAAAAATGGTCAAATTAGATCCAGCCAGTCAATGTATTTTTAGGCATTTACATATAACTGGATTCGCTTTACATTCTCTGATACATCTGCACGGCACTTGAGATTTCTGGAATTCTTACCGTATGTTTCCACCGTTGCAGAAGAAATGACGATTACAGTATTTCGCTACTACAGCTTTGGGGCTTGTGAGTACGATTTCTCCACACCTATGTCAATCCCACAATCCACTGTGAGAGTGTGACGTGCGGCTTCATAGAAATAAATTGAAAACACTCGCTCGCGTGTGGCCAATTTGGGTCCACTCCTCTTTACCCAAGCTCACTTAAAAAAAAATGGCCACCTGCCAAAAAAATGTTCCTCTTAAAAAAAAAAACATACAAACACTTACCATTAAGGGATAAAACTTACAGGTATGATGAGACATATTCAACATTGTGTGTATTGTAACGCCAGAGAGCAGGCAGTTTGACTAAGCCCTTGGCTTTGAGGAAGGGGACACAGACCCAAAGGTACCTATTTACCCCATATTTACTGCCTTTGGAGGGCAAAAGGGAAGTTGTTAGCTCCCTGTTTAATAATATATTCTTTGAAAAGCTGTAGTGTAGAATTAGAGATGATAAAAAAATTTAAAATCCAAGAAAAACATCAGTTTCTGGGATTCAAGCAATGGCCATAAACACATTGTTCTTGCACCTGCGTGTAAGGCCACTCGCCCTTAGCAACCATCCGTGTTTTGGTTCAAGCATGATTTTTGGACACATGTTCCCTAGAAGGCTAATGAAATGCATATAACAAAAGTAATGTATGCAGAAAAGAGGTCACATCATGTCAGATTAGCTTGGAACAGCTGTCTTGGTCTCCAAGGACGACCAACATGGAAAATTCTGCAAGGTCATGGGGAAGGATTTTGACTGATTGGAACCACAGTTTCTCCTAAGTGTTTGCTTATGTTACAGACACGTAGCATAAAAGATCAAATTAAAATGTCAAAACAGGCCTAATATGTGACACAATGGCCAATTGTTGTTCGAAAGGTGGTCTCATGCCAGATGCGACATCATGCCAGGTCGTCTCATCCTAGATGCGACATCATTTAACAATATATATAGAGAGAGCAGGCAGTATATATATATAGAAAGTAGAGCAACAATATATATATAGAGAGAGCATATATATATATATATATATAAACACATATATATATATGTATATCACGTGTGGCCAATGTGGGTCCACTAATACCAAACACTATATATATATATATATATATATATATATATATATATATATATATATATATATATGCACATTGTTAAATGATAACCATTATGAACATTGTTAAATGATAACCATTATGCAAATAATTTTCATACATTTTAAATATCCTCTAAGCATCCATGATAATGTTCTCTTAGCTTGTGTTCCTCAACATTCTTCTGCTCCTCAACATTCTTCTGCTCTTATGGGGATTGAATGTTATCTATGTTCTCTAGGGAACTGAATTTCAATGACCTTCAAGAGTTCCCCGTGGCCATTCGCACTCTGTCCAAGCTTCAGGAATTGTAAGTTACCAAGACTAACCCACCCAGCATACATGTCAATGTGCTTACTTTTAAGTGGATCACATGGCCTTGCCTCTTGCCCTCTTTGTAAATCCCGGATAGATCCTAGAATGCGGATCTCAAGCACAAGTCTCCTGCAAAAAGCAGATGCACACAGATGAGCACTTAAGTCGTTCCTTCTCAAGTATCTTAAAGTGTTTTATGCCTGTGGGACTGTCTCATGACAGGTGTTTCTGTAGGATACAAAGGGTGTTTACATTGGAAAATTTGAACTGGTGTAACCAAATGGCTCACATGTGTGCTTATAGCAAAATGTTGAGCTTTTGCCAAAACAAAATGCAATTGAATTTGATCGCCCAAGCTTGTGAATTAATTTTCTGGACCCCATAAAGACTTTGTTTCTGGACCTTTCACCTTGTTCATTTAACATGTTAAATTAATTTAAAATGTTTCAAATTGTCTGATTAGAATTTGCCAGCATCACTTGTGTCATATATTTAGCATGTTATTGTCATAGAAATGGCAGACGATGACAAATTATAAGCTGTTGCAGCAGTTGAAAATGTGTCCGGTTCGGTTAGCATGTTGGTTCTGCAATTTATAGCCTATACGGAACAGATGCACAGTAAAAACACTTAACAAAGCCAGTCTGTAGGAGACTTCCTGAACTTAGTGAATCGTGCTCAAGTGTGCAGATGGTAATATTTTCATTCCGCATGCATCTTACAGGGGTTTCCATAATAACAACATCAAGGCCATTCCTGAGAGAGCATTTGTTGGGAACCCACTTCTGCAGACCATGTGAGTATTTTTTCACAGTAAAAAGAGACCAAGACAGCACATGTAATTCTGCACAAATTACTTTCTATGTCAACTTAACCAGATTTGTTTATCTTAGCTGATGGACCAGAAAATGTCATAACTAGTGCTTATTAAGTTCTGTTTCATAAAAACAGCCTGTGTCAAAACAAAAGTAAATTCCAAAGTACCTGTATATATCTCCACTTTCTGTCTTAAACTTTCAGCCCTGTAGCCATGATTTGGAGGTAACATTTAATTCAAACTAGATGTTCGTAGAAGTACCAGCACAAAAGTTTTAAATTTAAATGCCTTTTTAAATGCCATGACCTTGCACACAAGGCTGGTAATGATTGAATGAACTGTAAAATGATCAACTTAGTTATGTTCCAACATATTTTAACAACATATCTATATTATAATTTTAAATAATAATGTTTTGCTTGAGTTGGCACAATGCATTTAACATTTAGCATTCTGTATAATAGAATGTGTGAAATCTGATAGAAATTTACTATTACACTAAAAAAAACTTTTCTTTTCAGTCAGTTCTATGAGAATCCCATTCAGTTTGTTGGCAGATCAGCATTTCAGTTCCTGCCAAAGTTACACACACTGTAAGTACACATCTATGTGTGAAATAATAACATACACGCATATGATGAGCAGTTTGAGCAGTAAACTGTTTAGCTTCCAATAAGGCACCTTTAAAATACTGGTTGGCAAATGTATAAAATTTCTCTTTCATCATTGCTTTCATTTTGATGAATACTGTTTTTTTCACTTCTTTGCCATCACGTCTCACATATGAAAACATTAAACCAGTCATTTGTCTCCAAAAACAGCACTTTTGAATTATAACCTCATGAATATCAGAATATGAGATTTAGCTTTTCATTAGGGTGGTGAAAAGGAATTTATCTCTCTCTAATTACATAGATAATGCACAAGAATATTATGAAATCTATTCAGCGTTCATTTTGAAATGAAGTCTATCATCTGTTGTGCTGTTATTTATTTTCATGGTGTTGCAAGCGAAATCAAAGTGGAATCTAGAAGACTAATACTCATTCTAGATGATTATAAATCATCTAGAAAAAACAGTAGACATCCCTGTGCTTCTGCTGGAAAACATCATCATTAGCAGAATGATCCTCACTAATGAGTTATCTAATCTCGTCTTAGCTCTTTAAACGGGGCCACTGAGATCCGAGAGTTTCCAGATTTGAAAGGAACCACCAGCCTGCAAGTTCTGTGAGTCTGGGATCAAATATCTGTTTCACTCAGGATCAGTTTCACTTAAGAGACTTTTAGAAGTTCTTCCCACCATTGAGGACAATGAAATAACCATTAACAAAACAGAAATGCTTCTACTGATCACTCATGTCAACGCTGGATAGTTTTATTTATTTACATGATTAAAAGTGAGAGACTTACCAGTTTTGTTTCATTAAAAACAAGAACAAATAAGTAAGTAAATGATTTTGGGTGAACTCCCAAACTAGTCTTAAGCTAGTCTTAAGTGTAAACTAGTCTTAAGTGTTTTATTTTATATATTGTTCAGGTTTATACACAAAAAAATGTTTCATTATGTCACACTGCAAAATAATCCTATTCCTACTCCATATTTATATTGTGTTTTACAATAAACAATATGTAAAAAACTGCTAAAGGTAACAAGACATTTTGTTAAGAAAATGTGCATTGTGCAAGGTTTTTCTGTTGCTCATTTGGTAGAGCATTATGTTATGAGTTCTGATTCTCAGGGAACACACATACTAATAAAATGTATAATTTAAATACGCTGAAAAGATACACATGTACACACATTGAAAGTAACCTCTCTTTCTCTTTGATATTGACACAGCACACTAACCCGAGCTGGACTGACCGGCCTGCCATATGATCTCTGCCACCTGCTACCTAAATTAAGAGTTCTGTGAGTTTCCAAACACAAATACGCACCTGCGGCATACAAACACATCCTAACAACCATGATTCCTAAAGATCCAGCCTGGCAAAGAGAGTTCAAATTCACCCTGAGGGATTTGATGTAACCAAACTTTTCAAAAGTTCTTAAGAGCCTTATTTAACTTGATCTCCATAACATTGGCAGGTGGAGGGCTAGCTCACCTCTCACTTCTCACCTGCTGGACTGTATCAAGTGATATTTTTCAAACACAACATCTCAAGCTTATTTTCCTCAGTTCTTGGCCTTTGCCATCCCATGTACGTTGTGTTTTAAGAATTTTAGAGGGTCTTCTAAAGCGAGTCACTTTTTTGTAAGAATCCAGAGGGATGTCAGAGTGCATTTTGTCCCTGACAAAATGTGGCCCACTTTCAGGTAGAAAAGTTGGTTTTTCAGGTTGATTAGAAAAACCCCTGAAGGAAAAATTAAGCTTTACATAACTGTTCATAAGAATTAGACCTCTTGAGAAAGTAGTTGCTGAACATAACATTCCTTTGCTCTACAGTATACAATGTACAGTATACAACCCCAAAACATGTTTTTCTATTGTGTTTAACCAAACTACAGACACTTCAGTTATAACATTATATAACACCCAGCAAATATACATTGAAATTGAGTGATTACCTTTATTCATATGTTTTTGATTCATGATTTGATTTGATAAATATTGATCTGTAAAATGAAAAATAAGTTATTATAAATCAACTTGTCATTGTTATATAATAACATTCTATAAAACCAAATGCTTGACATATATAATATGTAATGCCATCTATATAAAGATAGCTGTAATCTGTGTGTGTATGTTTTACAGTGAGCTGTCTCACAACGTAATTGAAGAGCTGCCAAGCTTCTATCACTGTGCCTCTCTACAGGAGATGTGAGTTAGAGGTCTCTCTTTAGTTTAATACCACCAAAAGGGTCAAGAAGTATTGCTAACACATATCTGTGATATATAAGGGCCCCAAAAAACTCTTGCAGTAAAACAAATTGACAAATGATGGTCATTACTGTAAGAATCCATCAGTGTCCACATTATGGAAGCTTTCAAGCATGTTGGCAGTCGCTATGTGTGATGTCTGCGCAAAAGTGTATGTCTGGCAGAGTGTGTGCGTGTGTGTGATTGCAGTAATAGCAGGTTTTTTGTTTTGACTCGGCAGAGGCCTGCAGTACAATCTGATCAGACAGATTGAGATGAACACATTCCAACAGCTCAACTCTCTGCGCTCGCTGTGAGTATTGTACACAATCTTTCTCTGGCTGTTAACCTCAGGCAGGATACTGTTTCACTCCTCCAGTTCTCAGCTTGTTAATATAAAATATAAAATGCATTTTGGAATTTTTAAATTGTTATTTCCAATTTGATTTTGTGGTGGCTACTCACATTTAATCAGCAAAAAAAATAAAGATTTTACTTTGAAATTAGTCTGTGACAAATTCTAGAATTGTAGGAGTTGTTAGTTGTAGGAGTTGTTAACTGTAGCAGTTGTTAAAACGGGGTATGTATGGGGTCAACAGAATAGAAATAAACTTAAGAGAGCCAGCATGCTCAGCAATAGTTCCCCCTGCAGGCCGGGATGCTCTGCACAAATATTTACTTCACACCTGATTTAGATTCTGAGCAGAAGGCAGAAAATCACATAGATACAATTTAAATAACTATTCCTTTATGAATGTGAGACCAAACATAATGGTTATAAAAAAAAAACAGTATTGTGACATACTGATATGTGTACAAAACACGTCCCATAGGAAAGGACAAATAATTTGAAAAGATATAAATGCATTGACCTACTGTATAAAACATATTTTGACACTTTTTATATGATTTAATGGTTGATTCCATCCAGCAAAAACCATTTGTTTATCTGAGATAAAGAAGAGCATTAGATGCATTGACAAATGACTGATTTCTCGTGACAGGGATCTAAGTTGGAACAGGATTAAAAGCATCCATCCCGATGCCTTTTCCTCTCTGCAGTCTCTTGTTAAACTGTGAGTATGCAAATCTGCCACAAACAGATGTGTCATTAAGGTTGCCACCTCAGATAAACAGCAGAAACCTCAGACTCTTAAAAACTGTTATTAAAGCCTGACCTGACACAACTTTATATGGCACAGAGATTCCATGAGCTGCACTTTAGAGTTTCTGTCATGTGTGCAATGCTTTGGTTGGCTCAATGGGAAAAGACTACAGGTGCAATCACGATAGCAGACTGTGCGGTGGTAAAAACTTGTCGGTAGTCACAGGCAATTAAAGGCAGGAAGCATTATATAAAGCATGAGATGACTAAATGAAAAATGCTTTGGCATCTGATTCACCTGTAAATAACAGGAGAGGTTCATGGCTTACAATATGCAGATTCTGTAACAATTTTAGGCCTCTAAGTAGTTATTGTGGTACATTGTTTTCACTATCGGCAGACATTTAGAAATTGAAAACCGCTAGTGGGGAAGGTAAAACCAGAAGCAGTTTTTGGTTGGAGAACTTTAAAGGAATGTTGTGGGTTTGATACAAGTTAAGCTCTGTTGACAGCATCTGCGGCCACAGAAAATTATTTTGACTTGTCTCTCAATTTGTAACAAAAACAAATATAATTTTCTCTGGTAATCAACAGCATGCCACTGACGCTGTCGGTACAGTTTGTACCAAACCTTGAACGTTTCTTTTAAGATTTATGTAAACCAACAAATTCTGAATTTCAGCAGTGTTATAGGCTCAAGCCCTGTGTGCCAAACGTGTCAGTTTAAATAAAACTTCTTCAGTCAGATCAGTGCTGGCTAAGGGTGGGCCCTAGGGTGCGTGGCCCAGCCATTTGAGTCACTGTGCCTGTCTACATCTTGAAATAATAATGATCTTTAGTTAAAAAAAATTAATAGTTATACCATAAATAATCCATTAAAGAATGAAAAGTAGAAATTAACTTTAAAATGCTGCACTAACCCGTAATGTAGTCCCAACATAGTCAGCCAATTACATACAGTTTATACCAAGGGACAGCACATTGGCTGCTTTAGTTCGTTGCCCTGATACATCAACAGCGCTGCCATATTGGACCAGTAAGACTGTCCTATAAAATGAACGGGGAGGCATTGCCTACAAACACTTTTTTTAATCACATATGGTCTTGATAGTAATCTTTGTAGCCGTAACTTGTCTGATAGGGTAACTAATTTGACCAATAATTGCTGCTGAAACTTAATTATTCTACTTTCAATACTTTCTATTAAGACTTTCCAAAAAAGCCAAGGGCAAAGGGATGGGGCACAGTGCTGACAAACGCTCACACAGAAGGTGTAATCCATTTACATTAGGTGGCTTTAAAGCAGTGAATCTCAACCTTTCCGATTTAACTGTGCACTAGCTCATCCATCAGGATTTGTGGAAGACAGCGGCCTGAATATTTATCTCTTTCTCCATTCAGAGATTTGACAGGAAATCGCTTAAGCAGTCTCCCGCTAGCTGGACTAACCAGCCTCACACACCTTAAACTGAAGGGCAACATGGCACTCTCTCGCTCCTTTAGAGAGGAGGAATTTCCCAGCATAAGGTATGTATGCGGTAACCAATAACCTAAAAACGTCAATCAGCTCTTCTATCTGGCAAACAAGGGATTAGCCTGACTGAAAACACTTTCATGGTAAACCATCAAAGAAACTTCACAAGTGTCTGTGGTTATTAAGTCTCACAATGCAAATGCCTTGAGTAGCCTGAAAACACATGAACGTTTTATTGGGTTTTCCAAGAAACAACCAACTGTTTATAAAAAATTGACAGTTTCAACCTACTAACAATCTGGAACAATCTGTGGCCCCAGGAACATTCCATTCGTTAATACGATTAAATGATCAGTTTGTAGATAAGCTATGAGAACTACCAAACAGAAATCATTTCAAGATAGCCTTGTATTCTCAACAGACACACTGTTATGAATACCCTCCTTATTTATCAACAGCCCAGGGCTATGGAAATTAGTTTAGCACCTAAAGAAATGGAAGGTTTTGTTGTTTCCAAAAACACAACTGATTAAAATGAAAATCGAATCACAGTTTTTGCCATGCCCCAAATACATTTGATTAAGTCTTTTGGGTTGGATGTACTGGTAGTTTACTTATTGCAGCGTTTGCCGATTGTTGAATTGCTTTTTCGAAGAATTTGCCTGCCTGAAATTAGATCTTTTATTGTTTTCATAACAAGTTTCCTTAAACTGATTCAGTATGTCTGTTACGTGTTTTCATTAATTTTATTTATATATTCATCATGTTCAAAGTTGTTTTTACTCCACTGGTACTATGTACAAAGTAACCCATACCTACTGCTATCATTTATGACGGGACTTCCTACACATTTCTTTAACCTCTTTTTTTGAAAACCTCTGATCTAAATTATTTACTATCCTTGAGACTTTAAGTAATGTTCTGACCTTTTAATAAATATAACTTATTGTAATGACTCAATTTCAACTATATATTCATTTTGTATTTAAAATATGTATAATGATCTAGTATTTAAATTTACACAATCAAAAATTCAGTTTAAAAATTCATGCTTTATAACTCTGAACCTGTAGCTGAATCAGTCTGTTGTTTTGAATGTTTCTGAGTGTTCTCTGTCACTACTGTTGAAACAGGGTCATTGAGATGCCATATGCCTATCAGTGCTGTGTGTTCGGCTCCTGCAACAGCTACAAAGCAGCCAGTCAGGGACAAGAGCAGATGGCCAATGAGGACGATCTTCAGAAGAAAGCTCTGTCTCCCTTCCCCATTCACACTGATAACAACTGTAAGCTCCACAGCTTAGTGCTTAGAAAAAATGTGGCTTTAACAAGTATCACTACCTGAAAAATCTGAAATATTTGTAATTTTATTATTTTACTGATCAAGTCAAGTTTTTATTCAGTGCAAATTATTCTTGAAACAACAGACAGAAAGACATTTAGCATATTTCATTTCAAAGATAGATAGCTTAAAGCTAAAATTGTGACAGTAATTATATGCTTCATTAATGAATATATTTGTAAAACTCGATGATCAATATTGTACCAGCATGATCTTAAAAGGTTATCATGTTATGTGCTGTTCACCATGATCAATGTCACAGATGCTAATTTAATTAGTGACCTAGCAATAGTACAGAACCTTAATGTTATTACATCATAATCATTTTGTTTTACATGTTTTAAATCCTACAAATGTTTTTCTCTAGTATAAAAAAATCCTGGATTTTTTAAAGTGCACTCAAACTTTTACTGCAACATGGGACCATGTGGTGGTACCATGTTGTAATATTGTAAGTGAAACATCCAGAAACTAAATTCAGTAAAATAAGGGGACTCCTAATGTAGTGCTCTTACCATATGAATTGTGGCAGGTGTTCAACTGGACCTGCTCAATTTCAAGTTTTTTAAAGCTGTTGTGGAAAGTTTCCAAACTGCAATACTGTATTGTAAGAAATCAGTCAAGTTTGTACAGTAAACATTTGTTTACCAATGTAAACCTCTCAAATTCCCTGCAGCCAAAAATAAAGACGTTCCCCTGACACAAACATATTCTCCATATGAAATGAACCTGAAAGCAGCCATTTTCCACAATATACTTCTGAAAAGAGAGTGTCTATTTATATCTGCCGGTCTCTTCATCTTTAATTAGCACAGTGGAAACATGTCAGGGCCTTACAGTAACCGCAGGTGTTTGACAGATGAAATAAATGTGTCTGTTTTCTTCATGCATTCCTCAATGTGATCTGATCAGGTCTCCGACTTGAAAGGACTGTTTAGTAATTACACTCCAGTGGAGATTTGATAAACATTGACAAATCAAGGTCCACAAAAAAAACATAACCGTAAAATAACAAAACCAGAGTATAAACAAAACCTGATGATTAAGGTTATATGCATGTTACAGGAGAAATGGAAAGTTGCGACTGAGATGCATTGAGTGGTCCTAAAGCCCTTAGATAATTTAACAAGTTCCAATAGACTTGATGTCCAAGCGATGATGTATCGTCTGTCAGATGCAGTACAACACATACATCTTAAAGAACACTGAAGACGGTCTCATCCTTCATTCATCATGTGTTTTCACTTGCAGATGACCTGGACTTGGAGGAGTTCCAGTTAGCTATTGAGGAGTCCAAACTACAAACGAGTATACAGTGTACCCCCATCCCAGGTGTGAATGCAAAAGCTATTTACTTTACATTTTTGCAGTAATGGCAGAAACAGAGATAATAAAGATGCATTTAGCCTCATTCATAAAAACAAATTAACTTGTACATCACTCTCAAAATCATTCTTAAAAACTTAATTATTATTAAATACAAAACATATTTTTACAAACAGTTTACTAGTGCTTTATGAATGAGACCAGTTGCTTTATTTAAAATTTTTGTGTATATTATTTGTTTTGAAAATTCAGACTTGATGTGAACAGGCCCTAATCTAGACTTGGTCTACTGCTCAAATGTTATATTATTACTCCATTCTCTTTAGGTCCATTTAAGCCATGTGAGAACCTGTTTGACAGTTGGGTGGTACGCCTTGGGATGTGGCTCATCTGTCTGGCCTCGTTGGTGGGAAACAGTCTCCTCCTTGTGACAGTGTTTGCCTCTCCCAGCTATCTCTCCCCTGTCAAGTTCATTATAGGCAGCATCAGTAGCACCAACCTACTGACAGGCCTGTGGACCGGTACTTTGGCGCTAGTTGACGCTTGGACATTTGGGGAGTTTGCCCTGCACGGTGCTCGATGGGAAGTGGGTGCTGGTTGCCAGGCAACAGGCTTTCTTTCTGTGTTGTCATCCGAGACCTCCATACTCTTCCTCACCTTGGCCGCAGTGCAGTGTAGTGTGTCGGTATCATGTGCCCAAGCCTATGGTAAGTCGCCTTCTCTGGGAAGTGTGCGAGCCGCAGCAGTTGCGTGTCTGGCATTTTCTGTGGCAGTTGCTGCTTTGCCCCTACTAGGGATTGGGGAGTATGGGGTGACGCCCCTCTGCATGCCGTCACCACTGCCAGATGGAGAACCCTCCACGTTGGGGTTCATGGTAGCCTTGATCATGATGAACTCTCTCTGCTTCTTAGTGATCACTGGAACCTACATCAGGTTGTATTGGGACTTGATGAAGGGTGACTTTGACAGCATTTGGGATTGTGCTATGATCAAGCATGTTGCCTGGCTTATCTTCACCAACTGCCTGCTCTATTGCCCAGTGGCCTTCCTCACATTCTCTTCCCTTCTGGGACTCTTTCCTGTAAGTGAGGAGGTGGTCAAATCAGTTGTTCTGGTGCTCCTGCCTCTGCCCGCCAGCATCAACCCCTTGCTGTACCTTCTGTTCAACCCACACTTCCGAGAAGATACACGTCTACTCTTGAGCACAGCTCACCTACGCCATGATTGCAGCTTGGATTCCTTTGTCTCTGTTGACACCGAGAAAAGCTCGTGTGACTCCACCCAAGCCCTGGTGTCCTTTGCCGCTGATGCGCCGTTTGATAGTTTTTCTGCACCGGCCCAAGAGACAGTTGCCCATTTTTCTTGCCCGCCCTCAGTGCCTCTCATTCCATGTCAGCTGCAGAGGAAGCCCTCAACAGATAGGGAGAACACTGGAAAGAACATGGTCAGATCCACACCGGGACTCAATGCAAAAGAGCAGGAATTTTTATTAAGCAGTGAACTGAACACTCATAATGGAACCTCATTCTTCTCTGAAGTCTACCACTCCAGTCTTCTCTCATCTCAATCTTGAGTCTTCTCCTTAGCTCTGGAGTTTGTGAGGACCCCCTTAGTGTGAGAATTTCTGAGACCACATAGGAACTTGCCCATTAGAGCTAATGAACAATGAACTTTGTTAAACTGGGACTATGTATATATGTTTTCATAGCCCAATTGCTACATGACATTCTGAAAAAGAAAAGCATATTGTGACACAATATTGAGGGTCACTGAATCATTTAAATAAACTGAAATGCGGAAAAGGGAATCTGGGTAATCACTGGCATGCCACTGGTGCTGTTTAACCAGCGTATTTGGAACCTGGAACATTTCTTCAGTTAGGATATCACAGGCATGTTCGCTGTAGATGTCTGATGTAGAGGAAGATTGTGCATCTAAATATTTCAATGTGAAAATGTCTCTACAACAAACTTGTCTGTATGTACTCAGAATTTTTACATTAACTTCCAAATGTATATATCAAAGCCTCATAATTGCTTATTTTTTGCAAGTCGTCAACTGCCTGCATGCCTCTGGCAAATGAGAAAGACATATAGGACAGTAAATACTTATATTTGAATATTTTTAAATATTTTAAATACTTCACAATACAGAAATCCATACATACAATGCAAGTAGACAAACACACACACGCAAAAGTTTGACTAATGCTTGTCTAATGTGTGCTTCCCCTCAGTGACATTACTTTGTTTCATGACTTTTTATGAAACAAGAAAGCATATTGTTTTAACATATTGTTGCAGCATTTTTATCAAAATTAAGACTAAATTAATTTGGCCAACATCTCATGTTATAAAACATATAGTGCTATGCACAGGTTATTTGAGACAACATTGTCTAATTAGATATGTTAAGCTAAAATGCAAACTGTTTACCCTCTCTCTTCACCATTTCCACATCTCAGACCTCAAATACACAAAAAACTGTCTGTAAAAGTTAATATTTTAAGTAAAGAAAACACTGTACTTGAAACAACCAGTTCTTTTTTACCTTTGTAAGATTACCGTTTACATTCAGCTCTGCTATGTGGGAAAAAACATGATTAGCCCAACCAACCCCCCAACCCAAACACTTTCTCATTGGATCCATGCAAATCACCTAGGCGATCTATTTTGATCTCAAAATATTTTTACTGAAAGGTGAGGAGTTTGCATCTATGCACTGCACATTTTTTAATCTGGCAATGCTTTTCATTACATAATAACTTACATTTCTGTCAGTTCCTCACAGAAACATATTTTACGATTTCTGAAAACTTGGAACAAACTGCATGTGTCATATGAGCTACTTTTCCCTAGGCACTGGGTGGCAAAAGCTGCATTAACATTTTCCCAAAAGTTGTTTTCAGTGTTCCTGGGGGGAAGGAATAAAAGAATATAGATTTGAAACAAAATACTGCTGAGAAAATGACAGATTTTTTTTTATTGTTCCTTGAGCAGATAATGGAGTTACCTTCAGGTAGCAGGCTTTAAACATGTCTAACTAACTTTAACTAACATGCTCAGCAGGGTGTTTTTTTCAAACTGTTGCTGTGCCATGACACACATGACGGAAACTGAAGAGAAAACTGCCCATAGAAAGTAGAGTTTACATTAATGCCTGCTATAGTGCCCACTGCAGCATTATTGAGATTGCAATGCTTGCATTATGAATTGTGTTCTGACACATCTTGTAATGCAACAATACATGAAATCAAGTTTGGGTAGCTAGCGTTTGTGTAGTGTATTTCCAGCCCAACAATAGTTATAAGACACAGATACACTGCATTTCTAATAAGGATTAAGGAAGAGCAAAATGTTAAACATTGAACGCCAATGCGATACAACCAAAGATATAAAGAGAACTTTGAGTGGTTCTGTTTGGTTGCAAAAAATGGTCTTTTACAGATTGTAAAGTAGGCTAGCTAATGTATTGTAAAATATAACTACCTCTGATCTAGCATGCAATACATTTTTATCCTGATTGCTTTCTATTCTTTTTATATTAAATGTATATTAAAATGTAATTTTTATATTGAAATTTTTAAAGATACAACAGACACCCTATTCAGGATGTAAATATTTTCATATTTCTGTATACATGTGATGAAAGAATGATTTAATAAAGTTACTAGTTTCATAAAAGTACGTCTTGCAAATGTGGTTTAAATATACATTAGATTGCTCTAGATTTTTCTGTGCGCTAAATACTTCTCTTGTATGTGCAGTTTTCTTCTGTTTATTCTCAAAACAGCTCTTGTCTTCTGTCTCACAATCCTTCAGATACAAAAGATTAACGGCGCAGTCAGATTGAGATGAAAAGGAGCAATGTCGCCCTCCAGTGGCTAATATGTGTATTGGCGTAGTATATTATCCCTGGTGAACTCAATCTCAGTTTAAGGACAAGATCTTACCTTGTTTTTCTGGATTGCATGTTCAGTCCTCCATTCCTTCACCTTCTCTAGATACAGTGGTTTGTTGTATTTAAATTCAGAGGACTGTAATGCATATAAGAGAAAGTGTTAACACCATAAAGAGCAACACTAGTCTAAAGGCTTAAAATTAAAAAATTAAAATTTCACCAACATTTCACTTTTAGAAGATAAGAGAATCTGGTGGAAAGGCTCAAACTCACAATATCAGCCATAAGCAGCTGTACGGAGGTCAGCACTGTTGAAATGTTAAGTGAGGGCCTCCAAGCCCCCTTGAAAAGACATATGGCAGTTGACTATTGTACAATCACATTCACATCAATTGTAGAAAAAGGTGAATGTTTAGTGCAATAAGTTTTTTTTATAATCTATATTATATAGTACAAGACCAAAGTTTAGAAACACTTACTCATGTTTTGTTACTATTTCTTTCATATTTTAGAATAATAGTAAAATTAAAACTATTAAATAACATAAACATAATTTTGGGAATTATGTTGTTGCATTTGTTTATTTAGTTTCTTGATATGTCGCACTAAGATGATTTTTAAACAGCTCTGGAATTCTTCTCATCTATTCCGAGCTCTGATTGCCTGCTTCTTCATTATTTGGTCCGAATAATCCATTAAAAAATTATAGCATATAAATATAGCATATTAATTCAACACAATATGTTGGCTCACAAGATTTAAGCCAACAGCTTCAGATTTAAAGATTTTTAGGATCATGAGAAACATTAATTAAAGTGTTTTTAAACTTTTGACGGGTACTGTACATATAAATGTTCTTTATGCAAAATATAATTTCAATAACTTTGGTGTAAAATACAATAATTTCTCTGTGAGGTTCAACAAGTACAACAAGTTAGATCAGCAAGTACATTCTATTCATTTAATTATAGCCAATAAATAACCAGATATGTTGATGTCCAGCTAAGTGTCTCAATTTTACAAAAAATATGATATCCTCATAAAACCACTATCAAATAATACAACTACTTGCACTATGTTAAAAGTAATGTGCAAATTTGCTTTTTCAGTATTTACCTTTGGGGCCTTTCAGAGTATTGAGACAAATGCGTCCTGCGTTATCGATGTTGGGGTGATAGATGAGTGTAAGGAAACGCATCTTGGGGGGCTCAAACGGATACCTTCAAACATTAAATATGTATAACATCATGTTACATCATTCTTAACTTTTAGGCATCTACAATACTAACCTCATTCACAAATCAATAGTAACCCTTTCCGCAATTATTAATTTTTTAACTGATAATTTCTCCAACAACAAAATATGTTTAACTATGCATTTTAAAAATTTGATCTTTTCTTCAACTAAAATGCGTAATTTACAGGTAATTGCTTTTATTTAACAAACGATGTACGCAGCTTGTTATCTTCACTTGTTACTGTCGAGTTTTGATTACTAGTCGCACAGCTTCCACAACATCCCTGAAGTAGTTTTGATTTTGCCTGCCCAATGTTAAAACGTCATTGTGACGACACGCTGGCTGTGCTGATGCATCATGGGTGTTGTAGTTTTTACGTGTTTGAGCAACAATCAGTAACTAAACCTTTTTTGTTAAATATTGCTATATTTATTGTATTGCGAATAAACCATTAAATAGCCTAAATACATCATAAATACTGATGTTAAAAATAAAATGTGTCTTTGTGTTACTATACAGCTGGTTCCCATTAGGAAAACTCATATACTGTAGTTTCACAAAATTATTTGTTATAAAGTGGGTTAAATGAACCGTATTTCTCTTTTATAAAAATTATAGCCTATAGTTTATCCAAAAATGGATTTATTTATTTTATTAAATGGGTTTAATAAAAACAATCATTCAAGGTAAATAGGAAAAATACCTACCTTGAAAATTATACACTGGAGTAAAAATGATTGACTTTAGCTATTAAAGTTAAAGAGATGAATGGTGTTTTTCTACATTTAAAGAAATGGTCTCTACAACCAGCTCACTTCTTTTACATACATGTTTTGTTTGTCAATCATTTGCAAAAATGTTCTCTTGTTGTATTCATCTCTATTACAGAATCAATTCTCATATAGTTATTGAAAAGCAGATGTCATGTTTACAGTGGGGTTTCTGTGCCACTTTTAAATTAAGTTGTCATTTTGCAAGAAGAAATTAGATCAAACTAATATGGCTAATTATATTGCTGGATGTTTGCAATCAACATGAAATAAAACAGCTGGATCATTGAGAAATAGGGGAGATTCTTGTGTTTGTGCAACAGAGCTGAGATATTTTACCCCACTCTCATTTCCAAAGTCTCAGAAATAAGTCTCCTTTACTTCACAGCAGTGGCAAAAATAGCTTGATAAGTGATGAACTTGTCTCTTCGGTTCTCCATTCGTATATCTGTAAATCCGGTAGACTGTAGGGCTTCTATGTAGACCTCAGGACGCCAGTTATCTCCGCGGAACACGTTCATTGAAGCTACTTTCGCCAGCCCGTCTAATCTGAGCGTTGTAACCATGAGTCCACCTAGAGGACAGAAAAACAATTACACATTGTTTATCATATTAACGTATTCTCACGTTTCTGTAGAATGACCTGTAAACCACTTTGATTGAAAAAAAAATGAAAAATTGATTTCAAACAATGTAACTTCAAACAATTCTTCAAAACTTCTAACCAAGCTGCCTTTAAGAGACATTGAACGGTAGAAATCAAATACAATTCTACATGCTCAAGCACTCCAGCAACTGCATTGTGCGTGTGTAAACTTTACTGCAGCGCCAAGGTCACGATCATGGACCCGGTTCCGAGGAAATGCACATGATCATAAAATGCAGGATACTGCATACATGCTTGTCGCTTTAGTTAAATTGGAAAAATACGTGCGTCTGTCTGCAGATTTGTTTAAAACTGCTTATTTTTGCTCCCAGTATCGGTAACGTCCATTATCTTAAACACAATATGTTGCTGGGTGTTGTTTTAGAGACTGTTAACCTCGCACCTGGCTTCATCACTTTGTGAATAGCACTCGCCCCCGCTTTCATATCCGGCCAAAAGTAATAACAGTTGCAGTGAAACACCTTATCAACACTGTTTTCCGGTATCGGCATGGCCACCACATCACTGTAATACAACGTGACATTTTCTCTAGTTATTTGTTCCTTCATGCGTTCACTGGCCATCTGATGCATGTATTCTGAGTAGTCCACCCCGATCAACTTCCCTTTAGGACCAGTTAGGAGCTGCGAGGCCGCCTGGAGACCAAGACCCGGACCATGACCCAGTTCCAGGACAGTGTCGTCGGGTTGTATGTTGCAAAGTTTCACTGCATTCTCCTCCAAAATCTGGTTGTGCCATTTCAGGAACTTAGCCACCAACCATCCAGTGAACGAGTAAGTTGGGTGACCCAACTGTTCCCCAACTTTTCTAGCCAATATTTCTACAACCTACAAAACATCGTATTCGTTAGTTTACGTTTTACGACCAAAACAGAGAATGGCGCAATATATACAACGCCAGACATTGCATAAAAATTTAAACATCATATCAAACCTTCATGATGTAGACGTTTTAAGATTCACTGTGCTTCAAATTTGGTTTAAGTTTAGAAATGCTTTATTTGTAGCTTAATCTGTATTTTACTGTAAAAAGCAAAGTAATCACGCTGTATGATTATGGCAGATAAAACATGACGCCTGTGATTTGTATTGTCCGATCTTAAATATGAGTTACGTCAAACCGAAACGACTGTAGATTCAACGAGACGGTGCAGTTGTTGTTATTATGAACGGGGCATAGAGTAACGCCCAACAGACCTTCTGGAAGCAGACGTCATAGTTACGTCATTTCAGTTGCTCGCGCACTCTGGTGGCCAAACACAATACTAGCAACTGGAGGATGAACAGATTTGAAGATTTTAATAAAACATTTAGATTTAGCTTTGATAATAATAAAAACGGCATAATATTTGTTTATGTAAATCTGTATTTTACATTTGAAACCCAGTACTGTTTGTTTTCATGAATCATATAGTTAAACATACTGTTCAGTCTTTAAATATTGTTTTAATGTAGTTGATACAAGTTCACAGTGTATTTCATGGTGTGACAAATGTTCAGTTAAACAGTAAGAATAAAAGCTTGGATACAATTCCCAAGGGTGTATTAAACATTTAATCATTACCAATAAATTTAATTACTCCGTATGCAGTTTGTGAGCAAACAAAATGACAAAATAATAAAAAGGAACATAAATCATATTATATGATATTTATGATACAGTGGCTAAATTAAAAAAAAATAAAGGATCAACTGCTTCAAGAAAATGTTGTCAACATCATAGCAGTGATGATTTTATGAAAGTCTTTTATACAAAAATAGATACTGTCAGAGAAAACATTATAAACATGCAATTGCCTGCTAGACATCAGACAGCACATCATAGTTTGCCCAGTGAGCAGCACCGGACATTTGCTACTATAGGTAAGGAAGAACTGTAAAATATAATTGTCATCTAAATCAACAACATGTATGCTAGATCCTACACCCACCAGGTTGTTGAAAGAGATGGTTCCTAAAATTATAGATGCTCTACATGGTATTATTAACTCATCATTGGTGTTGGGATATGTCCCAAAAACTTCACACCTCTCTAAAAAAACAGCTTGATCCCAGGGAACTAGTAAATTACAGACCCATCTCAAATTGACATTTTGTTTAAAAAATACTGGTGGTGTCCTCACATTTATGTTTTTATCCTGGAAAGAGTATGTGTAGTTTCATTACAGTGGTTCAAGCTGAAGGGATGCTGAAATGGATAGAAACATGTTAACAGCAAGATGGTATAAAACTGTGTATTTTCTGTCAACATCCACCCTTCTGCTACTTATACCACTGGCGGAAATAACACAGTTATGATAGCTATAGTAGTTATGATAGTGGGAGAGCATTGCTATAATGACTATATTGTATACTATTATAGTCATTGTACTATATTGTACTATATTGTATTGCAATAGGTAGCTTTTAATTATTAACAATGAATCAAAACCAGTTAATAGGTAACTGGATTTATTAATTTTACTGACTGAAATGGTAAATATATAAATAACTGTGTATGTGGAAAAAATTACCTTATAGATAAAGAATAAAAGAAAGACAAAGCAGGAAAGAAAGACAGGGCCATTGAGGACTAGAAGCTGGCCCTAGTGGTAAAGAAGTAAAGAAGAAGAACATAATGTAAGGGCAGAATCCTAAAGCAGAGATCAAGGAAAAACACCACAAAGAAGAAAAGTGCAAAGGGAATAAAAAAGTATATCTTACATTCCCTTTTTATCCTTTTCTTGACCATGTGACTGAAACCAACCTAAGACAATCAAAGTAACTAATCGGAAGACCATGTTTAACCCCCACTTTACTGAACAAATGGGGCAGGTGGGGGCAGACCCCCAACACAGAGATTGTGACACAGCAATAAATTGCTTTAATATTCAACCCTACAGACTTACTAGTCAAATGGTGTGTAGCGTCTGGTGATGTTGTCTGTCGAAACAGAAAAGCCTAAAACGCTCCTAGAGAAGATTTAAATTATTTATAAGAAGAAGTTCCCTGCATCATGACAGTGGAAATAACAGGATCCGATTAGTGGAAACAACGTGATCCAGTGCAGCATTGTTCTTCAAATGAAGAATATGTGCAAAACAAGATTTCATC
This sequence comes from Chromobotia macracanthus, assembly GCA_036877525.1. Classification (NCBI taxonomy): domain Eukaryota; kingdom Metazoa; phylum Chordata; class Actinopteri; order Cypriniformes; family Botiidae; genus Chromobotia; species Chromobotia macracanthus. The sequence continues at coordinate 10,479,232 of JAZGTH010000011.1, forward strand.
CAATCTCAAATTCAAAAAGCCCTCCTGTGTAAGTTGTTTGTTACACACATACTGCCACCACACATGGATGCCCTACCCACACATTTTGCACCCAAATTTTAGCTGTGGTCACATTGCAGGGAAATGCAGACACACCAAAGATTACGACCCTTACGACCCATGTTTTTGCATAACAAGGAGTGAAGTGATTCTCATGCACAAGAACTTTGATAACTCATGCATAAAACAATGCAGTGACTGTATAGACTGGAAGTTCTTTATCATGAATAATGCAGAAAAATGCTTAGAAACGTATTTGCATACTCTGCAGTCAATCACCACTCCAAATGAATGCCTATATGTCATATTTTATGACCTGGTTTCAGCTTTGTTTTTCCACCCGGAAGTACGAAATGGCTTCTAAAACACAAAAATAACCAGTTTCCACTTTTTAATGAAACTGAGTTCAACTACTCAGAGGGTCACAGGCACCAAAAGGAAATTATATATTGCTATATTCATTCTGTATGTCCAATGCAATGTATATCGTTTTAGTATTTTTTTAAGATGGGGAGAGAAAGAGAATCAGATGATCTTAAAATGACTCACAATTTTGCTTTCACGCATTTTTGCAGTTTAATTATTAAATAATTACACTTACATTTGTAAAAGTTGCCGCTTTGTGTTGTACATCCAAATGTACATCAAAAGTATACTTCAAATCAGGGTGTATTATGAGAAAAAGGGAACAAATGTGTTATTACAAATGAAGAAATGCATTTTCTATAAAGCTTGTTTAAAACGCATTGTTTTATATGCATTTATATGCATTGTGAAAAGCGCTATACAAATAAATGTAAATTTGAATGTTCCATTCAAAGGGACTCATCCTTATACTTTAATCCCCTCGAAGGGTTTACCATCCAAAGTGAGAACTTGAAGGGGGTATAAACTGTTCCTTGGAACACACTTCTTTCTGTGCTCATGAGGAAGGTGTCATTACTGCACAAAGAATCTGCACAAATAATCAGAAATTCCTTCTAAATGGCCTTTAGAAGTGGCCAGTTTGCACACTTTGGTTTGGTAAAACCCTTCAATGTGGTGGCCATGACTGTTGTCACTCCCAAGTAACTTTTGGAGGTGGATTAATATGGTTGGGAATGCACAGATTGTCAGGAGCCAACAGGGATTAATTTTGTGTTGCCTGTATATGCTGTTTTACTCTTAAAAAGATGGCAGCCATGGACTTGCATTTTATTATAAACTGCCTGCCAGCAGTTTAATATAACTGCTTATAAGAATAAACTAACTGTATAAGATGTACTAAGGTATTACTACCTACTATTACTACGTACTATAAGATGTTGAAAGGTATTTCAATAGTAAATGTAGGCTGCCTACCGTTCATTGACTTTGGTGCTTGTTGTTGAATCTGAGAAACATTTATAAAAAATTAATACCTTTTTATAATTTGCACTATTGTAAGACTTTCTCAAGCACCCATATTTTAAGAAAATATATCTAAAATATATCTGAAACGTTTTAATGCGGATACAGGTGTGCGTTTTATTCAAAGGTGATTATGCCCTTGGAAATCGTCCAGCATTTAAAAGCTTTGGACGGGTAAAGTGTGTAGGTTTTTAACATTTTGTGCAATAAGATGACACACTTCACGTTTTCAGTATACACCCGGAGTTACGCGTTGTAACGCACGGCCTCTTGTGATTTATTGCTTTTTTCGGGCGTTCTTTCATTTTGTAACATGGGTTAAACCATATGGCACTATTTTTCACAAAATTTAATGAATATGATAAAAATATACTGCCTTTTAAAATTTCCATACGCAGTTTTGATTTATGTAAAGAGCTGCATGGCCAGTACAATATTTTTTCTCTGACGGTCTACTCGCTCACACATAAAATCAACACTCCGTCTCTTTCCCTGAAGTATGTAGTGCGCACACCCCCTCACAGATCCGGAGCTTTCGTTTTTCATTTCCCGGAAGAATTTTAAATATTGCAGACGATCCTCATAAGAAAAAACTTAGCTGTAGTAAACTACATCTATAAGTGCCTGTAAATGCTTGCTTGTGTGCTGTATTTGTCGATTTATATGTTATTGATCAACTAATATTTTGTATAGTGTGTCCTATATTGACATTTAAGAACATGAGTGACGCTTCCACACCGCCACCTTTAATAAAGGTAAGATCTGAGGGCGCGCTGTGATCATATAATATAAAAATGTCATCTGTTTAAGTATTTTAAGTATTTATCATTATTATATACCACAGTAAACTCGAAGTATAATATTTAAAACACAACACAGAAAACTGCTCACTTAAGCATAAATGATAATACACCTTATTCATTTTACTAATAAAACTGTCTTTTAAAGCCGGCTATTGTCTGTATCAGCTGTGGGGTTTTTCTTTTTGTAATTTATTGGGAACATCGTTGATCAGCAAGCTTTAAAATTGAAAATAAAAACTGTGTGTGCCTCAAATTTACTTTCACTTTTGCTGTTTGTATTGAGTACGTTTTTAAACAGGAAAAAGAGGGTCATTTGTTGTAAAAGCACAGATCTGTATGCATTCATGAATCCATTATTATGACAATAATGATCAGTCTTGAATACATAAAGTTTGAAAGCAAAGGGCTTCATCAGGGCTACCATTTTGAGTATAAGTATACAATTTCTTCACTTTTGCCCTTGACAGAGCTGTAATGGGGATGGATCTCCAGTCTGTCCACCAGTTCTGACAGACCCTAAAAATGACCTTCCCTCTCTATATGAAGCTGTTCCTGATGAACTGTGCACGCTACCTGGAAGACTACGTATGATCCCATATAAAATATTTCTCTGATGACATTACAAGCATATAGTCCACATTTCTGCTGCATCGACCACATAGACTAAACATGTTTTTGTTCAATCGAAGGACTAGCTTACTCAAATGTTTAAGTTCTAATAGTACATTAGAACTTAAGTACAATAAATGGGTTTTGCTTTTTGTAAATAGACTACAATAGCTTTTTGTTAGATTTTCATCTGAAAATCTGAAGATCTCATTTAAACTTGTGGATTTTCAAGTCTGGTGCCTCATAACATGTCACAACAGGTTTAACAACAATATCAGTTTACTTTTGTTTAATAGAAATGGGCAGGTTTGACATGCAGAAAAATAACTCCATTATTCAACATACGGGTGTGGAATGAGTGAACAAATTATAATTACATTTTCAGGTGTGTTTTTGGGTGATCTGTTTGATTTGTATGTAATGTTGGTGTTGCAATGTCCAGGGATAAATCCCTCTCTGTGGAATAAGGAGGATGTCAATCTTTGGCTGCGCTGGGCCCAGAGGGAATATTCTTTGCGGCGTGCTGATCACCAGGGATTTGAGATGAACGGGAAGGCACTTTGCCTTCTTACCAAAGAGGACTTCCGTCTGCGCTGTCCCAGCTCTGGTCTGTGAAATTATAGTTATTACAATTATTTATTCTCTGAATAAAGTTCATAATTCTGTCAATAACTTTCATAAACATTCATAACTGTGTTTGGATGGGAACTGCCGTGCTGGTTGCAGGTGATGTCTTGTATGAACTTCTTCAACATGTGAAGCAGCAGAGAAGATGTGCCATCTTCAGCCCTCCATCCAGTTGCAACAAACAGTCACAACAAATGCTCTGCCAGCGTGGGATGGCAGGTATCTCTTTCTTTCTCTCTTTTTTTGAAACCTTTATTTTTCCCACTTGGCTATTTGAGACAGACCTGGCCACAAAGTTATTAATATTTGTTTTTCAGTTACGTGAGGCTGAATTTAACTTATAAAGATGACCTGTAATGCTAATATTGACAAGCATTTGGTTAGTCTTAGACTCCCTATGAGCAAGTGCTAAAGAGTAGATAAAACAGTAGGTAAATAAAATCTTCAAGTAACTTTTGATAAACTAACAGGATCTAAAATATTGTTTTGCCCACCAATATCTCACCAATATTAGAATTTTGTAGAACATAATTTATATAATATTTAATAAATGCTATATTAGTTCAAACTATTGGCAAGCCATTTGAATTGATTCTGACTGAAAAACACTGATCTGCTTTATTTATGTTCATTAGAAATGGTAACCATGGAGTTAAATAGCTCCCATTCTTTATGCAAGAGGTGATTTCCTTGTTACAAACCAACTGGAGCTGTTGCCAATGAGTGTGTCCAAATCAGACTTACCAATTCTTTGTGTGCAAGAAACAGGGATACAGAGGGATAGACATCTGATAGACTGCCTCTATTCAAACCATATTCAACAAAATGTACTTGTAACTTACAGGCTAGACTCCTATGGAATGGGTTTTGAAATGCCATAAAAGTGTTATTTATTATTACTTGTTTTAGAATTACAGCTAAAAAACACTGTATCTTATCAGTTTCTGCCTTATCTTAACCCACAGCATCACTTTGAACTTTGTTGCAGGTCTATGCATTCCCTCTCACAGATCTATCACTGCTTGTCCTGTAAATCCAAATTCCCATGTATCAGCAGCCTGCTGGAGCACAGAGCACAGCCAGGAGGGCGCACCCTTATCTGATGACAATGGGCATCCACCGGGGATACAAACAGGTTAGCTCCTGATCCACATTTTGGACGCATTAAAAAAATCTAGATCCAGATGTATAAAAATCTAAAATGATTTAATACCTATACAAAAGTTTCATAACCCATTTTTACAGGACCTTCTCCACATTCCCCTGAGGTAACAATGCAGAAGGTGTCTACACACAAGGAAAGAAAACCTGTAGAGCTTTATTGTAAAGAACTACCACTTAATCTGTCAAATAAAGCTGAAAAACCTGGAAACACACAAAACACAACTGAAGCTAATGGAAAGATTGCAGGTACTTACATATGATGTTTCAGATCATTCAGATTCATTATATTTATGCCTAATGCAAAATAAGTTTACAATTCCTGGAAATACAGAATAATAACATTTTAATTTTAAATTGACTGGTGTTGAGTTGAGTAACTTACAAAAAAGTTAAAATTGCCCAACTTTCTTGGATGAGTTAATGTAAAAGCACATTGTCATTACTTACTGATCATGTAATTTTTTACATTGTATGATTTTGGTGACGTTATCAGCTGAATGGAAGTATTTCATTTACATTTACTGTATGTTTACTGTAATTTAGAAAAAAATCTATATAGATATAAATGAATACTGCTGTATATCAGCTTGTTAAAAATTGTAGTGGAAAATCACAAAAGCAGAAAATGACAAATCATCTCTTAATGTAATATAACATGCCTGTGGTTACTCCTTTTGTCATTAGACTGCAAACTGCTATGGGACTACGTGTACCAGCTGCTGTCAGACAGCAGGTATGAGGCCTACATACGCTGGGAGGACCGGGACGCCATGATCTTCAGAGTGGTGGATCCCAATGGACTGGCACACCTCTGGGGAAACCACAAGGTAACAAGGCCAGTAGTGTGGCCAGTAATGTGTTCTTCTAGTTCAGGTGGAGTGTGCCACTAGCAACGACAAGATTATGGGTTCAATTCCCAGGGAAATAGACTTATTAAATGTATTTCTTGAATACAATATATAAGAGTGTCCATTGTTTTAGGCAAAATGGCCATACATTTATTAACCTACTTTGCATTTGTGTGTTTGGTATTGCAGAACAGGGTGAATATGACATACGAGAAAATGTCTAGAGCGCTGCGTCATTACTACAAGCTCAACATTATCAAAAAAGAGACAGGGCAGAGATTACTCTTCCGGTAGGTGGAGGCATTTAAAACTTATTATAAATAAATTTCATTATTACTTTATTTTGACGTAAGTGGTTAATTAAGTCTGACGTAAGTGATTTATGGGAATTCCTAACATCTGCTGACAGTGATGTTGATTTAATCACGATATATTAAGCAAACTAATTTATTGATGTCAGATGTGACATATACTAGAAGGCAGAAGTTTACATCTAAAAAACCTTTTCATCTAAAGGCTTTGATCTAAATTTTTATTAAAAAGAAATCAATGTGTTGCACTGGATAGTGAAGGAAAAGGCAGCCAACAAATGCATGGGAATACATGTTTACAAAGGATCATAGGATGCACCTCATGAAATATTAGTAAAACAAAAATGCTAGATATCCACATTTTTCACAATACCTGATTATAAAAATACCTGATTATGCTTTGTATTTTCGCGTAGAGTTGATGCTCAAAATTTCCAATTTTCAGCTTGATGTCTTAAGTTATTAGGCATTACAAAGTTACCTGGACAGCTCTAAAATGAACAGTGTAATTGGTTTTACTTCACTCTTTATATTTGACATAATGTTTATAATGTCAACAACCATTAGCAATAGTAGTTCTCAGTTGAGCAAGAGTATTTCAGAAAGACAGTAAACAACTCAGCTTTGTTTAACCTGGATTGATGACATGAAACTCTAACCAGCAGTCACTTGTTGACAGTTTCAATTATCTTCTTTTTTTTGAGGGTATAGACAAAGGATCGTAGAAATTTATGGGATTTGCTACAAAAAAAGTATTTTTGTAACAAACAAACAATTTTGTAACACAGTAGTGGAGAGAGCTGAATGTTTCTGCATAGCTGGTCCGGGTAGGTTGTGTAGCCATGCTGCAGCTGCTGTGTTGTTAAAGGTGACTATTTATAAACAGAGATACACTGCTAAATATGTGTCTAAACATATAGAAAATACATTTAAATATTGTCTATGTGCTGTGTGATTCAATGTAAGATGTAAAAACATTAAAACAGTACTGTAATATTTGACCAAAATAATTACATTTCAACTATAATAAAATGTGTTAATGATGATGTAATATGCAACAAGTTTCAATAAAGTAAATGAGATGTTTTATGGGGTTTTGGTACTTCAAATTCTTGCACATCATTAATGACTCACCATCATCAGTAATATTCTTTGACTGATAACAAATGCCAAACAAAAGTGTGGCGCAACTTATAGGAAGTCACTCGCTGTAATGGCACTCCAATGGAGATGGGGAAAACAGTGGATGCATTTACAAGTCTGTAATTTTGACTGACACAAGGAGGTAGTAACATTTCTGCTAATTAACCAAATGGCATGGTTATCTCAAAATGATAAACTGTTTGCCATTTTAACACCCTGGCTAATTTTTCATGATTTTTTTTTACATTTTTGACCACCACATCTCCCTTTCTGTGCCACAGGTTTTTAAAGACCCCTGAAGAAATAATCCAAGGCAGGTCAGATCGTGTAGAACCTTCAGAGTCTCCAGACAGTCCTGCATCTCCTGACATTAGAGAAGATCTGGAGGTATCACCCAAATTGTCCCCTACCTCCCTGAGCCCCTGCTCTGATCACAACTTTAGCATATCACCATGACAATTGCCTCTGCATTCTGATCCAGGATCAGCCTTAACCTGTATCTTAGCAGCACATTATCATAAGCTTGTAGAATGGGAAACTCCAGATCTGATCCTTCATCAGTGTGAATGCCCAAAACGCAGAGCAGACTGGTGTCTACAGGACCAGTGATTCTGCAGGAGTACCACAAGACAGTTTAACTGTGAGCTAATGTTTTGAGTAAAGCTACAGTATACAACACTACTTCCCCAATTCAAGCAGTCATTATATGGTATACATTTACTCCTGACGTTTTTAACCTGTCTGATATTGATGAATTTTAGATAAAATAACACAATTTTTTCCAGGTGTATATATGTGTAGTGTAGTTTTCACAGTTTTGGGACTTAACAATAGCATTATGTTTTTTGCTTATTAATTAATCATTTAGAGGTAGTAATCATCTGTATTGAAATGTCCATTCGATAATTAACTGATTGATGAATAAATGATTAAGACTTTATTTATGTAAAACAGTCATAAAATTATTTGCTTTTAATTTACAGCTTGTGGTTTTTGTACAGTAGGTGGTGGTTAATACAGCTATACAGTTGTTATAGTTTCCTGGGTGGTTTATTAATGGCCCAACATAAAAGAAACCTTATGTTTGAGGATTCATGTCCTTATCAAATCACAACTTTCCCATTAAAGTTCTAACATTTAGGGTTAGGGTTGAAACTTTGTATATGTATCAGATTGTCCCAGTTATATGTAGCTCTTTCAAAAACACAACACTCATTCAAAAGTGACTGTAAAGTAAAATTAAATCACTTATCTTCTGAATGTTCTACTGAATGAAAATATTGAAAATGTGAATGAGTAACTGTGGAAATGTATGTAACTGGCTCCATGGGTCCAGCCACAAACAACAAAACAGTACACATCACACCACAGCCATGTTTAAAGAAATAAATTAATAAATAATAAATAAGCTGTCAATCTATAGTCATAATTTGAATTTGACCATCTGATATTAAATTAATTTATAATTTCCAAAATTCCACTCATTTCAATTCTTTTTTAAATATATGTCAAGTAGGTCATATTTTTCATTTTAATGCCAATGACAATTCACTTGTGATGCATTTCAAATGTTTTCTCAGACATACATTAGACATGCATACTTAGACAGCTTGCAGTTATTAATTGATTTGGGACAGAATTTGATTCCCCACTACTAGACATCAATAATGGTGTCCCAGAGGGTTTAATAATACCATGACCGCCTGTTTTACACAATGCACTGATGTGACTCCTCAAAAGTCTCAAAGCAAGCTCTTAAACTGAAGCAGACAACCACAGGACACTTCTAAACATGTCACCTTTATGCATTTTGTCTGACAATGAGAACCTCTTGGTGTCTTTCTGTGGTTTTGGCTTTCTACAGGTAGCCAGTGGAGTGAGGTCAGGATGGGTTTGACATGGGTTGTTTTTGGTTGATTGAAGACCAGACATGCTGCAGCATTCTGGATCATTTGCAGGGGTTTGGTTGCATTGGCTGGAAGGCCAGCCAGAAGGGCATTGCAGTAGTCCAGCCTTGAAATTACAAGTGCTTGGACTAGGAGCTGCGTTGTGTGCTCGGACAGGAAGGGTCTGATTTTCCTGATGTTGTAAAGCACATACCTGCATGACCGAGAGATTGTTGCAACATGTGAAGTGAATTTCAGCTGGTCATCTAACATCACCCCAAGGTTTCTAACGGACTGAGTGGGTGTGAGAGTGGATGATCCAAGTTCAACTGTGAAGTTGTGTTCTAATGATGGGTTGGCCGGTATTATCAGAAGTTCTGTCTTGTTGAGGTTGAGCTGGAGGTGCCATTTTTTCATCCAGGCTGAGATGTCTAGAAGGCAGGCGGAGATCCGGGCAGCAATGGTGGGGTCGTCGGGCTGAAATGAATAATAGAGCTGTGTATCATCAGCATAGCAGTGGTATGAGAAACAATGTGATTTAATAACTGTACCTAGAGAGGCTGTGTATATTGAGAAGAGGAGAGGAGCAAGAACTGATCCCTGTGGGACCCCAGTGGTTAGCTGATGTGATATTGACTCCCCGCCTCTCCATGAAACCTTGAAAGATCTGTCGGTGAGGTATGAGCTGAACCAGTTGAGTGCAGATCCAGAAATGCCCAGGTTGGAGAGTGCAGATAATAGGATCTGGTGGTTCACCGTGTCGAAGGCAGCAGAAAGGTCAAGAAGAATGAGGACAGATGACATGAAGTTGGCTCTAGCCTGCCGTAGGCCTTCAACCACCAACAGGAAGGCAGACTCCGTGGAATGTCCTTTCTTGAAGCCAGACTGTTGACTGTCAAGTAGGTTGTACTGTGAGAGATAGGAAGACAGCTGATTAAACACAACCTTTTCAAGAATCTTTGAGAGAAATGGTAGGAGTGAAATTGGTCTATAGTTGCTGACCACTGAGGGGTCGAGTGTAGGTTTTTTGAGCAGTGGGGTTACCCAAGCCTGTTTGAACAGAGAGGGAACATTTCCTGTAGAGACTGACATGCTTACAATGTGTGTGAGTTCAGGCAAGTGTGAGTGATGGAGAGATTGCTTGTAGTAGGTGTGAGGGGATAGGGTCAAGGGGGCAGGTGGTAGGACGACTGAAGAGGATAATTTTGGAGACGTCTGTCTCAGAGAGAGGAGAAAAAGAGGAGAGTGTTGGGTGGCTTAGTGGTAAAGGGGAGTTAGGGGTGTGGGGTGCAGAGAATTGGTTGCTGACGGTAGCTACTCTGTCTGTGAAAAAATTGACAAAGTCATCGGCATTCAGAGATGTAGTGGGGGGAGGTGGGGGGATTAAGGAGAGATGAGAAGGTTGAGAATAGTTGACGTCTGTTAGACGTGTTGCTGATCCTATTTTGAAAGTAGGCAGTTTTGGGAGTGGAGACGCTTTCGGAAAAGGAAGAGAGGAGGGATTGATACTTGTTGAGATCCGCACGGTCTTTTGACTTGCGCCATTTTCTCTCCATGGCTCTGAGCGTGATCCGGTGGCTGCGGAGGGTCTCAGACAGCCAGGGACTTGAGGGTGTTGCGCGTGTTGGCCTGGAGGTTAGAGGGCAGATATCGTCAAGACAGGATGTTAAAGTTGTGCAGAGAGTATCAGTTGCTGCCTCCGCGCTGAATGATGAGAACTGGGTTATTGATGGGATGGAAGTGGAGACCTTTGATAAAAAGCGAGTGGGTGAGAGTGAGCGGAGGTTACGATGCACAGAGACAGGGGTGGGGATGGGTGGTGAGCATGGAGGGAGGGTAACAGTGAATTGTATGAAGAAATGATCAGACACATGTAGAGGTGTAGCAAGAACATTATTTGCGGTACAGTTCCGAGAAAAGATCAAGTCTAGTTGCTTCCCTCCTTTGTGGGTGGGAGGAGTATTAGTTATTCGATGAAGTTGCCCAGTTGACCTGGGGGGCGATAGATGACAACCAGGTGGATTTTTACTGGAGAAGAGACTGTTATTGCATGATACTCGAATGATGCATTATTGCAGAGAGAGGGCAGTGGAGTAAAATTCCATGTGTTAGATAAAAGCAAACCTGTCCCCCCTCCGCGGCCTGTGGGGCGGGGGGTGTGTGTGAAAGTGAAGTTGGATGAGAGGACTGATGGAGTTGCAGTGTTTTCCTTGTTGATCCGTGTTTCTGTCAGAGCCAGGGCACTGAGGTTTGACTGGCTGGCGAAGGCGGGGATGAAGTCAGCTTTGTTGACTGCTGACTGGCAGTTCCACAACCCAATGGATAGAGATAGTGGCTGAGTAGAGCTGCTACTGAGGGAGCGTAGAAGGTGTGGGTTATGGCGTCGCCTTGAGTGTGTGATAATGCGCCTGCAAGACGCAGTGGGGATATCTACTTGTACTTTACTGTAAAATGAGTAATGAGTAATCAAATCCACCCTTCTTTAGGTCAAGTACAAGACAACCTTTTGAAATTTGCCAGATTTACAAGACAACTTCCACTGGGTCTCCTAAGCCCCGCAGTTGATGCTTACAGATGGCTGGAGGTCACACTGCACCGCTTTCTCCCCGATAACGCTCATAGCCTGGCCAGTGGTCGTTTGCACATCTCCATGATTCACATGCCTGATGGAAAAAACGTGCTAGTGTCAGAATTTCATTCAAATTAAGACCTTATAAAAGTAAACGTTTCACATCAGTATTTCAGGAATGTGCAACATTTTTAGCGCAGACAAAATCTTAAGTCAGGGTTGGAGCAAAACAAAAGCAGGAAAGTGGACCTCTGGGGCCAGAGTTGAGAACCTGAGTCCAAATACCAAGTGTCCAAATTGGGTTCACTGTATATTAACCTTAAAGTGCATCATATTAGTTCTGGGTTTTAGATCACCAAACAGATCTTATATGTCATGTTCAGATGAGTTTTGTTGTAAATGGCCTTTTCTCCTCTCCTCTGTAAGGCACTTTTGTGTAGTTGTTTTGTCCCCTTATAATCTGGCACACTCCCACGACAGTATAAAGGTGAGGTGAGTAAAACTTCCATCTACTACAGCATGAGCTTTATGGCAGTGTTTTCAATAACATCTCAGGAAAGTAAACACTTATACAACTTAATAAGACATAAACTAAAAAATAAAACACACTTTTCCAGCACTATATGGATGGGGCCTTCACAAACATCCAGCCCTTTGAAGATTCCTCTCCCACCCTTACCATCTCTCCATTTGCTAGGGAGATGGACATCTGTCCCTCTGATACAGCAGCTGTCCTTTCACTGCTCCCTGCCCAACTTTATCAGACTGGTAGATGCTATGTTTCCTCGTGACTGGAAGGCAAGTCCTAAAATAAGGAATATCATTCATCATAAATGAACATAATACCCTGACATAAGGAATATACCACCCAAGAAAGAAAATTCAGTCACCATCAATCACTCACTGTTATGTAATTCCAAATCTGTTTGTCTTTCTGTCTTTTGTGGAACACAAACTGAGTTTGTTTTAGAAATATTGTGATTTTTTTTTCCATTCAATTAAAGTGGACAACGATCAACGAGCAAAATTATTAACCATAAGATTGCTGTGTCTGAGGACTGGAGTGCAACAATAAGAGTTAAGAGCTACAGTATTATGTGGCTTTATAAAAGCTGGAATATTGTGCACATGTATGGACTACTTTTATGGTGACTACACTGAACAGAAAAGAGCAACTTCTGAAAAAAAGAAACATATGAACCCATGTGTTTCTTTTTTTCAGAAGTCAAATGACATCAAGTACCATCAGCCAATCAGTGTCATCATGATGTCAGGGCAGCATCCAACTGCCAATGAAATGATTTGTAGAGTTAATAGATTGCTGATCTCCATTGTTCACTACTGTATTTTATCTTATTTGGCAGATTTTAAAGAATGCGTTTCACAGTGGATACCAAGACACCATTTCCTTTCTGCAGGGAAACATTAAGTGTTTTGGTGTATCACAAATATCACAATGCCCCTTTATGTTTTAGAAATGTTATCAGGAAACAAATCCTTCAGAATTTTGCTAATTTCTTACAGCTTTAGGAATATGTTTAACACTTTCTATGTTTTGGATAATTAATGACTCACAAACATCAACAGAAGCTTTGCAGTTGTGCCCTGACAAGAGAATGGAGTCTGACACCTCTGATGATTCTGTAATGTCTGATTCAATGAGCTCTGAACACTGGATGCTAACACAGACTGAGGAAGAAAAATGTCAAAGGCGTCAGTTCATTCACAGGTCTATCCCACCAGATACAAAAAGTTAATCAGAACTCCAAATTCAAGGTTAAGAAAGGTACTGTCTTTAATTTCATTTCTGATTTAACCATTGACAGAGAACTGAACTATGAAGAAAAACTTTGATTTTGTTTTAGTGCTGCTGTGTAATATTGTGGGTCAGCTAGAGATTATGAGTGATCCGAATGTCTCTTTATCACAAAGGACACTATCGTTCCTGCTTTTCCTATTCATACTGCCAATCTGGAGTGCCACAACCTTCTTTAACAGGTACTGATCCAATCAAAACTTATTTAAAAAATATTGCCAAATTTGAGTTAATAATGATTTCAATTTCAGTCTGTTTGTCACAAAAAGCTACCATTGCAATGTTGGAGAAATCCAAAGAAAAAGGGAGATAATATAAAAATACACTTTTAATAACCAGGACTCAGGAGACCAGGAGTACACAAAACACCATAACAAAACGAGGACTCACAAAGAATATAGCAAAACGAGGACTGACATAGAACATAACAAAACCCGGGAGTATATATACACATGTACTAAAGGGCTAAACAAGACACATGGGAAAACAATAACTAGAGCAATGGAGCAGTAGCTAATGATGAACTACTTAACAGGATTATCAAGGGGAGGGAACAATGGTAACCAAAAGCCCAGGAAAATATACAGAGAATAGACACAATTGTGACAATCATATGGCTTTAAAATATACTTAACATAGGGCACACGTCATTAAGTGTTAGAGCTTGTCATGTAATGGAAAATGTGGCCACACCTGTATGGTGCTTTTCTGGAGTCAGATCATAGCATTATGTAAAAAAAGCACTGTTCCAGAGAACAAAGAAAGTTATATGGGTTTGCAGGGATGTGAAGTGCATAGGATGAAACAATTCCTTGAAATAATGCTGACTTAACAGCTAATGAGGCTTTTCTGATGGCTGGCTTTCTTTTGAAGGTATCAGAAATGGATCACTCATGTTGTGACTGTGACATACTGGGTCCTACAGGGCGTTAAGCCGTTTTTGATCTTTGTATTCAACATTTTCTTGGCCACTCTGAAGAAAGAACTTACAGACATGTAAGCACACAAACAAAATAAGTATCTGCTATTGAGATGAACTACAATAATTCCCGGGACAATTTAATTTGATGCATCAGTTAATGTGCATACACGTTTCATGGTTTATGCCTTCTTTTTGAAGGATGGTGGGTCTGATCAATTGCATGCCTTCACAAGTTCATGCTGAGTACCAGAAAGCTAGACAGGCCTCTTCTAGTCTCAATGACCAGGTCTTTGCTGTTGACCCTGGGATTTCTTTATTATCACAGATCCTCCTGAATTTCTCCATACTCTTGAGTTCACTGGAAATGGACAGCAAGTGGAAAAAACACAAGAAAGTGGTGCGACACACAATACTGCAGCATATGACTTCTGTTAAAGGAACTTGCATGTGCAAGTTGAGTTCTGATTGGTTAAGGTCTCGTATCATTGTACATTACTCTTCACTGTGTCTCAATAGCAAGTGACAAATACTGTAAAAAAGTGTGCTGGCTATGCCAAAAAATAAACTGATTTAGTATATGCCCTGCCCAAACTTTCTGTGTGTGTGTTTTTAAAAAATCGTGGAACTTGACAAGGAACTTGACAGGCAGTTTTCCATACTGAATTATATTCATATAACATGAGTCTATAACATGAGTATTATAGTTATGTATGACTATAATACATAACTTTTAAACTAGATCACAAGACTCCGGTTACACTTTTAAGGTTACAGTTATGAAGCCAAACTCCAGGATTCAGTTAAAGATCGATTAGCTATGGTGCCTAATACAGGAGACATTTAAATGTCATTGGTGGTTAATACAGTTGCACACATAACTTCTACTAAATCCATTATTTATTCCATTATTTAGAGTCAAACGTTTATAAATCCATCATCTTATTAAATAAAGGCAAAATGGAAAAATATGATTTTGGAAAAACTCAAAGTTCCCTTTAATGAGAACAATGGAACTAAACAGCGCATTTACCTCCATCAGGACAAACATCTACTGGTCCTTTAGAGACCACAGCTAAAAAGCATGTCAAATGACTTTGCATGATATCAAAAGAGGATTCTCAACCCAACATACCTAGATAAATGGTCAAGATAATTGATCATTCCAGTATATTAGAATTTAAAAGGTTTATTCATTATTTAGAATAAGAATGTGAATCTAAAAAAAAATTGCAAACAACACGTTGTGTTAATGTGACAATATGTGACAATAAACTTAATTTGATTTGATGTTGGGTAATCCGAAATATCTTTCTGAAAAATGGTTTTAACCAATCACTTACATTATAAGTAGACCTCAAGAAAATGATATTACTCCCTTTATTTTCTTCTGCTTTAACCGCTTTGTGAGTAGCGTGCAATTGTATGAAAGAATCCTGCGGGTATTGATTAGATGTTTCTGTTTCTGTAGTTGACGAATTGTGTTAGCAATGCAAAAGAAAATTGTGGGTTCGATTTATTGATTGTTTTAATGATTTTATTTTGTATCTTTAGAATCTTAACTTGTAAAAATTCAAGAGAAAACAATTCCATGTTTAGAACACCATCACAGAGAGAGAACAATTACAATATTTTAATTTTGGGGTGAATTTATCCTTTAAGTTGTGCATCACCTGCAGAGCTGTTATCATCCAGACCAGCAGCAGAGGTCAGTAGGACAGAACCTTCTGGACTGAACTGAATCTTGTTCACTATCCACTTTCAAAGTACTAACAAAGTCCACACTTAAAAGCCAAGTGAAAACAAGAATTTTTTAACTTATATAAACAAGTTTTAAGTTATATGGCTAAAAAAAAACAGATGCCATAACAGAATATCCCATAATTTTTACTTGGAATTGATTCTTTGCTAGGAATTCAATTCATAATGGCAATTATGTAAGCCAAACAAACCACAAAGTAAATAGATTAACGCTGGTGAACTTTAAGATAAAAAATGGTGAAAAGGTATGTATTGTATGGGACTTGCAACCAAGACAGCAGGTACCCAGACAAGCTGGGCAATATACAGTTTCACACGTTTCCTAAAACTGGCAGAAACCTGTGTAGCTAACCATACATTTTACCCTGTGACCGGCTTCAGTCTTTATTCCGTTTGAGTCACTTTCACATCCTGAATATATCCTTCAAATGCACATTGCAGACCTTTCTGTTTGCAGAACTGTCACTAGGTGCTTGTCTGACCTGGATTCCCCATTCATCTTTAATCATTCTTTTGCATAGTTTCACTTGCTGTTTCCTGCCTCCATCGTTCAGGCGAAGGCTTTGCTTGATGGAAATCTCCAGGCTTTGCTTGATGGAAATCTCCAATAGACATTTGGTACTTTTCTGATCCAATAACAGCAGCTGAGCCATATGAAGAACAGACTTGGACAAATCAACATTGTCTTTAATAATCAACAAATATTATTTTAAATGTAATATTTTTATTTTAAACACCACAATATACACACATTATATTTATGTATATTAAAATCTAATATATATATATATATATATATATATATATATATAAATCTATATATATATATATATATATATATATATATTAGGAAAGTTTCACATTAAACACAATATACAAAGGAAATTCACATATGATTACCAAAATGTTGTCTAGGTAGACAGCCATTAAGTTTTAGGGACACAGCGTGTCAAAGTGTCTGAATCCTAAATAATTGCACATATTAACACAATTCGTGGTTTAGTAGAAGGGAGTTCAGATTTGGATGACGCGTTCATTTCATTTTTGACAATATAATATAGTCTAGGTTAGATTTGTATAAAATTTAGTTAAATTACACAATCTTTTAGATATATGAAGACGTTTAGATGTAGATATTCAAAAGCAACTAATATTTGTATAATATCAAACTATACAGAAATACAGCTACATTACCAAATAGTTTAAAAGTAATTCAGACTGCAGCAGTAGTGGCGGAAGCTCACCAGTGTTCGTCATTGCATTGCAGTGTCACGTGATATTCATGTTCAGCCAACTTTATGAATATTAATTGAGATTCTGAATAATAAGTGAAAGATTGTCAAATACAGAAGTTAAGATGGATTGTTTTAGTGGCAAAAGGGCGTAAGGACAATTTTCTTGCATAGTCACTTAATATTAAGCAAGAAATGGCTCATCGGACAAAAGCGATCGAGTTTAAACGGTCCACATGATGGCGCAATTCACTCAATATTCATTTTCTTAGATTACCTAACAGAAAGTAAGGGTTCAAAAATTGCCCTCCCATTATCTGAGAGAAGTCGATGCAGTTTTGTTTATCTTTGGATTATTGATTATTATACAAGCAACATAAGTGTGAGGGAGAGTGAGTGCAAGGGAGAGAGACAAAACTTGCTTTCATGATAATAGGGTTCATTCTCTTTGTAGGCTCCATCATAGGCTCTTTAATCACTAGGTAAATATGTCCAGTATGCAGACATTCTTTAAAATAGTATCAGTTAGTTCCTGACCAACACTTACACTGACAAACCGTCTAACATCTTATTTACTTATTCTGTTCCATTCTGATAACATCGAAACACTTGACAACTTGATGAGTAGCCTAACTCACCAGAATTTAATCTGGCTGCTGAAACATGACCAGTATGTACATAGACCATGGCAAAGTAGATATATTCACCTTAAATTCCCTTAAGAGACCATAAGCAAATCAAAATAAGCCTTGTCCTAAGATCCTGTGTCTTTTTGGTATGTTTCAAACAGATATAGGTCAGGAAACACCATGTACCCTTCAAGTCCCTTAGGTGAATAATTTACCCATGTTTAACTCAACTCCAGCAGTTTAAATATTTAGAAGTAGGTTAACACTAATGTTAGATTTGCTTGATGCTGGTCAGCCAAGGTACGAAAGCCAATATCCCACCTTCTGTATTTAAATATATGAACAATATCACACAGACTCCTAAACAGCCATCAGTACCATAATGTTGAGAATAACAACATTTTTCTTTTGCCTTTTGGAATATTTATATAAATATATTGACCACTATACTTGTGATCCTTGTGGATTGCTATCAGGGTGTAAAGAAACTTTCAACTATCATAACAAAAAATTTCTCTGAAAATAACTACCTATATTTGCTTTTTAATACAATAAAAATATTGAAAATGAAAAATATTCAATACAAATAATATATTCACAGTCTTCTGTGAGCAAATTTGCAAAGTTGCTTGCAAACGATGCACGTTAAAATACTCTGTTTAAGTGATATTTACTTTTGTTTATTTTCACCTCATATGGCTTGTATACTCTTCATTCACACTATTGTCTTGTTGATTACCTTTGATAAAAATTAGTTGCACAAATGATGGTTGTTAATGAAATGTCTGTCTTGGTCTTGGACAAAATAAAAGAATAAAATATTTTAAAGGCCATTTGAAAATGGCAAAAAAAAAAAAAAGAAATGGCAAAGTATGGTTAAAAGTTTTCAATATTTAGATGAACATATATTGTTATAATAAAGTCAGTTATAAACCTTTCCTTTCAACTTTCTTTCAAAATGATATTATGTCATATTTTTTCAATTTTTTTAATAATTCAGTTAATATGAAACTGTTGGCTAAGTGTCTTTATTGAAATTATAACGTGATGAGACTTAAAAGGAAATTAAATTTTCTTTATTGCCACTGCTTCTTTTTTCTGATTACAATCACTTTTGTATCATGTTGCTTCCAGTGTCCAGTGGACATTTTAGAGTTCAAGTATCCAAAGCCATGGTCAAAAACTTGCCCTTCTTTATCTTTACAGACAGTAATCAAGACACCCATCGCTGATAAGTGGCTGATGCCCATCGCCAGACAAATGATGCTCATGTCAGCCAAAAGTCCTACTTTGCTTATGTTCACAGGTGCTTTTACAGGAAGCCTCTATACGTGCAAAGGTCAGAGTTTTGGTGTTGTTGTTAGATTAATTTAAGGGTGTTATGTAAACCATAACAGTGGAATGGAAAGATCAAACAAACAAAACAACTCTTCATGGTCAACATCAGGGGAACATGGGAATGTGGTCTCATTAGTCCTAAGAGAGGGGGGCCATAAAAATGTTGCCTCGTGACATTATAATTGGTTGGACAAAAAGGACTTCACTCATTCCATCGGTTGTTTTGTTGGGCTGGTCAGGATGCTTAATCAATCTAAGTAATGTTTTGACAGCACCACATAGCCACAGTGTTTACACTTTTCTGTGAAATTAACTTTAATTATAGTTAGTTCTTTGCTTCTGACAGTGATATGCATTAGATAATACGGTTAATACAAAAAAAGAATGCTAGATCTGTTCTCATAACATTTTTAGCAGTTATTTTTACTAAATTTTAGCAGAGTAACCACATGTATAGTTCATTAAATCAATACAGTCATGGTGCACTAAACGATTAGACTATTAACTATCAAATTTTTATTTTTATTAAACAAATTTAAAGTTGGTAAATTTTAAAAAGTAGGTAATTTAGCATAAAAGTATCTACTGTTTATAATTTAAAACTAATAATTGAATTGGTTAAATTATAAACTGTATACATTTTATGCTAAATTACCTACTTTTTAGGCCACTATACAGTATATGCTTCAGAAACAAACATTGTTATGCATTATTCTGTGCAGTTCTATGGGCCTGTAAGGTGATAATTGGCTCTCAGCGGATAATTGACTATCTTTCTCCATCTGTCTTTTCTTACTATCTGTCTCATTCAGTCTGGGGTGTCTTTTTCATGTTACTGTCTTACCTCATTGTTCATTGTTGTTTTTATTTATTTTTGTATTTATTTTTTATTTTTATATCTATCTCTGCATTTAAATTTTTGGTGGAGCTTTGTGTTATTCCAGAAACTTTACACAATGTGTAAACATACTGCGTGAAGCAGAATTCTGTCCAAAACTTGATGTGTCAACATGTTGATTCATCCCTGTGAGCTGGTCAAGAAATATATATCTGTTTTGATCTATAGTGACATTTACATTTACAACAGTGGCTGTTTTAATAAAAATAAGAATAATTTTGGACACAGTATAATTTATTTAGAACAGCGTGAAGAAATTCTATATTCTATTATCTTAAAAATAGGTTAAGGTGTTTAAATTCAAGTTGACTTTCTTGAGCTGCTAGAAACAAATTGCTTCAACTTGGTCAAGACCTGGATTAAACCATCGAATCTTCCAACTAAATTAAACACTACATTAATCCCAAACTAAGCATTAGGCTCACACAGGAAGCATTTTCCTGCTGAGAGAAAATTCTCTGTAAACTCACATTAAATCAGTATTTGAAGGGATAGTTCACACAAATGTATTTATTCACTCTCATGTTGTCCCAAATCAAATGACATTCTTTATTCAGTTGAGCTCAACAGGAGAATTTTTGAAGAATGCTGATTTATCATGTATTCATTTATCATGTACATGTATACTGAATACTATGTTGTGCTGGAGGACAGAGATGCATAAAGCAGTCACCTCACTCTGTGGGTCATAAATCATTTTAAGAACCCAGCCAAGTGATAAAAATAATATAAGAACAGACTAGAAATGGAAAGGTCAGTAACTTCCTGTGTTGAGGGTTTTTCCAGACAGTTGGCAACACTATAGCTAGGACCACAGTCCTGCGTTTCATTCCAACCCTAATCAAACACACATCCTGAAGACCTTGAATAGCGTGTTCAGTCTTATCTGATAACTGGCAAAATAAATATATACTTTATTCTATTTAGAGTGAATGCAGTCAAATATTGCTCAAAAAATTCTCCTGCATAAAGGTCCCAAATTTAAATCTCCAAATCCTGCATGGTTTCCTGATTCATGTTATAGCACACAGCTGTCACATTAGAAATATAAACATAATATGGTGGTCACAAGCGATAATATGTCTCATCCTTATCCATAACAATTACAGGTTGACAAAAATCACAGTTGCTGAAATCTAGCCACTTCTCACTAATATAATTTTTTGTTAACCTAAAGACCCTGATAATTTGGTTTAGGTGTATTTAATTTCAAAACACAACTAACCTCGGCAGGAAGACATTCAGGAGCAGGGCTGAGTACTGACACAATGAAGACATAAATTATTCACTGCAATTCACTGTTTTGACAGTCTGCTGTGAAGTCTGCACTGGGGTGTTTTACCAAAAGAGAGCCCCGGAATAAGCCTTGGAGAAGTTTCATAACAGCTATGGGGGTGATCCTGAAAATCCAAATATTTGGTGAAACTTTTGTGGCACTTTTGCTCCTAACCCCTCTTAATTTCTGACCAGATCTGTTGGATTGGAAAAATATGAATCATCAGTTCTTCAGTGTGAACTGGAGGTCAGAAGGAGTTCATAACAGCTAGTACATTATTGACTGCCGAGACCATGCTCACATCCTATACCATTAACCTAAACCTAACCATTATAAACCCCCGCTCTAAAGAAACAATTACTGTACATCCCCAAATAAGATGTTCATTGGAGGGTCCCCTCTATGAACACCAAATAAATCCATGCTTAGACTAACAATGAGCTTAATGAGCTCATGCTTAGACTAACAATGAGCTCAATATGATGACAAAAGCACTCTTTATTTTATCATTTGTAAAACATTGAGTGGTTCAGTGCTCATGTAATAATTCTCCATCTGAATAAAGAGCCTAATGTGCAGGACGATGTTTTATATTCTCTAGTTTCTAGAGAATTTTTATTCTCTAGCCTCAAAAAATGCTTACATGCTGTCCTACTTTCAGTTATGTAGAATAGGAACAAGTGAGATGGAAAGGTCAGTACATTGTGAGTTGTTTCAGGTGAATAAGGCAGCCGGAATGTCTAATGTTTTAACAGAATATCTAAATAGAACAGCTGAATGTTTGTTCTGTTTATTCCTTCTGTGAAAAGCAACACTAATACACGCACAACCACAAACTAAATGCCTAATCCCCTAGTAAGGCCTTGTTCCAACCTGCTTGCTATGTAATAGATCTGACCATCATAATTATGCTCATCATACCCTTCAAAAGCTTTATTCAGTTCCACGAATAACCACAGTAATGCACTGACAGCATCTTTCATCATCTTCCTCTCCTGCTCACAGCTCTGTGTCCTTTTCATGTGTCCATCCAACACTGTTTCAGTTCATCTTTTGACTGGCGGTCATTGTCTGTTTTCTTCTACCTCTTAGCGCCCGGCAGCATTTGGACTTGTGTTACCCACTTAAGTGATAACTCCTGTGGCTTTTGTCAGATCTCTGCATGAAACAATGGTATTGTGAATGAGCCTGTGCGGGTGTAAGGTGAGAGGGAGGTGGTTTTGAGGGAGGCAATGCAGTATGATCATTGTATAGCACCACAGAGATGTCAGAGCTAGTCAGTGCTGGTCGGTTAGCTTACATTGGGCTGATGTCCTACTACTACTACTATCTATCTATGATGTGCAACTCTGTAATGTAATATTACCTTTTAATTATAATTTTAATTTCAGTTATAACATTTGGCTCAGTTTAATTAGTTGAAAGAGGATCAACTAGGGTTTTTAGTGTTGAGGCACTAAAACATAAAAAATACAAAACACATTTTTTTAAATAACATAAAAATAACTGCTTACTGTGACAGTACGAACTGACATACAGACATACTAACACCTGTCATGTTTTCACTGTCATGTGATCCGTATGTTAGTTGACCTATGATGTACTAAGAACAGCCTATAATTCTTGTTAAACAAGTAATTTTCCTGCTTCCTTATATCACTTATAAGGAAGTGATTTTTTACTTCCTTCCAGGTGGCTTTTTTCAAAGTGAAAAAAAGCTGGCACACAGCTTTCCAATGTTTTTCATGTATTAACTTTTTTTAATTTGGCATCTGCTCAGCTCCCATGGCCTCATGGGATAGAACATTGTCTGACAAATACTACAAATTTCTACTGAAAAGATGTACTGAGATACAATGTGAGAAAACCAAGTACGGCTGAGGCTATAAGCTGTCTCTGAAGACAGAGAACAAGAGGAGCTCATGTTACGGTGAAAGCTAAGCCTGACAATGAGGCTAATGAGAACATCTTATATAACGCAAAGTAAATGAATGAGTCAGTGGGGTTTGAGGTGGGAGACCTCAAAGACCTGACCACCACAAAACTCCTCTGCACACTTTCTTTATTTTCTTGTTAGAAGATTACTGAAGTCTACAAGATAAACAATACACAGCGTGTTGAATTCTGTCACAGTTAGCTCACAAAACATCCTTCGGTTACCTATGTAACCTTGGTTTCCCGAAGAACCAAAGGGAACAAGACACTGCGTCTGGTTTAATGGTATAGGGAACACCTTCGGTGTGCCTGGTGTCTAAATCACGTCTAATTACGCCAATCCAATTGGCCCTCTGCAGTGCTTGATACTATATTAGGGGATCTGTAGAGCATGTCATCAACTTTGTCTGAAGGAGACATAAACAGGTGCCCTAAGGCATGGTCATTGATGACTTAGTCATGATGCTAAGTCATTAATGACTTTGCATCAACTGTATTAAAGATAAAGAATCATTTAATCCAATGTTTAAAATAAATAAAATAGTCTTGACAGCCTACTTACTGGAGCTCCACAACTACTGAAGCACTTTGTTCTCTCCCACTGGACTTGTGTGTGTGTAGGTGAGGTAAAAGGGGAAAGCAGGCAGCGGACCAAAGCACTGTGAGGCAAGGTAATGGGGACCCAAAATGTTTCTAACCTCAAAACACATTTATTTTGCCCCGTTTGCATTTGTATTGGTTTACTACTTACACAATTATTTTAAGTATATATTATATTATTTACAATACACAGTGTGGTTATTAATTATGTTTTTAGGCGGGCACTGCTCAGATGGGGTGAGTCCTGACACCCCCACAATTTCCTTTCATGTAAATAATCATATGTTATAGTATGTAATCACATACTATATGTTATGTTTTTGAATTTCATGCATTGCTTAACTTATGCCTTTTATGAATTTAATTACATGAATTTGTATAGGTTATTAAAAACTGTAAATTGTAGTTAACAAATAACTTTTTACAGAAAAAGTTTTACACTTACACAACTATTACAAGATTAAATGGCTTTATTTTGTCACATTTATTTACAGTTTACTCGTACATTATGACCAACTGTGATCAGTTGTTCAAGCACTTTTCGGGCATGTATATCATGAAGTTTCTCTCTTCAATAGAAGGATATCAGTGTTCTAATAAATTTGAATTCTAATGTCCAAATGTTGATTCCACTCTCTAGCACTATATTATACAATATTACATAGATAAAAGACAAAAATAAAATGTCAGATTAAACATGTCATTTTCGGCTTAATTTCTTCCTGCACTGATACACAATATCAACAATAACAAAGCTGTTACCCTGTCAAAAACAGAGACATTTTGAGAACCATTTTGAAAAACCGTCCTTTAAATACACAGAGTTTAGGTATCTGTACTAAAATTTCTAAAATGACAACTTTAGATACAGTACAAAACAGCAGCAGTTATTAACATCATAAGCTAAATGAAAATGAGCTTTGAATATATGTTATAGTGTCCTGGGGAGCTTTTTAGAAAGTCAGTGCAAACATTTTGTATAAAACAATGAAATTTTGACTCATAGCTCCCCAGTTCTCTCCCCTGAAATAATGTTTATATATTATTTTATGTAATTGTTATTTAAATCATGTTCTCCACTATTAGACTCTAGGCTAAAACTATTAAAAATATCAGTTGATAGCAAGAGACAGAAGGTCCTAGCAGATCTATGTATTTGTTCTATTCTAGACAATGTGCCATTGATAAGAGGAAATAAGAATGTCAATATAAAACTTGAATCACATCATGCTGCAAAAGATGGTTCATTTCATTTGACTGAAAGGCACTGTTATGATTACAGAAATGAATATGGATCACATTTTGGACTGCAGGTAAAAATCTTATACAATACATTTTACCCCCTCATTGGCTGAGCTTCTAAGATGCTACAACAATCACATTCTTCATAGAAACAATAATAATTATCATTTCAAATGCAAAACGGTGGAATTGAGAAATGCTTCTTAATATTATATAAGGTACTTAGTATTATTTAAGCAAACACATACAATAAAATGCTGAAATAAATGTTAAAGGCTGGTTAGCCAAGATAATAGTTTGTAGGTGAATATATTAAGCTACCCAAATGCACTTATTTAATTTACAGTAATTATAGTAATTATAGTCTTTTTAAAAAAAATTAATTACAGATAGTGGACTCTGGATGTTGTAGGTTTATGAGATTAAGCAAGGGTTTAGATGTTATAGTTATTATTATTTTTTAATAATAGGATTATGCAATACATAAAAAGCCACCAAAACAGAATTTCTATTACTTGCTTTTTCAGTGAAACTATAATCCCATTCATAGCATTCAGGTTATAATGCCATTAGTAGATTTGAATATATGTCTACACCATCATCGCCATCATCAAAAGAAATAAATAATACATTATATTTTGCCTATTTGAATAAATATGAGTAAAATATGAGCTGGATAATTTTTGTAAGGTTCACCAATCATAAAAATGTCAATGTTTTTTAATACTTTGATTTGTCTGTCTGCCAGCTCCCATTTTCCTTGTTTAGAGAGGAAGTACTTGCATGTTTTGCAGTGTTTCCTGACTTTAAAGTTTGATCAGCAGCCTCAGCCATAGGCTGCTTTTCCTCCTGCTCTGTCTCTCTATGATAAAAGTAGTTGAAATTTGAGACTATTACAGGCACTGGTAGAGCAATGGTCAACACCCCAGCAATGGCACACAGAATGCCCACAATCTTACCACCCAGCGTAATGGGACACATGTCTCCGTAACCCACTGTGGTCATGGTAACTACTGCCCACCAGAATCCATCAGGGATGCTAACAAACTGGGTGTTGGGATCATCCACCTCAGCGAAATAGATGGCGCTGGAGAAAAGAATGACTCCAATGAAGAGAAAGAAGATGAGTAGACCAAGTTCCCTCATACTGGCCTTGAGCGTCTGGCCCAGGATCTGCAAGCCTTTGGAGTGTCTGGAGAGCTTAAATATCCTGAAGACTCGCACCAGTCTAATGATTCGTAGAATGGCTAGGGACATGCTTTGCCCTGTATTGGACTTATTGGCAGAAGTCACTACTTCAGTTATCAAAGTAACGAAATAGGGAATTATGGAGATGATGTCTATCATGTTCATTATATTGTTGAAAAATTCCCGCTTGCTTGGGCAGACCAGGAATCGCACACAGAGCTCAAAAAAGAACCAAATAATGCAAGCCGTCTCAATGATGAAGAATGGGTCAGAGAAAGTGCTGGTGATCGTTTTGGGAGTAACGCTTGGTGTAGAACCTGAGGGACGACTCATGCCCAGTGTTTGGTTTAATAAAAGACCCACAGTTGGAAAAGTCTCTAGGTCCTCACGGAATTCTGGGAGAGTCTCCATGCAGAATATAATGATAGAGATGACAATAACAAAGATGGACACTAAAGCAACCCCACGTGCTGCATTTGAGCTCTCTGGATATTCGAAAAGCAGCCAGAACTGCCTGTAGAACTCATTGGTAGGCAAAGGGACCTCCACATCTTTGATAAACCCTTCCTCTTCGCGGAACTGTTCCATGGCTTCCTGTCCCAGCTCATAGAAAATAATCTCATCTGCAAAAATATCTAAAGGCACGTTTGCGGGCCGACGGATTTTGCCACCTGACTGATAGTAGTACAGGATCCCATCAAAGCTAGGACGATTACGGTCAAAGAAATATTCATTTCTCATTGGGTCAAAATAGCCCATTCTTTTCATAGGGTCCCCCAGCAAAGTATCTGGGAATTGGTCAAGGGTCTTGAGTCGTGTCTCGAAACGAAGACCAGCAATATTAATGATGACCTTCTGCTCTCCATCATCAAGACCACGTTTGTCAACAAATAAGTCCTCATAACATTCCTTGGCTAATCTACTGAAGATAGTCTCATTCTGTGTTCCTTCACTGTTCATAAGTAATTTCCAGTTGGAAATTACACTAGCGCAACTAGCACGCCCTCTCCTGGTGTGAGGAGGAAGGACTGGTGATTGTGATACCTCCAAATTCTGGGGATTCTTTTCTTTAAATTGGGATATTTTTGAAGTGTAAGTGCAGCCAGGCCCAAAGTCTGGCATATCAATTGTCAGAGCTGTCATCTCATTGGGATAGTCCGGATCATTGAAGTTGTCCACATTGTTGTCAATATTCTCCATATTCTCAAAGTCAACTAGAGCCACCTCCATCTTTTCAGCCTGCACAGTCATGTGACTCCAGATATCACTCAACAGCCAAATTTAAGCCTTCACCAGAACAAAACACTGGTTAATCATCTCAAACACACTTCACCATTTTACTTATGGTAAATGTCAACACATTGAGGAAGAATCAATGAACCAGGACCTGTAAAACAAAGAACAAGGAGAAGTTAGAGCATGTATTTTTGAGAAGGCATTTAGTTAGGCTAGTAAATAATGTCTGAGAGACTTGTTGTATCTTGGTTGCTGGTTTGGGTAAAAAGCTGCCGAGAGCAACTGGTGATGGTGAGGAGACATATTTTGGGAGGTGTCCCAAAATATGCACAACACTATCCAAAAATTTCAGGTGCCAGCTGCTGGGTTTTTTTTGTTTTTGCTATGAATCACTTTTGCACTGCAAATGTGGGAGTGATGGGGGATTTTCACAAATCTGTAACAGTCCATGAAGAAGAATTATTAAACAGCATCTTACAAACTGACATATTCTGCTCTTGTTTTCATTATTTTAATAATCAAACACATTCCCTCATTCTCATTGTGCTGATGCAAAAAAATTAATTCTACTTACCGTTGTAAAATAAATAATGATATATTAGCTACATCATAAATTATTTATACCATGTATAAATGGTACCATGTATAAATTTATATATATCATGTATAAATGCATGGAGATGAAAATAAAAACAACATTGTACTACAGTGTATTTTTACCATTTGTATTTTTTCTGTTCTATTATTTTTAGAAGAAAATACTGTTTTACAGTAAAGAGGACCTAATAGAAATGCCCTTGAGTAAAATAGTAAAAAACTCTTAAAATGTACTAACACATTCCATGCTTAAATTGTCACGAAACTGCATAATGAACAATGCAGAACCATCGCAAAAATCTTAATGCTTCCAAAAAAGGCTTCATTTTCTTTCCAATGTTAATTTTAACACAGCATTTGTATATGAACAAACAAGTTACTAAGCTTATTTGCATTCTGGTGTCACGAACCCAAAGCATTGTAAGTTTTAATGGTTAAGCTGACAGCATGTGGATGAGTTCCACAATCTTAATGTGACACAGACTAACAGTATCTATGGTGACACACCTCTGACACAACAGTCGGGTGGACATCACCTCGGCTACATGCAACCCTGTCAAACACTTGACACCAGAGTCCAGGAGTTCAGGAGGTAAGACCATGCCTGAAAGAGAAGGAGCGAGATAATAGCAGTTGGAAGGAAACAGAGAGAGAAAGAGAAACTGTTGGCCAGGGCTGTAATGAAAACAATCACCCCTCATCTAATTCACTTACTATTCCATTGACCTGCATTGGGTCTGTAGGAAATGTTGTAATGTCGTCTGCCAAGAAGTACTACAATACAAAAGTAACTGTCAATAGTAAATACTTTAGTACCGACAGATATTGTTTCTTCTTAATATTAGACCAGATTAATCAAATGTTATTAAGTTTCAATTAAATGCAGAAATAACACACTGCAAGCAGTACAATATTTGACAATATATTGCTAAGGCAAGCAGCACTCTCATGTACTGCTGTTTCTTTGTGCCAGTGTCAGTTGTCATAATGTCAGACTGTACGACAGTCAAGACGTGACAAAAAACGACTTACACAAGAAGATTTATCCGGAGTTCTACGTAATCAATCTGTGACCCGCGTTCTCTCGCTAAAATGGTAGCTAGCAAACAAAAGCAATATGTAGTGTTAGTTTTGTTATTGTTCTTGTTATACTGTCCACCTCACTCTTTTCGACATTTTCACTGAGGTGGTTTGAAATTGTTGCACTCATTGCGCCATCAGGTTCAGCGCTCCTATTGGTTCTTGGTTTGACGGTCGTCGTAGAAGTTACACTGCAGGAAAGTGTCTGAAATCTTCTGACACTGCCAGAATTTAATTGGAGCAAAAAACTGTTCACAACGGCCTTTAATCGGCTGTCAGTGAACATGTCAAACCAGCAATCAAAGACAACAGATTTGGCAGATGCATTTATCTAAGAAACATAAAGTGCATTCAGGGTATATTTTATTAGTATTTGTGCACACTGCACACAGGGAATTGAACCCAGGACCTCTGAATTGCTAATGCACCACTCTACCAGCTGAGCTACCGTACAACCAAGCAACCACTTGGAGTATCCCACACCAACAACCAATCAGAATTTCTTAGCAATTGCATAGCAACGCCCTGGCAACTTCAACACCTATACATCATGTCAGTGAATTTTGTACAAGCATCACTCACATTTCAGTCAGAAAGGTAAATGATCTATTAATAAAACTGCAAAATAAGAAATAATATCTAGGAGAGTTGACAGTTTTATGGGGTACAGATAAAAGTTTCTATTGGGTTTCTGAATTTGCAACATTATCAGACTAAAAGGGTAAATCTCACATAGCAGTGTGGAGGAGAGGCATGGACAAATTAATTTTAGAGGACAGTTTAATTAAAGATGCCAAAAATGAGTCATCCTGTTTAGCTGCCCCAGACAAGAAAACAGAGAACATGTGCGTCACGGAGAGAAAGAGAGAGAGACAGAGAGAGAGAGAGAGATACTGTCATTAGACAGGTAAACAAATATCCACAGCACTGAGTAAAGAAACTCTGAGATGACAGAAAAACATTTATAAAAACAACTAGGAAGAGAATATATAATATAAAGATAAGTAAATAACTCAGACCTTGCTTCATTTCAGAGATTTTATCAACACTTAAATGTTTTAATGCACTTTGTGAAGGTTCCTTTTCTTTCCATATGTATAAAAATGGCTAGGAATACCAAAACAAGCTTTGTCAATCAGATGTTTTGGTTGTGGAAATTATTAATTTTACAAAAAATGTTTTAGATGTTTCATATCTGGTTTTACATAACATGAAATGACTGGCTCCTGTGGGCCCAACAAACACTGCCAAATACAATATATACATTTAATTAATTCTAAAGATGGCTGTTGTATTTAGAAGAATGTTTGGAAATAAACTATGGTAACTATGATTTGGTAACTATGATTTTAACTATGAATTGGTAAATTGGTCCTGGCAATTTACTAGTAAGAGAAGTTGTAACATTACATTTTTACATTTACCAGTAAATTACTGTTAAGATGCTGTGTGAACGCATGATGTGTGAATGCTGTGTGAACAGGATTACCAGTAAGCTCATAGAACACCGTAATAGTCTGTTTTGGGCCAGTATTAGTATTATTTGTGTATAAGCAATTTACTTAATTTCCAGGATTATTGTGTGAAAGGGGCTACTGACTCAACAAAGATCATCAAGACATTTAAGGTTAAGATATTTATTCAACTTAAACCAACAACCAAGCCGTTAAGTTTCACCAGCCCTGGTTGTGCGGTAATAAATAAAGATTCTGTTCTATTCTATTCTATTCTATTCTATTCTATTCTATTCTATTCTATTCTAAAGACATGTAACTTGTTTTTTTCAAGATTGTTCTAGATATTTACAGGATACAGGATATTTACAGGAAACATTTAAAACATATTTACAGGAATCTCACTTATTATTACAGTCACAATACACTATTCTGTTGTATTCCTGATCTGTATTCCTGTTTATCCTCAAGCAGTTCTACAAAAGAACCACTTAAGGTTTACTTGGCAGTGTGATAAATAACCAATTTAGGTATTTATTAAATATTATACTGAACCTACAGGGAATGCATTTAAGCCCAAAGAGATACACACTTCATTTGTTTTTTCATAACATACAGGTACAGAGCATATTAAAAGTATTTATACATACACTAAAATGACAATCCTTACCCTAACACACACACACACATGGAGACATTTCATAGACATCTATTGTTTTTACAAACAACTAGTTATACAATACAACACTATAACCTAACCTTACCAGTTTTTTACAAGTTTTTAGTTTTAAAAACCTTTATTAACAACATTTTATAGCAATTTTACAAATGAGGATATCCCAAAGGGAAGTTTTGCTCAGATTTGTCAGGTTTTGCTGACTTTTGGGTACAAATTTGTCCCCAATATATGGTTACGTACCATACAACCACACACACACACACACACACACACAGACAACGGCAACAGGAAGTTTGAACAGATGTTCCCTAATACTCATGTATTTAACCAGCACTCTGAACACACATACATAGGCCTACCTCTCGTGAGAGAGGAGTCTCCTGTCGCACTGCCGTTTCTGTCTTTTGCTTGTTCTACATTTGGGTTCAGAGTGGCTTAATCTATCAAAGACAGCACTGAGTAACCTTATGCTGGCAGGAAACAAGAGCTGGATATACACACACACACACACACACACACACACATACACACACACAAACTCTCACAGTCAAACATTTGTCTGCGTACACACACACACAATCATCTACTCACGCTATTACACAACAGTGAAATAAAGTACTATTTTATGGACTAATCAACCATTCTTATCCACTTTATCAGTGCAACTTAAGCACAGAGTGCATCAAATGAATGTGAGGAATGACAATGGAGTACAGCTCCACATAACCACTGTCATTGCCTTCTCACTTTAACCAGGAAGTGATCGTCCTTGTTAAACAGCTGTCACCTGTCAAACAGCAGAGTTAATGGTTATTGCGGCACGTCAGACACGCCTTATTTGTGGCAGTCTAGACACATTTGATGAGCATTGATCAACGTGTCTAGGCTGAATATCTCCTGTAATCGCCTTACCTCGTCCAGCATCAACACCCACCAGACCTATCGCTTACAAACCACATCAATCCTCCCCGACTGGGACTGCTTATTTACAGATCACTCCACCTCACAGCCAACACATCCTCCACACTCAACCATCACCTCCATCAGAAGCAGACGAGTGGGTGTCACTGAGATGACACAATACTATTGTGTCAATTTATCTGCTGATTCATGGCATTGATTTTTGCTTTCGTTGGACTGAGCTGAGAATGTTGTGCTGTGAAAAGTGCTGCAAAAGTCAATGTGTTTTTACATGGACTTGACAAATCCAGCAAGAGTGTTTACACATTGGAAACAGAGTTATTGGCTATGCCAGCTAATCAGGGCCTCAAGGTGATAACAAAAACAAGCAATAAAATAAGATAAAACAACTAAAATAAAGAAAATCTAAATATTTATTAGCACTTGCTGGTTTTTATAACAAATATAAATATTTGTAGTATTTTATTGGGTAGAAATTGTGAGTAGGGAAGGGCTTTCAAATATTTGTGTGGACAACTGGGGGACCTTGAAGTCAACAAGGTTGAGATGCACTCATGATGCACAAACCACCAAAAAAACAATGATCCACCTAGAAACCACCCAGATCTCTGAACTATGCAAGAACTCAGAGCACATACAATCCAAAAAACCTTCAGCCCTAAAGGCTTTCCCGACAAATCGATGTTATTATTCTGGCTAACGATACAAAATTGTCTCATATAAAACAATGTTTCTATTCACAGACAAATCAATAAATTTAAATTTCAAGACTAGATAACAGATTCACTGATAAAAAGCAGCCTGCTGTAACTATCTGTGTTCGGTCAGTTTTCTTTTATTATATACTGAACAGGACTGCCGTAATGTGACATGATTAATGGCTGTTGGCTGCAGTCCAACCATCCTCATCAATTTCTCTCTGTCTGGCCATTAAACTTGGTCAATAAACCAATCATTGACTTCTGTTACACCTTTTAAACCAGCTCCTTTAAAATTGAGTATCAAACAGTCACTGCATCTCCACACAGCAGATTGTTCCCTGTTGAACAGCTGCTCTCTCCTATCCGCTAAATCTAAAACCACAGTGCATAAAATATACCTTAACCACAAATCACGAAGAGAAGGTTTCCAAAACAGGTTTACCATTACTTAATCACTTGCTGTCACTCATAAAATTAATATGAACGTTAAAAGCAATTTTAAAGGGTGTAAAGCATGTAAAAAAAATCCCAACGAATGTAATTTGTCCTTTGACCCCCCGATTTTGATGTGCTATCAATAGATTAAGGATTTAAGAAAGGAAATCCTCAATGTGACAGATATGACATTTGCTAAGATAAGCTGCACTTTAACTGAATACTAAAAAATAACATATAATACATGCATGCAAATTTTCTTTAACTTGGGATACATAAAGTCTACATATCCCACAGTCAAATTAAGTGTTTTGTGGCTTTTAGTCCATGTGTGTTATCTTTGAGGACATCTGTATTGAAGTGTTCAAATGTACCGTTTATTAAAAAAATTACAAGCTTTCTGTTCTAAAGCAATAGAGTCTTGGAAAATGGACCACAAATATTGGAGAATCATTCTGCCCTACACAGTCTTTTATCCAATCAAATGCTCTCAAGAATGTAACCCAGTTGTTTAGACCAACATTGGCCTAAACAACATGAGACTATCTCATGGTGGTCTGCTGTTTCTTATATTCAAGTGGGGAGGGGGTTACATTGAGCTACTCCTAAACCAGAGCAGGTGATTTTGGACTAGGTTGCTTCTAAGAGGATTAATCTTCTCAATGACATAAGCAGAGAGATCACCTCCATCAACTGAACATTAGCCGCCACATGTCTGCAGGCTCAATTAGGATGGATGGCACGACTCCAAAACATCAATTAGGATCACAAAACCTTTTTAAGTGATACAACCCACTAGATGACCAATCCATTGCTGCTCAGTAGATTCATTAAACATAGTACAGTTTCTAGCAGCAGGTCTGTTAGAGCAGGATATGTCTTTATTAGGAAGTGTCCACTATAACACTATGACTGTACTGATGGCACCCCCTAGTGATGTCATCACGTGATATAGGCTGTTGTGTGTGTACTCAGCCCTATGGGGATTCTCCTTGGCACAACCTCTGTGACTCACAATCAAGAGGAAGCCCCGGAACAAGAGATGCCAGATAAGCTCCAAATGACGCTCCAAATGTGCCTCTGGGTGTACAACTCTTGAACAGAGGTCAACTGCTCCCAACTACTGTATCAAACAGCCACCACTGGCCAAATATGACAAAGACCAACAATCAAACATAAACTGTTAGTTACATAAAACCATCCAAAGTCCAAAATTGTACATAAAAAACATACAAACAAAAACATTGCTGGATCCTCAATCTGTTAATGATGATTTTAACAGTTTTGATGAGGGTCTGTAAGACTGACCTATTCACAGCTGCTCCACATTGGATTTTGAATTAATACTGGATTCTAAAATTATTCACTGAGGGATGATACTGTACACTGATGGCATGTGAAGCTCATTGACACAGCAGAGCTCTGTCTGGTGTCTGTGTGGTTAGGGTTTGGGTTAGGGTGTTAGACACACTCAATCCTTCCGTGACAGCTGCTCTAACCTGATTTGCTTGCCAAATCACATCTGCAGAAAAGCCCCCACAAACTAGTGGATAAGAGCTGAGTCTGGTCACACAGATGTTGCCACTCCTTTACCACTGAAAACTGACAAACATAACACTATAAAACACATACTGAGTTATTAAGTGTTTATGTACATATTAAGTTTCCATTTTTAGTCAGATTTTCTTGCACATTGTAATAAGGGTTTACTGGACTGCAGTCCAGTAGGGGGAGGGCAAGTGATTGGCATTGCCAAGTAATACAGCTTAGCCACAAAGAAACATAAACATGTCTGCATGCCAGCATGAGCTAAACCAGTACTGGCACATACACACAAGCAAAAGCTCTTTACATCACACATCACCCAATGATGGTTAGATGTAGGGGTGGTAATAGGGGTGGGGCTTCGTGGTCATGTTTTACATAAAAATTATATGTTTTCATAACAATCAAGAATCAAATTTATATGAATTCACCAACTTATAAAATAGTTACAAATTCTTATGAGATTAGATTTGACTTTCCATTTACATATTGCTCTGTCTGCCTCTGTTAGTGCGTCATGACATGGCAGAGGTTTATCTCAAGCTTAAGTTAATTTCATGAGCTTTTTTGCCATGCAAACTACTGAAATTATATAAAATGTCAGTTCATCTAGGCCCATGTGAGAAAAACTACTGGACTTTGTAAAGTGCCTTGCAAAGGTCACAAAATCATTAGCTTGTGTGATTGCAGGGAAACCCTTCCAAAATTTATACTAAAATATCATGCCCCCACTGTGCTTCCATCTGTGCACTTCTCAACATGGACAGGTATTAATGTCCACACATGCAGGCTGTGATGGTTGCACCAGCCTGTCAATGCCTACGCATGATGGTGAAGGTCCTTCAGTGTGAAGCAGGAGGGCAGAAAGGATGAGCTCCATACTCAGTGCCCAAG
Organism: Chromobotia macracanthus; assembly: GCA_036877525.1. Classification (NCBI taxonomy): domain Eukaryota; kingdom Metazoa; phylum Chordata; class Actinopteri; order Cypriniformes; family Botiidae; genus Chromobotia; species Chromobotia macracanthus. Next base: position 10,514,996 of record JAZGTH010000011.1, read on the forward strand.
CAGTGCCAACCTTCACCTGCTGGCTCCATCCATCCCATCATCCTCTCCATGCCAGACAGATTACAATAGTCTTGTTTACTTTAAAATTACTGTAAAAAAACAGTTGTACCTGAAATAAGTCTGTAGTTATGCAATGATCATATTTGAATTTGTAAAAGACCCATGTCAGTAAATGACTGTAAAAAAGACACTAGTGACTGGTAAACAGAGACTCTGGCAAACGTCTGCCAATGGTGAATTTCCAAAGAGACTGATAAATAATTCATGTTATTGATGATGTTATATTCCAAAACATTAAGACTATGTGACAAGAGAAAGCTTAATCATTTTCCTTGTAAAATGTTGTCATTTTGTGTTTTGAATGTAACATCTTGTGACAAATCATTGCATTTAAAATTTGAGTATGAAGTTCAGTGCACAAATAATATATATATATATATATATATATATATATATATATATATATATATATATATATATATATATATATATATATATATATATATACCCAGAGAATCATTATAACTCACCCTAAGTGGGCTATTTAAAAAAAGCTAAAAAGGAAAATCAAAATTGTAATGGAAATTATTTTAATAACAAAAAGCACACTTTCAAACAAAGTAGTTCACCTTTGTTAGGTTTTAAATGATGAAACAATAACAACACAAAAACAATAGATACAATGTTTGAAATTAGGACAAAAGACACCTTTAGTAAACACCTCAACTGTGGGGGACTGAATACATCCTACAAAGGACCTTGGGAGAAGTTAGTTATTGCAAAATGAGCAAAGAAAAATATTAGAAAAGGTCTAGCATAATTTAAATGCAGATCACTTTGTGATGATGTAATATATTCATACATTTTTAATGTGGTTTAAATCCAAATACTTTTTTGGGACAACTGTAAATAGTAAATAAGATAAGAACCTTTTAATATGTGACCACTTAACATCACTCGCTTATTCTGACGTTTTGTTTAGTAAGTAATATAGGTGTACGTGTTGCCATTACCTGTAGGTTTATCAGGTGCAGTGAAGCGTCGATGAGCTGCGCAACAGCTGGTAAGAAGTGACGCACAGAGCAGACGGGTGTAAACACAGAAAATGCGTAAACAAATCGCGAAAATCCAGACAGTAAAATGAGTACAAGGTAACGGATAGACCTATATTGCCCAGTTATTAAAAAGAAAAGTGTGTCAACGAAGTTTTCAGTATTGTTGGTAAAGTTTTTTCTCATCCCTGATGGCCGCAGAACATGCAGTGTTTCTGTCTACTGTGGGTTTACTCTGTAAGCTCTTTGGGGGCAGGACAAATCTACGGACAGCTGAGTCGTGATAAAAGCGTGTTTTGTTTTCTTATTTTTCTATTTATATAAATGCATATTATATGGAGGCTACCAGTTGACTAGTTGTCATATGGTTGCATGCCAGTAATTGGAAGTTTTTCAGTCAATTCTTATTAAATGTGTGTTTACTTCGTTGATTTAAAACACCTATTTTAAAATAATTAATTCAGTCTCAATTAAAATTGTAATATTTTATAATTCAATTCAATATTTTAATACAACGTTAATGTCTATTTACTGGGCAATGGCAAAGGAAATGTTTAATAGCTTTTTGTAGCTAACTTCACTTGAGAAATACTATATTTTCACCACTACACTAGGCTTTTCCTTAGCTATTGGTCACAATTTATTCATACCAATAATTTCTAAATCTAAATGAATTGCGTGGATATCGTGTGTACAGTTATTATACAGTCAATGTTTGACTGCGATTGTGCTTTGCCTAGGAGCCAAACACATGGACTCTGTTTCTGGATGCAACGACTAATGGACCACACGCCCCCTGTAGGCCACTTAATAATATTGCTGTCATTAATCAAAGGCCCGACTGTAAATTTCTGAATTTAAAAACAGAATTTCACTCAGACCGGCAATACAGCACAGCTAGGAACATTTTTATTATTTTTAGTTGTTATAAATAAACGTGACAAATCAAAGCAAAACAACTGTTAAGATGACATGTTTTAGTGCCGCAGTTTACGCAAGTAATTCAATAAGTCTGATGCAAAAATCATTAGAGTATTGTCAATTAGACCAGAGGAAAGAGGTTTAGAACAGCTCCATATTTTCCATATCTGGAGCAATAAGAGACAATGGGGCTAGTTGTCACATAGGAAAGCTGCCGCAAGGTCCTATAGTTTAATTGGTAGGGCACTGCATTAGCAATGGTCATGAGTTTCATTCTCAGGGAAAATACATACTAATAAAATGCATAACTTAAATGCACTGTAAGTTGATTTGTATGTCTGCTGAAATATAATCTCATTAACTATAAAGCTTCAGGTCACAGGTGTTATTGGTTTAATTTTTGTGTGATTTGTATTTTGGTCTCAGTATATAACTGTGCACCCAAACTTAATGTTTAATGTTGCCTTTTCTATTTTATTTATATTTTTGTTACAAATTCAAATATTTAATTTGTTATAAATGTCAGGTACATGCAAGATGTCGTGTTTAAATTAATGTTTCAATTTGTATTATATATGTCACAACTAGTCCCAGTTTACCCTGTACTCTTTAGGCTAAATCTATTTTCCCTCTTGTTAAGCAAGAGGACAAGACAAGACATGTTGAACAGCTAATTTCAGTAATGCTAATAAAACTCAAGCCTTTAAAAACAAGAATGTAGCTTTTATTCTCAGATGCCTTCACTACAGTAATTGTTTTTTTTAAAGTAATTTAAATGCAACAAACACTGTTTTTCAGAACAAATGTTTGCTATGGCTATAAAAAGAGTAGGGGGTCTTGATTTACAGTGTGTGCCAGAGAAGAGAATGGAACTAAGTCATTTCATGTATTCTCATCCCAGCAGACAGACGGGGTCTTAAAATATCCCAGCCCTATGAATATTTTACTACACCATTCTTTCTTTTCACAGTGACTTGCTCTGTATTTCTCCTCTTGTTTTTTCTGCCTTTACCAGTTATTAGTATATGGCAACAAAACAAGATGCATTTTGGAAACAACCATGATGTTTCCTCACTATAGCTATCTCAGCTTTGGTGGATGTTTGAAGAGATATACCTTATTTTCTCAATGCAGACGCATCCATTTTTTCACAATGAAGGAATGACTTCCACCATGACTAATTCAATCCATTAGAGGTGTGTTCTGTGTTTCTATCAGGCCTGGAGCTTCTGACTGAGCTCTCAAATGCATATTACAGCTGAAGTGGATGATGTTGGGCTGAGTGACCATTAGCAGTCAATGACTATTTTACTCCAGCAATTTCCACTCCAACTGAAGCACTTTCTACTTTGGTCTTACTGACTGTGCTGTCTGATATTTCTCTGCAAACCTGGCAACCAAAGTTTCATTTGTCAAATTACTTTGAAAGACAGACAACCATCAGTCAGTCAGTCTGTCTGTCATTTTGTTAGTCAGTCAGTCTGCCTGTCAGTTTGTCAGTCAGTAGCTAGTCTGTCAGTCTGTCTTTCTGTTTATTGATGATTCAGTCAGTCAGTCCAGAAAAAACAAAAAAAGAAAGAAATCACAATAGCTTTTCTCAGGTTTGGCTTATTCAGTCAGGCATGCACATTGATGTGTTACTTGGATGCTGTTTTTAGATCAGCATGGTATCTTAGTAAGTTTTGTTTAGAAGTGACACATCATCAATGTTTAGAAAAGAGACCTTAAGCACTCACAAACCTATAAATTTATCCCAGAGTCTTTTGCTCTGTGAGATATGCGAGACATCCTGATATTCAACGTCATTTCATTAAAATATTCATGAAACATGCTTCTGTATATTTATAGGCAGGAACCAGTGTTCCTTAAAACACTGAGAAAATGTCTTGCCGTTCTCTGATGTCTGATCTTTGTGCTCTATGTCTTGAATTACTTAAACATTTTTAAATCAAAAACATTTTAAATGTTTAATAACATCTTACATTTTTCAAAATATCACATACATTTTGGATATCATAGCAAGTTTGTGTTTCCTTTTTTAAAAAGATAAATAAAAGTGCAGATTAAAGATTAAGGTAAAAAAAAACATTTTTAAAGTATGTTAATTAAACGATTTGGACTTCAGCATTCAATACAGTGAAAAGTTTACATTTCATGCCTTTAAATAATAATTTGAGATTGACCTTGACCGAGACAGCTTGACCTTGTATGTGAAAGGTAAGGGGCATTTAGGACAGAACCTTTATCAATTAAAACTTACCTAAATCTGTATTGATCCATTGTGGCCTTTCCACTTCCTCATGAGTACAAGACATGGATTTTTCTGAGTAACTGCATTATGTTTTATGATAACACATCTCTTAAGGTTTATGCAGGCTGTTTGTCTCTGGTGCTTAATGTGGAGCTATGAGTTTAGATATATTATTTCTAAAGGTTAACAGCCATTTTTTATATTGAGTACAGCTTGTCAGCCTCATTGATCTAGTGCACATCTAATCATCATGCTTTTAAGACAATGGGACATGTTTGTTTACTTTGATGTTTACAGTTCAAACTGCTTCAGATTTAAATGGTGTCAACTGACCATTTGAATCACAGCCAATAATTACCAGACAATTTGCATGACAGAGATGACGAAGATTCATCGAGTTGTATGATATGACGTTAGATATATTTTGACATTTGAAGAAGAACCAAAGCCAAGCTGAATCCCAACTGCAATGGAAAAAGGTCTTTAGTTGTCATGTACATTCTTAAAGCATTAACTGTCATTAATTATGACCAAAACATCTACATATACAATATAACTCACTTGTCAGTCTGTCGCCCCATAGCAGGCTTCTCTGCACTTTACTAATGGGAACCATAAGCAGATGATAAATTGTCCATTAGCAGAGTGTCAGGAAACCACCTCTCTCCGCTGGCACCAGTTTCTGTGTCTCTGCACCATGCTGGGTATTAATCCAGCTGTAAGGCTGCACATCCCAGTGGACGTTCCCAGCAGTTCCCTGTCCTACTTTCCCAGACCAAGTAAAAGTAGTTACAGAACAGGGGTAGAACAGCAGCATGGTTATTTAGTGAACATGTCTCTGTGGGATACTTGGGTACAACACAGCTCTAAAATATATACTCATTAAATTTAGTCAGGAACTTTTTATGGTGAATTGGTATTTGGTAGCATATACCAATAGTAGTTGTTTTTTTTTTATTAACATTAAAGTAGCTGTCTGTAAGATGTGGTGAAGGACTGTGTGGAAGTGGTAGAAGTTAAATATTTATATAATATATGATCATTGAAAAATTTGTTATACATTACAGGATGACAGGGCAATCTATTTTTTAACAGGAACATAGGAAACCTCCTTACAATTATTCAGTGTGGGACCTGAACACTGGTCTTCTGGGCTAGTGTCAGTGCGCCAGTAAAACACACCACTGAGGGAGATGCGAGAACCTTCTGTAGTGAAGTTGCTACTCAGCACACACACCCACCATCACCTAAACACAACGCCCTGCTACAAATATTTTACACTACACAGCATGTCATTTAAGCATGCCCCTGTGCCAGCTGCATACAGGCTAGGTTGAGCACTGGGGAAGCAGAGTACTACTCTACCCACGTCCTGCTCTAGGTCAGAGAACCCAACATAGCAATATGGGTGCTACTCCACACACATCCCAGAGGATCAAAAATTAGAGGGGAGCTAGAGAATGGTTGGCCTTAACCACCTGTAACTAATGTCCTTATTCTGGCTTACTGGCAGCAGGATGATGTCCGACAGATCAGAGGACACCGACAAAGACTTCCTCTGACTCAGCAGATCACGCTCCCCCAACAGGGGAACAAGAAAGAGCCTTCTTGCGAACTCAGCAAGATGAGCCTCCACTGAACCTCAGCAGCAACGGGACCTGCTCAGGCTCACCCAAGCAGACATCCAGATGAGAGCAAGACTTCAGAAAGAAGCCTTTGCAATGCACGCACACAGCTCCCCTCAATAACTGAGTGAGCATTTTCCTCACTCAGGCAAACAACACAGAATTTGCATGTGTCCTCAGGTGTCAAAAACCTCTGACACAGAGGCACGCATTTTCTGTAGGCAAACAGTAGAACAGTAGATAAATGCCTCCTGAAGACCAAAAAACTGATGACATGCTCTACAGGTGCCTTGATATACTTGCAGATGCCCCTGATGCGCATCAGGCACTGCCATGGACAGATTAGATTGACGTGATCAGACATGAGTTTCAGACACCGGTCACACCACAGGCATTCCCTATGGTGCCAAACCAGACACAGTGTCAAATTCCCTTGAAAGGGAACCACTGGCCTGAAGCATTACAATTCAAAACAAATGACTGTAGTTAATAATATATTACAGGGACAGATGCAAAGATGCAAAGTGCTGAATTTTAAAATTTAAAATAAAAATCTTCTCCTTGTTGTTGTTCTAAGTCCTCAGATAGCAATTTCTGGATTAATTGCCAACAGATGCCTGGTTCTTTTGTCTGCATCTCATGTCAGGCGGTCTGTCAACGCACAGTCCTTACTATAAACAATAGAGCAACATCCACATGCATCTGAAGCAGATATAAGCACCTACCATTACCACCCCACGACAGTAATGGTGCTGAGCAGGGGGCAGGTGGTAGAGAGATGTGCAAAGCTGCGGGATGGGTGAGATCTCCGCCTGTTGCCGAGCTGGAAATGTTTGTTCTCCCACAGGTTCTCCACTGCCCCATAAGGAGCAGATTATAAATAGATGACTTTGCTTTCTTGGTTCAACACAAAGTGCATTTTGCTTCACTTAAGAGCGGAACACAATGCATTTAGATGGATCTCTCTCTCCATCTACTCGCTGCTGTTCAATAGCAACACAAAGATGTATAATGGTCTTGTGTACAGAAAAGAGAGCATTGACTTTTTAAAAATGCCATAGGCAGCTATCCCCAAGCTCTTTAAAAATACATGAATTCTGTTTCAAAAAGAGAAATGGTGGAAAACAATAATATAAATTGATATATAATAAATGACAAAATTATATGTTATACATAGAATATTTGAGTATACCCACTGTTTTTTGTCTATTATGTACTTTATATTAGACCACATTTTGTGTTTTTTGCATTTTGAGAAAGAAAAACAAATTACAGTTAATATTAAATGAGAAATGCCTTATGAATATAATTCATTATATAATATTATACTTAAATTTTTTAATATAATTAATCAGTTTTGAAGAAGGCTAATATAAACAATTAACAACATCACAAGTCAGATGACACAGAAACAACCAAGAGCCATTGTAAACTTATCATTGTTTATAATATATTCATCCTTATAATCATCATCATTATCGATAGATCTCTTTACAGTTATATTCTTTTGGAAGGAAAAGATGCATCTCTTGTTCTCTTTCCAAGATTGTCTTTTGTGTTTAGCTTTAACGTCCAGTGGTCCTTGTAAAGTGCATGGCATTTCTTATTTCACATCCAAAGAACATATGTCCGAATCTCCACATCAGTTCCTCTCCTTGTATTACTGTGTCAGTTTTTATTGTAGAAAACAAAGGCTTTGTACAAAAAATGAAAATGCAGGCCTCCTGGATAACAATGTGGGGATAATGTTACATATAGACACATGCAGACCAACACCTAACGCCTCAGCTCACTGGCTGAAGATCCCAGTTCATTATCAGTCAACCAGGTGACATCATAAGTATCTGCCTAGACAGTGGAGAGAGGTGAGCTGTACATGTAAAGATAAGATGAGCTATTCCAGACAGTCATAAGTTTGCCATCCATAGTTTTAAAAGGCCTTGTTCAGATAGGCAGCCAGTATTAATTTATTTTTTGGGGTAATGCATCAGATGGTAGTAAAAACTTGTGGTTGGGGTTGTGCTGATGCTTAAGTCATTGCTATGACAACCAATGTATAGAGGTGTTTAAACATTTTGTACTACAATTGAAGCAAGTAGATCTGACCTTTTGTACAAAAGTTAACGTGGTCAATTTCACAAATTTGCTTATGTTTGATTAGTGAGAACCTGCAGAATCGTCATTTTAAATCATACATTTTCTTTGTTTAAAATACTTTACAAATCTAAACTTTATTTATTTCCAGTTAAAAATTACCTGGGGGAAAAATGGGGGTTTCAGGCTTCTGATCCCACTACAGCTATATCAGATATCAGTTGGATGCGTTTTCATGACATCCAAAATGACAGTGCTTTCAGTTAGCCCAAAAAAATAGATTTGAAATCAAACCAGATTTGTGTACAGTGTGAACAAGGCCTTTCACTTTAAAACAGCAGCTCATCTGATCATTCTCTCTCACTTAATCCTCTAATGAATACATTTTTCCAAATCTTTTCCAACTCCTTGTACACTCTTAAATGTGGTCTGTTCATCAGTTTGTTCATTCGTTCACCCATCCATATCTATATATACACTGTATATCCATATTGCATGTACGTTTATATCAGAGGGCTGACTTTTTCCCAAAAGACATGCCTGAGTGAGTAAGGTCTGCAATGACATTCAGTTGAATATTGATAATATATAAAGGCTTGCTTTGATTGCTAATACATTTATATACCGCAGTAATCAATAGACAAAGCTTCTATGATAATTACAGTTAGTTTCTCCCCAGTGTTTGTGCTTAATGTATATGAAGTATATGAATACTACAATACATCTAGATTTGGATAAGGTTTAAAGGATATAATTGCAGTTGTGATTTCCCCACTATTAAGAAACTGCGTAACATGGAGGCGTTTTATAAAGCTATAGCTTGTGTTAAGACAACAATGAAAGCAGCGGAATTCTTCGAAAGTATCGTCACAAAGCTGTGTTTGTATATAGGCATTAAAATACAAGAAATCTTTAGAGTATTACAAATGTACATATCGCCTGTCATAGTCAATATGTTAAAAATGATATATTCACAATTTCAGACAGAACGAGGCAGCTATGGAGATGCTATTAAATATATTTTGAGAGCATCAGTTAGACATATGTCTCTATTAAACTCTAAAATTCCAACATGTTATTAAGAATCCCTTCGTCTCAAAGGATGCTCAAAGAGATGATTTCTAGCCCTGGCAGTGAGAAAAGGGCTTGTCCAATTACTTGCATATACTTTGCATGGACATCCATCAACAAAAGGGCTTCTGCATGCATTCAACAACACGCGCGCGCACACACACACAAAGACATTGATAAAGTTTGTGTTCCTGAGCATCCTCAGAGTGATGTACTGTATATTATAATGCTTGAGTCCTAAAATGCAGGATGCAGCAGATTAAGTGAATGAGAAATATAGACAGAGGATGAACAGGATCTATAGACGTAATCTACTTTGATTCTGAACCATGTTTTTCTTTCAGGAAATCACACATCATATGACATTTTAGCCGAAACAATGTAATGAATAAATGCCTTACAATGACAAATAAGTGTTAAAATCAACATGAAAATAAAATTGACTGTATTTCATTCTTCAAGCGGCTTTCTAATATCACTGTTGTGTGCAATTAAAATACAATTTTTTTTTTACTTTAATCAGCTGACACCCTTAGATTTTTCATCTCCCTTCCAGAGTCCCTTGTCTTAAGTAATGCCCACTATTCATGGTCAATTCTTAAGAAATTAAGTTTCACCCCGTTTTCTCATTTAATATTATGAGTTAAAAAGAGTTAAGAATTTGAAGTCATGTTGATTTTAACAATTAATTACAAACAAACATTTTAAAAGGATGTTGTCACAATCTTAACAGTGATGTGAATGCGTTATGTCACACCCATAAACAGTTAAGTGGCAATCTCAGTAAGGCCATACCTAACTGTAATGCGTGTAATGTAACTTGCGTTTCCAAGTCTCAGAGACACTCATACAACATTTCTAAACTAATCAGTGTTAATTTAGGCAATTTTGCTTTACCTAAATAAGGTGGTGAAAGAATGGGTATGCATGGGCTGGAATCTAAATCTTCTGGAAAATCTCTGGAAAGGGTAAGAAAAGTGTTATTTGGATGGGCAAATCAGTATTTGAAAAGGGTGGAGTGAACAGAGCACCACATTCTTGGACATGTCAGCATTACCTAGCTGAGAAGGGTTAGTGTGTTATCAGAGAGAAATTGTGCTGTAGGTGGCCAGAGGCCTACTGTACTGTAGTAACATTACTCCATAACATTATGCCAATGTAACAGCAACCACGGGGGCAAGGAAGATCTGCTTTTCATGGTTATTATACTGCTATACTACCTATGGATCAAGTGTTGATTGCATAGGTCCTTAAGCAGCTAGTTTTCAATAATGTTTTTTGCTACTGATGACCGCATGAAATTGTTTCACAAATGCAATTTTCTTTTCTGTGTTAACCTTTTAATTAACAGGACACTGGGCAGGACATTTAAAAGGGTTTGTACTTTGTCCTAAAAGCCAACAGCTTTTAGTTTAAGACATTTAAGACAATGCTTTACCACAATTTGCAGTTTTGGCAGGGTGGCATCAAAGAGGTCTATAATATATGTAGAGTGCAATCTGTTAGCATTCTCATTCACCTCAGTTTGCCTGGTGCATGCTGCCCCGGAAGTGTAAGTGGTAATGTTAATTTTTAAACAGCCGCCTGAGCTAAACCTGGCATGTGACTAGAACATTTTGCAGTAGACAATGGGAATAAAGGCCAAAATGACACCCTCCAGAAAAAAATCTATTGAAAAATCTATTATAAAAGTATTACATAAAATATAAATACAATTATTTGGTCATGACTTCATATTATTGGTCAAATTATTGAATGGCCAACAATCAATAATAAAACATGCTTTTTGACCATATAGCAGTGTAAGGAGGGAAATATTTTATATACTAAAGAACGTATTTTGGGCAAAATTTACTGTGTATTCACTGTGGAGGATGTTTATAAACTTTTTAATGAACTATTTAATTATTTAATATTATTTAATATTTTGGTCCATTTTTTTCAGAAAGACATTTTAAATGTGTATATCTGCAAAAACTTCATCAGGAATATACTAGCATGTGGATGACCTTAAAGCTAGCAATTTGAATTGGGGTTTCACGGGGTCTTGACATTTAACCAGAACTTTAGTTATCTATGTACAGTATACACTTAGAGTGTCATTAACACCACCTTACTGTACCAGCATTTCTTTTTAAAAGGTAAATCTCCACCGTATCTAAATATGGTGCTTTGAACAACTCTTCATAATTGGTGCAACTTACTCATTTTCCATAGATCAATCTACCAGAAGAGAAAACAACCTTCATGATAGGCCTCTTTCAGGGTCTAATATCAACCAATGTATTACCCTACTAACATTGAAAATATTTGCAAATGTTTGTAATCATAAAAAACAAGCATTTATAATATTGCACATACTGTTCATCTCACAGAGAAAACTTTATATTGATTAAGATATGAATACTTATTTCTAGGTTTGTGTGTAAGCATTATTCCTACTACATGCATGCTACGAGGAATGTATACCAGACATGCACCACAAAATAGTAGAATAGTTCCTATATCTTACAAAAGGTATTCAAGGAAGCATCGTTTTCATACTAATTTTATCCAAATTCTCCAGCATCATATTATAAGCAGGAGAGCATGAGATGGCACTAAAATGTAAAAACAACATGAAAATGCAATAAATAGCGGCAGTGAATTTTATCTTTGGTGACCTGACTTGTGTGCTAGTGAGCTAGTGTTTTGCTGTTGTTGGCTGCTATGTCACAGTAAAAATATCTACACTCCTGCAACCCCCCGTTAGTGCTTGTAGGGTTAGATCATTTCTCATATACATGGAATGCTATGAAGTCTTACAATGCTGGGAACAGGAAGTGACGGGAAAAATTATGCAATGGAGGACAGCTGGTCATGCGGCGCACTGGAATGAAGACGATGGAAAGAATGAAGGGCTCTTAAAGCAATCTCCACTCCATTTATAGGTCTATTTGCTCTAACATGGAACACATTGAGATCTTAGCACGCTGGCAGAGAAAGAGGGAATAAAGTTCAAACAGATTTCAGGCCCTTCCAGGCCCCCAAGGTTGGTCATGCAAGTATTTCTCCGTCACAAGATGGAATGTAATTTTTTTACCACACATGGTATTCTGTTGTTGCTGGCAGGACAGGCAGCATGTGCACTCGCAGGGAAATCCATCCTCTATTGTGATTCTTCTGAAGTTTGTCATCTCATCCATGTTGTATATATGCCACTAATCAATTTGGAGAGAATTGTTGTATTTTCCCCAGGTACAAACACACTCTGGTCTGTAAATATATTCAACAGGGGTCCTCAGATTGGCAGTATGCGGGGGAATGGGCGTCAAGAATTGGTCCCTCTATGCTACACTTGTATTTATTGGTAGGCTACGTTTTGGCTACTGTTGCAAGCAGAACAACTACTAGAACAGTCACACAGATAAGACAAACTCCATGCAGACACTGAACACAAGGATGCAGAACAATGCCCCCCACCGATCAAGTTCTCCAGAACTGGGGGAAGAGCGAGATGGAATGGGGATGGAATGATAAACTTGTCTTTTTCATTGATCCTTCGCTCAAACTGACTTATTTCAGTACTCCTGTCTCGAAACTCTTGCACTGGGCATCTGAAGCCTTCAAAACTAGGGTGTTTAATCCCCTATTTCAAACTCTTCATCCTACCTCCTACGTAAAAGGCTGTTTGAAGCAGTTATACGTCTGTAAGCATTTTGGTGATGTTAACATAGTTTGTGTTGGTAAGTGTGCAGTTGCCAGTCTTGATGTTCTCCTCTCGAAAGTCTTCATTGCTGTTGTTAACAGCCTCTTGAATTTCCATGTAGTCAGATTTACTCATGGTCGAGCCACTACGGCTCTTTTTCAGGTCCTCTGAGGAATCTATCTTGGGGACACTGGTCACATTGAGGTACTGGGCCTGCTCTTCACCTTCGGTTTCTCGATGATAAAAGTAGTTGAAGTTTGAGACTATGACAGGCACAGGCAAGGCGATGGTCAGCACACCAGCGATAGCGCACAGGGATCCTACGATTTTGCCTCCAATGGTAGTTGGAACCATGTCACCATACCCCACTGTCGTCATGGAGACGACAGCCCACCAGAAGGCATCGGGGATACTTATAAACTGTGAATCTGCTTCATCTGCTTCTGCAAAGTAGACAGCACTTGAAAAGAGGATGACTCCAATGAAGAGAAAGAAGATGAGAAGCCCAAGCTCCCTCATGCTGGCCTTGAGTGTTTGGCCAAGGATCTGCAGGCCTTTCGAGTGGCGGGAAAGTTTAAAGATCCTGAAAACTCGCACTAATCGGATGACTCTCAAAATGGCAAGTGACATGGCTTGCTGTCCTTGTTGACCATCCTCTGGCTTCTCTGCTAACTCCGTGCCCAAGGTGATAAAGTAAGGAATTATAGCCACAATATCAATGATGTTCATTATATTGACAAAGAAGCCTGCTTTACTAGGACATGCAAAGAACCGTACCAAAAACTCAAAGGAGAACCAAATGATGCAAAGAGTTTCCAGAATGAAGAATGGATCAGTAAAGTAGTTGGAGGTGTAGTTAATTGTTGAGTTGGAGTTGGTTGTGTAAGCTTTGTGCATCTCCATCTCCTCATTGCGAAACATCGGAAGTGTCTCCAGGCAAAAACTCACTATAGATATGAGAATGACCATGACTGAAATGATGGCGATAATCCTGGCAGGCCCTGAACTTTCAGGATACTCAAATAGCAGCCATACCTGCCTCTGAAATTCATTTTCTGGCAGAAGTTTCTCCTCCTCCTTAATAAATCCCTCATCCTCTCTGAACATCTCAATGGCTTCTTCTCCAAGCTCATAAAAACGTATTTCCTCAGAAAAAATATCTAATGTTACATTAACAGGCCTTCGTAGCCTGCCGCCCGATTGGTAGTAGTAGAGAATGGCATCAAAACTCGGGCGGTTCCTGTCAAAAAAGTACTCGTTCCTCAGAGGATCAAAATAGCGCATTCTCTTTTTGGGGTCCCCGAGCAACGTCTCTGGGAACTGAGACAGAGTTTTGAGCTGCGTCTCAAAGCGCAGGCCAGAGATGTTAATGACCACCCTCTCACAGCACTCGTGGTCTGGTTCCGGGTCATATGTGTCCTGTGGCTGACCCGGAAGAGCTGCAGCTTCATCGACTGGGTCGCCCGTGGCAACAGTCATGTTGTGAATGAATGCAACCAGCAATTTGTGGTCAGGATGCAATGATGTGGCCTCTGAAAAGTTTGTTGGGAAAAACAAGGAAAATCTCACTCTCACTCTCTTCTCACTCGTTGAGGGCACCCTCTCATAGGCACCAAAATCCAGGAAACACTGAAAGTAAACAGAAAAAAGTTCTTTACTGACAATATGTATTTTATAAGAATGTGCTTTTTTATTCAAATTAATTCTATACAATGATTTTGATTTTCTAAGACAATGCATAAAGTATCAAGACACTCAAAAACCATAAAATCTGTTAAAATTATTATTAAAGGACTACACAAAGCCTAAGCACTACTGCTATGGAAAACACACAGAATACAGCTGTACAAAACCAGAGTATCTAAAACATCAATCATACGGCGAAGTCAGTCTGACCATTTTACACATTGTATTTGCTTTCATCTGCCAAGTAGATCAATACTTGCCATGGCAAGACTATATCATGCCTCTTTGGATTCAATTATGCACTGTAAATCTAATAACAGCCTGAGTGCACTTAAATCATAACTGTATATTCCAAAACCTACCTAAATGCATTTTCACCAAGACGGCATGATGCTTTGTGCCTGGGAAAAGTTGAAGCACTCCAGCACTGTCTACATTTTTTGCCCATCAACAGGTACATATATTTTAAATCTAAAGGGCATACATACACAACAACACGTTGAAAAAAAATCACTGCAGTTTATTAATATTATTTGGTTATTCTTATCTAATAAAACACATTACTATAGCTTCAGTGTGTTGCTCAAATTAACAATATCTTGAATCAAACAAGGAGTCAACTATACGTTTAGCCATTAGTATCACTGAAACAAACCAAACTGTTGGTTACGCAAGCTTACCTGCAAACACGACGCCTCAAAGCACCAGAGAAATCATTTGCAACACGACGGTGTCGAGCGGTTTGTTTACATGACACCAGCAGAACTAACAAACGTCTCGTTTCCAGGGTCAGCGGTGTCTTTCAGCTGGCATTCATTACAGGTGTCGCACTTATCCAGGTCTTCCACCCGCTGCGCCAGAACTGCTGCGCTGGACTTGAATATATCCACCCGTGTCGCAGCCTTCAGGACACACGGATTTCATACAGCTGCATGTCTTAAATAAACGAAGCGGGTTAAGCAAAGGGGACACCCTTAAGGTGCTGTTTTTAAATAGCTTCCCATTGCAACGGTCCAAAGATGCTAAGGTCAGCAAAATCTGACGCCCCGCGTGTCCTCATAAGATGTGACGTTTTCTGCAACAGCATGAGTGTTGTCTCGACTCAATTCAGAGATCTGCAAAGAAACAGGGCAGCTGGTTGTGCTGGGCGTCGCCTTAAACATGCTCACATTACACAAGATAGTAACATTGAACACAAAATATTGCGTCAAATTGCCTAAATACGTGTGGCTACTTGAGTTAGATGACCAAACTGATGCTCTGAGGAGCGGTAACATCTTGTGCCCATCTCAATCTTATGGGTATAAAGCCATAGAGCATCACGTTTCAAATGTTCCCAGTCATGATTTTGCCCGTTGTGTAAAGAAAGCGTCCCTTAAAACGTCTTATTTAATTGACCAAAATAAGGTTGTAATCGTTGGACACATATTCAGAGCCCAGGCTCATGCACCCGTGAAAAACACATCACACCGGCCGTGCTCAGTGTTTTTACCTCATGAAGCAAGCGCAAGGTGTCTGCAGTGACATGCTTCAGCATTAGGTTCCTCTCTTTAAGTGGATCAAAGCATGCCCATGCAATGCCGTTCTAGATGCACTCTCGTATTTATCTTTGTAACTCAAGGCATTGATGCATTAAAACATGCATTAAAAAGAAAGAAGTCAACCTTCCCAAGATGTTTTCAAGGCGCACGCATCCGGAAAATATCCATCAGAATATGCACAAGGATTCCTCGCGCGCTTACTCGTGCTCTCTTCGTTCATTTTAGGGAGTGGCGCGGCGCGACCAAGCGAGCTATTCCTCATCAAACTTTTCGTCTTTTATTCATAATTATGCTGTAAGCGAGCGGTTTAAGCTGCAGTTGGGCACCTCCGCGCATACAAAGCGACTACAGTGATCTGTGCCACTGCTCACCACTCCTTACTGTTATACAGCGTGGGCAAATTAAAGGGGACGCGCCTCCACTGCGCTAATACAGCTGCTGCTTGAACTGAGATAGTCCGAGTATCAGTAGCACTGTAGTGTGTGTGTGTGTTTGTATACTAATGAAATTTACAATACTTTATATGTTTAATTGTAATTTAAACAAGTGATGTAATATTTAACATGACTAACTGAAACCTCAAACACCTTTATACAATCTAGTTTATTAATAAATATTTATTACATATATTTACTAATCATTCTTCTACAACGCCAAATCAGAAAAAGTTGGGACAGTATGGAAAACACAAATAAAAAAAGAAAGTAGTGATTTCTAAATTTACTTTGACTTGTATTTCATTGCAGACAATACAACAGCACATTGTTGCACAGGTATTTTTTGGGAGAAATGGATGCCGTGTACTCCGGACCAAAGAAGAAAAGGATCATCCAGACTGTTACCAGCAACAAGTCCAAAAGCCAGGGTCTGTCATGGTATGGGGTTGTGTCAGTGCCCTTGGTAAAGGTAACTTGCACTTCTGTGATGGCACCATTAATGCTGAAAAGTACATAGAGATTTTGGAGCACAATATGCTGCCTTCAAGAAGACATCTTTTCCAGGGATGTCCATGCATATTTCAACAAGATAATGCAAAACCACATTCTGCACACATTACAAAGTCCTGGCTGCGGAGGAAGAGGATACAGGTACTTGATTGGCCTGCCTGCAGTCCCGACCTGTCAACAGAGAATGTGTGGTGCATTTTGAAGCGCAAAATGCGACAACGAACACCCTGTACTGTTGCCCACCTTAAGACTTGTTTGCAGCAAGAATGGGACAAAATTACACCTGAAGCACTTCTTCACTTGGTGTCTTCAGTCCCTAAACGTCTTTTAAGTGTTGTGAAAAGGAATGGCAACATTACAAAGTGGTAAATGCTTTACTGTTCCAACTTTTTTTGAAATGTGTTGCAAGAACCAAAATTGCAAGAATTTTGTTTTTTTGAAGAAAAAACAATAAAAATCATGAGGAACACATTAAATAATGTGCTATTGTATTGTCTGCAATGAAATTCAAGTCAAAGTAAATTTAGAAATCACTACTTTTTTTATTTGTGTTTTCCATACTGTCCCAACTTTTTCTGATTTGGGGTTGTATTTACTAATGAATAAAATACTTTTACAAACAAATTAATGACAAAAGGCAGAAAAAAGGCATACTTCTAAGTGTAAAAAAAACAACCTTGATGAGTTTACATTATACCTGTTACATGTACTTCTCTCCGAATTATAACAGGCATAGCCAAGGATAATTGACCAAGCATAATTAACAACATTTTTTTCTCACACTGGCCTTACTTGCAATTTAATGAGCCCATTTATCTTTGCTGTCTTTAAACTGTATAGATTGTAATATAGCTTACGGAAAACTTGCTTTTTGGTGGCAATGAAAAGCATTTTTAATCTGGTTTAGATGATCACACTCTGTGTTTCATTACAAAAGCTTAACCATACGCTGCCAAATTGGACAAATTAGGTTTTCAATCCTTGACTGGAAGCCTGTGATAATTTTTCTACTTTGGCATGGCTGCTAGAAGACCTCAAAATGTCTGTTCTTTTATAACGTGAAATGAGGAATGAGCAGAATGAATTTACAGTGGGTACATTGGGGAAGTCTCTCAGGGGACAGTAGCTCTGTTTGTACAAGAGAGAGAGGACAAACTGTGCGTGCCTGCATGCGCAAGCATAGAAAGTGGCTGTCATTGAATGTTTACAAAAAGATTACAATAAACATAAACTGACAAATCATCTTCACAGCTGTATGTAGCACTTATTGATGCCACTGGATCGATGTGATGGAGATTTGATGAAAGTAGGTATCATGAATAGATGTTTGGATAAATAAAGGAGATGAGGAGATTAGGGTTCATAGTGACTGATTAATTTGTAATGCGGAAAAGATTGAAAGGTGAAACGTAACCTCTATATAGACTGTTAAAGGGACAGTTCACCCTAAAATGAAAATTCAGTGACACAGAGGCGAAAACCAATGGCAATTTGTTGTCAGTGATATCAATGATGTTAGTTATCAAAAGTATGCATAGTACTTTTATGATGTTTTTTCCCTTGAGCTTGTCTGTCCTTCATACTGAGAGCTGTGTAATTAAAAATGTATACTGTTGTCTTCCATGGAAATGATAACAGCATATGGTCTGAAACAAAATATATGTGAGATGGATGAATTTTTCTCCATTAAAAATTCTAACAATCATATCTACTTTAGATTTTTTCTCTCAAATCCTGAATAGTTAAGAATATAATTTAAAGCAACTCTCAAGCCCCTGTTCTTCCAAGCTAATCCATCTCTCAGTGCTAAACTGCCAAATGGAATGATGCAGTTAATTGATGCATCACAAATGGATCTAAGCAACATCTGCACATGAGGTAGGACTCAGGCCAGCGCACAGCTCCCGAGATGCCTAAAAGGACCGCTTACCTGCTTGCTAAAAAGCTGCTTACCTGCTTGCTGAAAGCTTCCTAAAGCTTTATGCCTTGTGTTTTGATCCTACTACTTATTGGTCATAATTCAGATTTTTGTTGCAAAACAGCTAGTGCTAGCATGCTTAATAGATCCCTCTCACAACTTGACTCCACCTTATTGGTCTTTTTAAAGTTGTAATTGTTGTGTTTACTCAAAGAAACCAAGAGAGCTGAATGTGGGGTTTGACCAAATTATTCTTGCGTCCCTGTTCATTGACTAGACATACATCTTAACATACTCGGTATGCCTGCATGGGGCCCTGATGGCCTGCTAATTATTTATGAGGACAATATCTCATTGAAATTAAATAATCTAAAATGCATCCCTTCCCCCCAAACCAGCAATTACAAATGTGTACATTACGTTAACTGGACAGCCTCAATTACGCTCAAAAACGTTTATGGCTTCATGAATTGTTCTTCACTGGTTTATTATATATTTTATATAACTGATATACTTTATATAATACTGTGGCTGTATTATGTATTGTAAATATGTCACATTTCTACCTTTATTGCACAAAAAAAAGATGAAGTTCATTAACATTAACACACATTGACCATGACAACATGCCCCAATACAAATCATATTTACATATTATTTTATAGGTTATAGATATAAATAAAACCATTCTTGAATTAGGTATTCACCATTATTAATCTTTTCTAGGAAAAGCATTTGTGCAATTTCACTTATACTTACTGAAATCTATAAGACTACATAATGACTTGCAAGTGTGACAGCTGTCCCTGATCTCCCCTACACTACTTAGCTGTTTTTAGTAGTACAAAATCTTAATAATTGGATATCTAATTATTTAGATTATTTGTCAGAGTGCCCAGCAATGACCCAATATTTAATTCACTGTAAACTATATGTAACAGTTGGAGGGGATTGCATATGTGCCTGTTTGTGCATGTATGACAATGAGCATGTGAGATGTAACAGTGAGCTGGTGATCATGCCTTTTTCAAGCTGGGACCAATTTGCTCAGGAGACCTTGATGCTTCACTGTAGCAACCAGCGCAGAAGACTGCAGTACACAATGACTCAGACAAGCTTTAATCCACTAACCACACACATGCACATACATACTGCAGACCATGAACATAAACCAATAATACTTATATTTCTTGCACTAATTAATACATTTCCCCTCGCTTAAATAAAGTGCTGCTTTATTTCTTAAACAGCAAGTCTATGCTAAAACTAGAGTAAAATGTGAAAATTTGCCTTTATACAGCACTAAATAACTGGCACTGTGGTTCTGCATCATTTTATAGTAAATGACCACAAATGGCTCTTATTTTCACTATTTCTTTCCAACATAAGTTGCACCATATCACTTTGGCCAGTGATACACATTATGACATCATTTCCTCCTCTGTTTCTTTACAGTAACTCTTCTGAAGATGCCCTTTCCCCAGATATTTGTTCTTTACCGTACAACCGGTGCTGGTGGAAGGTAACTCCACCCATCCCCCTACATGCACTTCTCTGGAACAGGTTCCAACAGCATGCAGCCAATAGGGTGTCATATTTTTGCATGCTGCCTCAGAATGGATTCTCCTATTGATTTTGGGAGAGATTTTCCCTCCCTCCCATTTCGGTGAGTGGAAAAATCCATTTGAGGGCTTCTCCACATTACCTGTAGAGCTTTTTGCTTGGAATGGATGCATACATTGATCGAAACAAAACAAACAGATTGGGTCAGATCAATTTGGCCTTTATGAGCTCTGCGATTAGATGCATATCCAACACACTGCAAACAGCCCCAGCACACACTATGTGCATATACATACTGACCAGAATGCATGGAAATGTACACATTAATTCTGTTGACACATCAAGGTCAATGGGTGGAATTAGTTTTTCCCGTCGTCCTGCGACACTTCACTTCCACACTGTTATAACAGTCCTCTCTCTTACCATCTGCATCTGTCTTTCTCTTGCTTTATTGGCAAAATATCAAAACACAAGAACTATATATAATATATAAATATTAACCCAATATAAATATATAGACTAATTACAGATCTAAGAATAAACATTACATTAGAAAGGTAAAAATTTAATAATAATACTAATAATAGTTATTATTAGAAAAATAAGTCAACACAAGACCCTCTCTTACTTTCTTCTGGGTTGTACTTATGCCCTCAGGAGGTTCTAGAGGAAAGAGCACACCTGCCATAGAGACAGAGAGCACTTACTGATCACCTCTGGCATGCTGCTAAGATGTACCTGTCCCCTTTACTGTGCTCTAGATCAAATAAGAATAATGTAGGTACAGTGCACAGCAATCAAGCTACAGCAAACCAAGCCAAAGCCCTTTGTTGACAGGGTTATGGCAAGGTTTCAAGCAGGTTAAAGCAACCAAAAAGCCACAATATGCATAATCTTTTAACATGTCATTTAAACATATTTTTGGGAATTATTTGAAATATAAAATATATAGCTGTTAGAAAACATCTTACTTTTTATTTGCCTTTCATAGTTGAACTAAAATGTATGAGGGTCTTGCCTATGCAAAACAACATGCAATGATACTGAGTACTAGAGTGCTTATTGTGATTGCTAGGGTGTTGCTGTGCAGTTGCTAGAGTGTTATGACCTGTTGCTGCTGTTGTTGATTGGTTAATGACCCATGTCAAAAAAGCCTACCCCCAAGCCTTTTTGATATTATGGTCGCAAGTCTGGTAAACACATCCCTCCTCATAAAATGGTGCAGGAAGATGTATGCCAAATTGCACACACAATAGTTTAATACCCATAACCATAGATATGAGCAACAGCAATATAATGCTATAATGCCAAAATATAGAACATTTGTAGAAGCTGATGTCATTGTTTTACCAACTATATGTACCATATATACCTATATACCAACTATATATCAACTATATTCCACTCTTTCAGTGGAATGTTACCAGGAGCTGTTATGCATATTGCCACATGCCTGCCCAGTGAACTCTAGGAAATGGGCCATGAGAGAATCCTGCAACATAATGTGAAGGAATATCCTGTTGGAAAAGCCCGCAGTGATCTCTGCATGATGGACAGTGTCATGGAAAAAGAGAGAGCCAAGCCTGGAGGATAAGGGAAAACCCCTTGAGCTCATCCTGAGTTCTTCATCTCCATCTATTGCATATAAGATCCTGGATTATTCCTCCCGTATGGCATCCTGGCATGGAAGAAACCGGTAGTGTGGAGCAGACATAGGGAAGACCATCTGGTTTAGGTCAAATTGGACTAAATAAAGAGAATTATACTGTAGGAATGTGTTTTAGTATTGTTTACATGGATGTGTGTGCTGAAACTATAGATCAAGTAAGTTATGGGTGCAGGTGCATTGTGCTCTGAATAGCAAATGAGGAATGTAGATATGCTGTATTGCTAAAAAAGGGCCGACTTACCTCAGTTTGGTGGTGATATGGTGACCAAACATTGCACAAAAATAAATATTTATGTAACCAACTGTTGCATGATCCAGCAGCATCCAATCAGAGATTTGTTAGGTTATTGAGAGCCAATCATTTAAATATAAACGCCTACTAATGAGAGAGAAAGAACTCCATCTGGTCACAGTGTGACAGCATTTCCTTTCAGCTCCTTCTCCAAAACGGTGACAATCCAACCCATCTGTGGCCACAACATGACAGGCATAGAAACGAAACGCTAGAGCACCACCAGAGAGTCAAAAATCTGCTCTTCTGTTCCCTGGACTACGTAACAACAGAATTTATTTTCGATAAAATATATTCAGTTTAACAGGTATATTTCAAACAAAAGTTAAAGCATTTAAGTTAACTAGTTGAAAATGACCGACTAGTACATAAAGGAAATTGTTCATGTACCTTTCTGTTATGATGAAAACACATCAGCAATCTTGGAATAACACCTGATTTTTCAAAAATTGAAGAATCAGCACAGAGTCAGCCCTTTTTGTGCATCTATGACAAAACACACATTGTGGTATATCATCATTTACAGCAATTTACAATTACAGCAATTACAGCAAGTCAGCAATTAAATTCTGCGATTTGAGAAATGCACATTTGAGAGGAAAGTCTCTAAGGAATATTTAATTTCTTTTGCTGACTTTAAAAAGATTTGGGCTTCACAAAACAAATGTGAAAGAGTCCTTGATTTATAAAGGGAATTGTATCCTTTTCTAAGCATTTCAGTTTTAAAATAACCACACATGAATGTGGCGTAATCACAGACTGTGTTCATCTGTATTTGGTATCAGTGACTCATCTTGCAGGGGTATGCATACGGGTGGCATCCCTCTTTTCACATTACAGTATTTATAGCATATCACTACAGAATGATAAGGTCTGCATCATTCACAGATAAATCCACCCAAAAGTATTTTTATCAAAGTGAGAAAGGAAACGGTCATGATGCTAAGCAGAATGGCGCTTTGGATCATTTAGAACTGCATGTACATGCTGAAATTGTCCTCTTACTCCACTTGGAATCTAAAGACACTCTCTGCAGTATCTGAAGGTCATGCAACTGGGCCACTGCAGTTTTAAGTCTGGCATAGGCACATTGAACTATGAAACAGAGAAAGTTTTAGATTACATTTTTACCTGTGTCTGATCATTTGGCTTACTTTTAGAATGAATGTTATCAGTGTTCCTTCACCGTGATTTTTCTTTTATAATAATTATGCACCCTATATTTTAAAACAGACTTACATTTATACATTTAGCAGATGCTTTTATCCAAAGTGATTTTCATTGCATTGAAAGTACACAGTTAATCAGTTCTTGCATTGCCTGGGATTTAAACCCATGACCTTGGCATTACTACTATCATGTAGTTTGAGCTACAGGAACACAACAGGAAACAGATTGTTTGGGGGATGCTGACTGATTATGACATTATTCTAGCTAGGCTAAAACTCCCAATATACAGTAGTAACTGCTAAGGCCCCAAACACCTGTTTACCACAAAACATTGCACATCACCCATGGCTAACTATAAACCTTAGTATGCAAGTCAGGGAGACTATGTCTTCTAGCAGAAGGATGGCACTTGCTAGCAGTGCTTTATTGTGAACATAGTCACTGCTAGAGGACGTTATTATGCATTTTGTGAAGCTGGCAACCCTAGGAACACTGAGGAATGTAGATATGCTGTAATGCTAAACATTAACATTACATTAAAACCATGACTATATCCACACTACATCACTGTCTCTTATATCATGTTGCTTAATTATTCATTTCACAGAATGCAACAGTTCAAACATTGCATCAAGACAACAGCTTTTGTGTCATGGTTGATGAAATATTCCACATATGCATAGAGCTCATTTGAATGATGTAAGTTGGTATGTGATGTGATGCATAAACAAATGGGACCAGAGAAAGAGACTAACACCACTCAAAAAATGACAAGGAGTTAATCACATTTATGACTACCAGTTTATACAGCAACGTCAAAGACGACATCACAGCCTGATGACACATGACAACTGATGGATCTAGCATAACTAGCACATCCCCCACACTGCTATGGCAGTGATGGAGAGGGGCATGTAGGAGCACTTACGTGGAGTTAAGAGTCTTACATATAGCAGCAAAACAGCACATAAACACAGGAGTCCATCTTCTTTTGGTAAAGAGATAGAATACTGAAGACAGAAAAGGCAAGTGGTGTGCTGGGACTGGCTAGCCAGGGGGTAATCGGGGCCCAGAGGCTGGATGGGGCGGGTTTTTTGAAGGCACCTCCTCCTATAAGAATGGAGGAGAAGGGAACAGTCCACAAGATCCTACTTTTGGCAAGCTGGGGTCCACACAGGCAATCCAGCCTTCAGAGATTAAACTCCTTTAAGACTTCATGGGTCTTCCTTCTCCATTTCTCATTGCTGTGGATTAACAAAAAAACAACAACACATGAAATCTGTTAGAATGGTTTGTAGAAACCATGTAAGATTATTACATGCATGCTATGGTGTTGTGGATGGTTGTCAAGAAGTTCCTATGTGTTTGCTAAGATGTTTTGCCTTGTTGGTGCATTGCTACAGTAGGTGTTTACTTCAAATCTCTACGATATTCTCGTCTCTAGAATGGATCAGTTCCCACCATCAGTGTAAACATAGGGGATTCTCTTACCTCTCTGTACCAGGCAAAAATCTAAAGATGACTTAGAAGAAATAAGACACCTGTTCTAAACAGGCTGCATGATTTGCAAATTATTATTCATTACATAGCACAAACAGTGCAGGATGAAAAATCCACCAGTTTAGTACTTAAAGTTAAAAATATATATAATCCTTCACTAATTATAAAGAAAATTTTCTGTTTGAGGTGCTTTTGTTATCAAACTATCAAAGCAAGTAATCAGTTTAGTTAAAAAAGGAAGCATGAACCTATATCTGCACCTAATTTCTTTAAGGTCTTTTAGACTGACCTAAATTAAGAAAGCAGATCTTGCTTGTTCTGAATGAGGTCCAGGAGAGGAGGACTTTCATTTAGGTCTATTATGCAACATGGAAGCTAAAGCAGCAAAAGCTTTAAAAAGCACATAAATGCCTCTGAGGCTAAACTGGTCACAGAAGACAGTATATGATGCATTACAGTCCATGGAAAAGAGGGAAGATGAGTTCAAATTACAAGTAGCAACTATAGAAGAAGACAGACAGTAGCTGCTTGTGGATGCAGCCGTGCAGAACAGCTCTCTAATGCTCCCCAAGAAACACAGCCTGTCCTAGATTCCTTGCAATGACATGCGCAAAGTGGCAGAAGATCAGATGGATAGCTGCTAGCATGTCTCTCCGCATTTTAACCTGTCACAACGGGGTATTGTAAACGCATGGGAATCTGAGCAATGCTAAATCTTTTTTAGAATATAACAGGTTAGAGACCCAGGCCTTTAATTTGGGACCAAAGCCTTTAATTTGGTTCTAAGCTTATCTGATCAGAAAAAGGGCCCATCCAACTAAAGAAACATTCAGACCTCAGAGGTATAAACTAAATATAAAGGCTGAGTGATATATTTCAGTACAATGTGTCAGTGGCATAATAGATTTAGCTTTTTTAGCTGAATAAAGCACCAAATAAAGCTGTTGCTTTGTGCAAGGTAGGGATGACAGAATATACAATTTCACCTTTGTTTTAGTCATTTAAATATTAAACAACAGTTGTTTAAATAAAAGGGTCATTAAGACCACTGTAATTTCTGTGCCACAAGATGGCAGCACTGCTATAGTCGTGACATTACAGTCACTCCTTAATTCAATGTCAACTCAAGGTGAGCATAGGTGGGGCCGCTTTCTGTAATGCAGCCAATGAAACCAGAAAACAGTACTTGATATAACTGTTTTAATGGTATACCTGACTAGAATTTTATTTGACACAAGCTTTGAGTTAATGTTTTAAAATGGCATCTTTAAATTGTCACACATTTTAAAACACTATTCATTCATACAAAACTGAATTAGTATTAATGCAAGAAATGGTCACAAATTCTACATATTCAAAAACTGAGCTTCTTGTATATGCACCTGCAACCATCGCACACACAAATTCTTAGTGAATTATTTAGAATTTTATGACTCTGTGATTATATTTTTTAAAAGTAAATGGTTCATTTATTTAAATAATATTAGCATATTTAGATGTGGTGTTTGATTCACCTGTTTATTATGACCTGGCGAGATGTCCATCCTACAGTATGGTGTAATAGAGATGGCAGACAGGGTAATAGAGATGGCAGACTACTCGAAGCATTTGGCGTAGGTAGAGCAGCCCCTTGTGAGTGTTGTGTGTATCGGCAGGTGCTCCGATTCAAGATCCATGAATTTGTTTACTTCGGTCTGTGCCTGTTGGACAATGTTTTTGTCTTTAACAATTTAGTGATGAAACTTTCATATTTATTGCGCTTCATCACATTTCAAGAGTGTGGCTTTAGTTGGTCATTTAGAAGACAGTTTAATACAATTTCTTAGCACGCATCATGTCTTTGTTGTGGTCCTGTGGTGCCACTTTTACAATACTGTAGGTAGGAGGTCACATTAGCTCATTTTGGGTTGAATTTTCGTCCAGACTTGACAACATTCTGGAGGATTACTGTGAAATCCAAATAAAAGGATGCCATGGCAACAATAGCGGGTTAGAGCGGACCCTATCGTCGCTATGGAGACTGCATCACTCCAACGTGATTAGAAGTATCCAGTCGAAAACGCTTTCAGTCTCTGGTCGCTCCCCTCCCTTTTGTCTCACTTTGCACGTTGGAAAGTCTGAGATTTGTGCTTGAGTTGTAATTATTTTAGGTCGTAATTCGTATATATTTCCTAACTCTGCACGAATAGCGGAATAAAGTGCACATACAGCATATTATGCATCTTTCACCTTCTGACATAGGCAGACTTTTGACGAGACAAAAACACACTATAGAAACACACATTATTCAAGACACTTATTCAAACAATGATATGTTATCTGGACAAGGCTGTCCATAATGTAAGAAAATACATAATATCTTTAAATAGGCTGCCCCTTCTTTCATTCTAGTAAGCGCTTTATCCTCCCTCTCTATTCATGTGCTAACAAACTGGTCTGTATTCTCGGCCAATGTGTAAAAAGAAGTAGGCTATGCAATAAGCAGGCGATGAGTACATTCGAATAGCAATTAACTCGATTAATTTCACATACTGCCTATATGAATGTACTTTGAAGACATTAAATAGATTGTGAGCCAATACTGGCTTTGTTCTCACAGTAAAATATGGTTAAATCGAACAGGTGATAAACACTGCGTGGGACCGGTGCGTAAAATCGTAATAATTTCCTCTCAGTCGTGGAAATAAAGGTTGACACATGACTGTCATGACATGAACCTACAGCTTCACGCAGATTTGCACTGACACGTCACGATTATTATTGTTACGGTTAGAAAGCTGTCGTGATTCTTCGATAATCTACACATCTGTGAACATTTTTTTGATGTTCACGCAGTTCTGGTTGTTCTGAGCGGGGAAGTTGGGCTGCTTATACGTGCTGTTGATGCCCTCCTCAATGACCATGTACTCCGACTTGCTAAGAGACGACGTGCTGCGCGTCTTTTTCAGCTCCTCGGAGGAGGACAGAGGTTGACAGCTGCCGATGTGTAGATACTGAGCCTGCTCCTCTCCCTCGGTCTCCCTGTGGTAAAAGTAGTTGAAATTGGACACTATAACTGGTACTGGTAAAGCGATCGTTAACACGCCCGCGATCGCACACAGAGAGCCAACAATTTTGCCCCCTATGGTGACTGGGTGCATATCCCCGTATCCCACCGTCGTCATGGTTACCACCGCCCACCAGAACGCATCAGGGATGCTGTTGAAGCCCGAGTCAGGATCGTCTGCCTCGGCGAAGTAGACGGCGCTCGAGAACAATATAACCCCGATGAAGAGAAAGAATATCAGCAAGCCCAGCTCTCTCATACTTGCTTTTAGTGTTTGCCCCAAAATCTGGAGCCCTTTAGAGTGCCGCGACAGTTTGAAAATCCGGAACACCCGGACTAGTCTGATGACCCGGAGAATGGCCAAGGACATCGCCTGCTGGCCGTTTCCTTGCCTTTCTGCTAGTTCAGTTCCTAAGGTGATGAAATAGGGTATGATCGCCACAATGTCGATGATGTTCATTATGTTTTTGGAAAACGTGGCTTTGCTCGGGCAAGCAAAAAACCTGACGAGCAGTTCAAATGAAAACCAAATAATACAAAGAGTCTCGACGACAAAGAACGGGTCCGAGAATGGACTCGTGAGGTAGGGGAGAGTTCCATTCACGAGGGGAGCGACCGTAGTGGGGTCTTTGTCATCCCGAAACTCGGGTAACGTTTCCAGGCAAAAGATGACGATAGATATTAAAATGACCAAGACTGAGACGATCGCAATGCCCCTGGCAGGACCCGAGCTCTCTGGATACTCGAAAAGCAACCACACCTGTCGCTGAAACTCATTTGTGGGCAAAGGGCGCTCTTCCTCCTTTATAAACCCCTCATCCTCTCGGAATTTCTCCATGGCCTCCTCCCCAAGTTCATAGAAACGTATCTCCTCAGAGAAAATGTCAATAGGAACGTTAACGGGTCTCCGTATACGCCCCCCGGACTGGTAGTAATACAAAATCGCGTCAAAGCTGGGGCGATTTCTGTCAAAGAAGTATTCGTTTCTTAACGGGTCAAAGTAGCGCATTCTTTTCTTTGGGTCTCCAAGTAAAGTCTCTGGAAATTGAGACAGGGTTTTGAGCTGCGTCTCGAACCGCAAGCCTGATATGTTGATGACAACTCGCTCGCAACACTCGTGGTCGGGTTCGTAGCGCTCCAGCGAGTGGTGCCCGGGCAGCGCCGCCGACTCCTCCAGCATGTTGTCACAAGCAACAATTGTCATGATGTCTTGCTCGTTTTCGGTGTAGCCGTGGTTCACGAGGTTGTTTCCCCGGTGCTTGATTAAGGAAGGCGGAGGCGAGTGGAGGAGGCTGAGGTGGTCGTCCATACAGCTGCTTAGGTGGAGGGGCAGTGGAAGCCGCGCCTCCTCCACAAGCTCCAGTCAGCCACAGCGGCCGTCGCTGCCACGCGTCCTCTAGCTTTCTCCTCTCTCTCGAGTCGCTACTTTCTCGAGCCGGTCTTCCTGCCCATGGCTCGCACTGTGGTTTATAAACATGCCTATTCCCGCCCACGGCGCGCCTGTGCTCATCACACATCCATGCGTCGCCCAATCGGAAACCTGACAGACATAAACATGAACCGTAGACGCGCGTCACTGAAGTCGGTTGCCATTGTTTGTAGGGCAGGGTTCATAGAAATAAGTGAAGTGCAACAATTGAGTGCAACCCAAAAACGAAAAATCGACGTCAAAGTAAATTGATTTGATATTTGGTGCAGTAAGGAGCAAACGACAGACCATCATGTCAGTCAAGTGTCTGAGCTGCATGTTTAAAAACCAGCAACCAATATGTTAATCTTGCTTTAACCCTGTTAATAAATAGTGAAATGCCTTAGCTGTCTCTGACATGCTTGGAATACACAGTTCTTGTACATCCAGAGTGTCAATGAGAGATGGAACGTGCATCTGCCCTCACCCTAAAAATAAAAGACATGCACTAACATCAATGTGATTGACATTTAGAGGGCAGCAGAAACTTCATTTATGCAAACCCTCTCAATGTAACATAGCCACAATGTTGCATTAGTTAATCTGGTAAATGCAGGCGGATAGTAATTATTCAGTTAGGTGGGTGTGACAGGTAGTAGCTATACAGCAATGGATTAGTTTCAGATTTATAGATATCAGGCCATATATTGTTTGCATTTCTTCTTTGTAATGTGGCTATTGATTTTGATGCCACAGGACATGAGAGCACATTTCATTTTGAGAAATTGAGAGTGAGGAAACAGAGACACCATTTCAGAGCACATTTCTCAGTTGTGCGTGACTTGAGGCAAAAAGCCAGAGAAATATACTGGAGCTGTCCATAGTTCTGAAACCAGAAGAATAACACTAAAACCATCCTACATAAGCCCCACATATCTAACTAATTATAACTTTACCTAAGGGTATATACATGTAATACATGACGTTTATCCAAACACACAGACAAGTTTGTTCTGCTATCAGATAGATTTTGATAAACAGGTTTAATTAGTTGCAGGTGTGTCTCCCCTGGGTCCTGCTGTGTCATTGTAGAGAAGAAATAAAGTATTTGTGTACTCTTTCTCTCACTTACTGGACTGTTTCCCAGAATCAGCATATCACACAACACCTGGGGATTGTTCCTCTTAACACACATAATGATTCATATTGCAAATAAATCCAGGGTGGTTGTTTAGAACAAAATCAGTTCTGATGTTTGCGGTCTGTGGTCTGAGCATCACATTTGTCTGTAAAAAAATCACATTTACATTTAAAGTCCAAGGTCCAAGGGGAATATAGCTATATCTGAAACTTAAATATTTTGTCCAGTTAACACAAACTCAAACATAAAGCACATTTGAGGTCCACACTCTCAAAATATGAAAAATGAGTCAGGAACTAATTTATATAACAGAGTTTGTGTTTATATAAAAGGTTAAACTGCAAAACAACTGTGAATAATTACTTGAACAATTATTCAAACTGTAATTTGTCTTTTTTGTTGTATAATCTGCTTTTATTTGCATCTGTCACTGGCTCAATTACAACATTAGCTCTTATGTCATGACTATAATTATTTCAAGTATTGATTCATTCTTTTGTCATGTTTCTACCATCATGACCAAAATATTCCTTTCCAAACACTGTGTTCCTAAACACCCAAGTGCTCTCTTTTGAGGTGAGACAGGGAGGCCCAGTGACTGTAAATGTCCAGGGAGTAGCTGCAGATCTGAGGTGACTTTATTAGCTCTCGTCTAATGGTTAGGTAATTGAATTCTGTTTTTCAAATTGTTCTCCAGTTACATTCATTACATGCTTTCTCCTCCTGCTCCTTCAGAGAGTCTTTTGTGTGAGCGCAGTTTGTCCTTGGGGTTGTTTTCAAACTCCACATTCACACGTCATTCTTGACGCATTGCTCTGGCAATGTAACACATGCTTGTAGATGAACTCACACACTCACACAAGCACAAACACATGCAAACAGCTGTATCAATGCAATTGTGACTGGACAGGTTTCTGTGTAAAATTTGATGCCACAATGTTAGTGTTTTGTTGATGGTTCTCAGAGCATTGTTATATGGCTTCTAAGGTCTTCAAAATGTTTTTAGCATGTTGCTATGTGGTTGCTATGGTGTTCTTAGTGGTTGCTGACTTTATTTTTATTTTATATGATGATGCTACTGTTGTATGGTTCACCAGGAAAAACGTAGGTCAGATCACATAGAAAAGTAATAGCACACCTCTCCACAACAAGCTGCCCATTAAATTTTTATATTTAGGGTCACGGCTTTGTTTAAATCCCTTAACCCAAGTCAGAGAAATAATAAATATGACCTTATGACCTTATGTATTGTTCATTCTAAAGGGGGGTAAGATCAAATATGTTAAAGCACTTGTACTAGTAAATGGTGCTATAGATAAACTCTTTGATTCTTTGCACAAGTTAAAATCTGCTTCACCAGCACACACACACACACACACAACGCAACAGCGCATTAAACATGTTAGCTGCATATAAACTCATTTTGCAGCAATACACGTGTATGTGTTTGACATATAATAGCCAAACAAGGCTGCAGTATTCATTTTCTAAATTCATCTCCTTATTCAGGCCAAGTTGCTATAAAAAAATGCCAATCGTGTTCTGCCGCAAGAAGAGCAATGGGACAGCCACAGGGGTTTATAGCATGGTTTCCACTGGCTCATCTAAATATAGTCGAATCAGAGGTCTTATTAACCCGCTAAATGAAGCTACCTTGCACACTGCGCTACTGTTTCTAAACAAGTTTAGGTGCAAGATCTCCCAGAACAAAAGTGCTTAACTAAGTAACAAAAATTTTGATGGAATGATGCTTCCAACATAGGAACTTCAAATACTTGCATTATTTTTAAGCATTGCATGCGCTGCATGTTAAATTAATCTCCAGAACATTTCTGTGCAGGCACATTCAAACCTGATAATATTGCGGGCTCATATACATAAAATTAACAATATTAGAGGTTTTAAGATAATATTTTAAGATAATATGATTTTAAGTTCAAGTTAAATTAATTTATATAGCGCTTTTCACAGTGGAGCTGTGCAGCTGTACAAATGAAAATATCCAAAAATATATAACAGTGAAAACTGAAATTGAAAATGAAAGAGAAAGAAGGAGAGAAAATTAGGAAGAGAAAAGGAAGAAAATTCAAAATTGACAAAATTAATGATTAATGAAACAATGATAATAACACAATATACAAAACAAATGTTATAAGCTAATATCAGCAGTCTCCCAGTAAGCAAGCCAACAGGGCAACAGTGGCAAGGAACCAAAACTTCAGTGATATATAAATGTAGAAAAAAACCTTGAGAGAAACAAGGCTTAGCAGGGAGGGCCAAGTCTCCTCTGGCATGCTAATGCTGCAGTCCTTAGCTAAAGCTAAAATAAATAAAAGATGTCCATTACATATTCCCAGTGCTTTGGGTGGGCCATGTGTCGCTGTAGTCATTGCTCCATGGCACAAGGATGAGCACATGACTGTACTGTAGCAGGGGCAGTTTTCAGGAGAAACTGGAGCTTGGGTAGATCTGTCGGATGTTCAGTCCATCTGTAGATGTAATCTATAGCTACCCCAGAGTTGAAACCCTGGGATAGAAAACCAAAACAGGGAATAATTAGCGTAGCTGCTGTTCATAATATTAAGAGCATAAGATTTTATTTACTTTGAGGTAGAATGAGAAACAAGTGATGAGAAGCATTAGGAAAATGCTTTTCTAAATAGATGTGTCGTTAAAGTAGATTAGAACAGCGAGAGAGTAACTGAGCCCCGAACAGCATTGGGCAGGCTATTCCAGAGTTTAGGAGCCAAGTGTGAAAAAGCTCTGCCGCCTTTAGTGGACTTTGCAATTCTGAGAATGACCAGAAAACCAGAATTTTGAGAGCGTAAGGCACGCATTGGCTTGTAGCTTGAGAGATGATATTACCGAGGGGCAGCATGTAGAATGTGAATAGCGGAGGGCCTAAAACAGATCCTTGAGGCAGGCCATATTTTACTGGCATTAATTATGATAATTTCCCATTTAAATGAACAAAATGGTAACGGTCAGACAAGTAGGAGCGGAACCACTGAAGAGCTTGACCTTGAATGCCAATGTGATTTTGTAGTCGATCTAACAGGATGACATGGTCTGTTGTGTATGATGTGGTCTAAATCCTGACTGGAACTATTGTTACTGTGTAAGAAGGTACACAGTTGCGTGGATACGACCTTTTCTAATATTTTAGACATCAACAGGATATTTGAAATGGGTCTGTAGTTTGTCAGTTCATGAGTGCTTGGTGAGATGATAGAGACTTGTGTTATGCCTAAGGTATTTTATCTGTAGTGCTTCTGAAATAATGAATTAACCACTAAAAGAATAACAATGTCATTTCTGGACTCAAGCTTTCATAATAGTTTCTAATACTGTGCTGAGAGGACTTTTAGATAAAAGAAAAATTACTACCCTCTGTTAAATGGATTGAGTTAAAAAGATAAAGTTTGTTTTGAACTTTGGTCTACAGTATCTGACACATCTCCCATCTCCCACGGATGTGGGTTAATGCTGTTCATGAACACTGCTGTCTGTCTGTCTGTCTGCAGTGGTCTTCAATCAATCACTTCTTGTGCTCAAGCAGCTTTCACTGGCTCCTCTTCTCTTCTCTTCTTTAAAGACTATAAATGTTTAAAACAAATAGAATATGACAAGATTATATATCAAGTTAAAGATTGCCTTGACTAATATGAGAAAATATAGACCGGGGCTAGTTGTCACGCTTTAATGGCTGTTTATTTTTTTAATGCCCAGAAAAATATTAAACCTTTTGTGACAATATACACCAAATATTGGAAGTCAAAAAGTTACATAAGTAAATAAAAATCTAATTTATAATCATTTTAAACAAATAAAAAACAATATAAAACAATTTGCTCCAGGCTACAACCTGTTTGTTTATTTATGAATCCGAAATGATGATTAATTTGTTGACGATTAGAAATAGCAAAAATATATTACTCTACAGTTTCCAGACTGTTGTACTCCCATAAGCAACCAAACATGGCATGGTTTGTCTGCCATTGGGCATCAAATAATGAATCTTTGATATCAGGGAGCACATTTCTACTAGAGAAAACAATAAACAACCCAAGGGAAGAGAGAAGGAAGATTGAAAAGGTTGGACAAATAAACAGAAATTTTCACTGCATGGTGCACTCCATTGATGTGATGTAATCTCTCAGGTATTTAGGTCACCTTAAGTTAAAAATGTAAAGCAACACACATTGAAGTTGGACAACTGGAACATCTCAGATACATATAAAACCAAGATATTGGCTTCAGTCTGGACTGTAGTGACTTATAATTTCCCTTAATATTATAACCTTAAAAAGTTGACATTTGAGAATCCAAACACAGTACAGTACAAGCATATTGTATTATTGGCATTATACTGTATCATTGTGTATTATTGGCTATATGGAGTAAAGGGGCTTTCAAACATAAGAGGCTAACAGACATTCTATTATTAATGACAGTTTATGACTTTTGCCAATTTCTAGCACTGACGATGCAGCAGAAAATGTTACATTTATACAAATTAACTGTAAAATGATTGGTTAATCAATGGAAGTACACATAGAGACCTGTCGCTTAAAAAAATGTGGTAACAAGTGGTAACGCCTACCACCATCTGACAGAACAGAGACTCTGTGACCTCCAGTAATTTAATCACTGTCAGTGTGACCGCAACTTAAACATTGAAGGAAGAACATGGGCTATACAGAGACAATAATAATCATAGAGACTTGGGCTCTTTTGACAACAACCAACAATCACTTAGAACACTCTAGGAACCATATAGCAATGTGCTATGTGTTACTATTAAATGCACAGCATTTAATAGCAATGTCCTGGCAACACACAACACTGTTGAGACAGACATTTTCTATCTTTCTGTCTGTCTGTCTGTCTTTCTTTCTGTCTGTCTCTGTCTGTCTGTCTGTCTTTCTTTCTTTCTTTTTTCTTTCTTTCTTTCTTTCTTTCTTTCACCATCTTGTTAATTCTGCCCCTTTCTCAACCATAATCTGTTATATCCTGCCACACAGGCCTGGCAACAGATGATTTTAATCCATCTTCTTACAGAGTTTCCTTTTTTGTGGCTGAATAGAATGCCGGTAGTGAGTTCTGTTTTGAAAGGCTCAGCTGTTTCTCAAAGTGTTCCCAGAGAACACACATGCGCTCCAGCTAATTAACATAGCAGACAATCAACCTCAACACCAGCTGCTGACAACACAGTGATCTGCAGCCAACTAAGAGCCATTAAAGAGCTCTGCTATTGAAGGAAATGTATCTATTTATGCCATCATTAGTTTTGTGTTTTGTGTTTCTATGACAAATATCACTGTTTTTGCCTTTACAGTATGTACAGTTATCGATCTGAACAAACTTGAGTATTAAACTTAAGACATCTGTTCTACGTTTTTACTAAATGCACATAAATTGTTTCTCAAATCATGCAGTTTGTTCAGGAGAGGTGAGCTAGTGCTTTTCGAAGCAGTTGGATTTACAGTTTTTTCCAGGCAGATGATAAAATAGGCAATAAAATTATTTCTCAGATTTACAATTAATTGAATAAGACCCCTGAGCATTTTTACACAGCTACGTGACACAAGAATATTTTAAGGACGTACGTACTTTTAAAATGTGCCAGGAAGTTACCACCTACCAACCACTCAGAAAACCTTAACAACCCTCTAGCAATGCCCTAGCAACCACTCAGAACACCTTAGCAACCAAATAGCAATGCTCATAGCAATGTACGTAGCAACCACCAAAGGCACTGTAGCATATTCTTTGCGTGGGCAAGCATTATAAAATTTGTAAAAATTTATAAATGAAAATAGTTATGTACCTAACACTTTTCTTGCGTCATCCATAGCTGACTAAATAAATGATTATTAGACATTTATTTAGTTTTTAGTAAATTATTATTTAGTAAATTATTATTATTTTACTAAATATTAGAAATTTAGTTTCCCTTATTTATGTGGTATAAGAAAAGTTAATTTATTTGCTATATAAGTGGTTTGTTCTAGCTAACATGCACTTGCAGTGTGGGTATGACTGTGGCAAACTGCAAGCTAAGGGTTTCAATAGGTGACATTGGCAGGTGATGATGAATAAATAAGTAAATAATATATGAAATACTCACAAAATGTCACAAAATCTCCTTGTTCAACTAAAATGCAGCAGAAAACTGCACTTTAGAAAACTGCACACAACTGCAAAACTCTTCTATGCTATTGGCTAGCAGAAAGAAAATATTGTTTGAATATTTTGCTTTTTTATTTAGGGGGAATAACACTTTTAGGTATGTCTTTTCTAAAAATACTCTTTTCATTGTCACAGGAATAACTGTGGTAACCCAGTATGAGGTGCTTTTTGTTGAAATTATTGTCTGAATCATTTTTGACATTTTATGACATTTGATGCTTCTCAGTGTTTCTATTTAGGACCTCAGCCCTACTGGCCTTACCAGTCTGATGCCCTGTGTGTGTGTCAATTGTTTAATTGTCTGATTGCATACTTAATTGTTATTATTTAGTCTCATAATTGGACCAGCCATCCATGCCATATTCACCTAGTTTCACTGGTGTAAAAGAAGTTCAGATCCATTGTTGCAGCAGAACAATATAACCATGACCACAGTCAAAATTCAAAAAGAAGCTGCAGCTCTCATATCAAATTTGGTGCAGGTCTGATGTCATGATGATTGGTTATGAGACATGATGTTTCAAAAACATAATCTCATGATCATCAGTCTATATATATATATATATATATATATATATATATATATATATATATATATATATATATATATATATATATATATATAGTCATATATTAAAGTAAGTGTAACTAAAATTTAGAAATCTTATAATAAACTGCACCAGTCAGGCCTTCCTGATTTTGGGACTTTGGGATTTTGAGAGATGTTGGGACAACATTCAGATCAACCGATTCCAATTAACAATGCAATCATCAGATTTCAGGGATAAGTTTACAGTTACTATGAAGTTTTGGTGCGTCACCATTGCTATTTACCTATCATTTCCCTCTAATTCTAGGTGTACGTTATGGTTACGATTAGGGTTCTTCTACACAAATGTTCAATCATGTCAAGCTCATATGATTCATAGCGAGTCATATGTGGAACCACATGAGGGATTTTTATGTTACTGAACATGCAGTGTTCAGTAATATAATGAACTGTTATTGCATATAATCATATTGATCATTTGATCATCATTGTCTGGTTTGTCATTATTTGTTTGCTTTGTAATTACAATAATTTGACCCACTCATTTTTAAGTTACTCTTATGTTTCATTTATTTCAATGCTAATGTGCTTGTAAATATTGTTATATTATTTCATTTGAAGAGACCAACAGTCTCTTAGCCCAAATACAAAATACAGGCAAAATACAGTACAAAATACAGGCATTCCAAGTTTTGCAGTAATTATACTTTAATATCAACCAACCAAATATAAATATAGCCACATTATAACAACATTAACTCAACAAGCCTGGAACATGAGTTTATCACACCCTTATTCCAAACAGACACACCCCAAAAACAGACACAGAATGAATCAGCTTTGCTATGGCACATCTGTCTGTTTCTCTCTTTGACAAACAAACTTCATCCCTCTTGCTGATGGTGTTATATGACTGACAGAGGCAAACACTACAGCTTGTTTGGCTCTATTTTGAATCTCAGCTTCACTGTGGCTATATTCTGAATACCATACCACCAATATTACTATTTTTGCAGTATACTTTGTGCATAATGTGTATTATCTGTATGCCCTAAATGCTTAAAAGTACCTGCTAAATTTACAGTATACAATGCAGTGCACTTGACTTCTATACTAGTGTGGCAAATGAACCAGATATTAACCATGATTTGACATCTCTTTCTTGACTCAATTTTTGATCTGAGAACTAAAAGTCAAGTGTAAAAGTATGTCAAGTTACAAGTATGTAAAATTGGTTTAAAATTCAAAAAGTCAGAAATGCAAAGTTCATTTTTGATGATTAATTTTTCATGAATTGCAAGATGATTAATCAGTCCCATTTACAGAATTAAACATGAGGTAAACATAAGGTTGTGTAAAAACAAAATACCATACTGCCGTTTGAAATTTTTATCACTGCACAATGTATTTTCTTTATAGTTGGCAGTATACAGTACATAATGTTGAGTGTGCAATAAACATTGTGGTAGTATTTTATTTCTAACATAGCCAAATATTTTGGAACTTCCTCATTTCCCAGGTTTTGCCAAGCACGACATGCCAAGCACATGGCTCTGGAGCAACATTCCTGCTCCCCCTGTCCCTAACCCCAACCGCAATCCTAACCATTAACCACTCATCTAGTGAAGTAAATGATAGGTAGAAAGTTGTTGAAACCCAGTCCCCTTCCTTTAGCATAACCCTTGACATAACCCTAAAATTTGATTGATTGATTGATTGATTGATTGGAATGTTACTTTTGCTTGGCAATATCATTGCCACTGCATCTCCCAACATGCATTGCAAGAAGAAGAGTGTCAGCCAAAACTCTTATTACCAAAGAACTCAGCAAAGAGCAAACAGCTCATAAATGTCCTTGCACTATTTCAGACTTGGGGTGAAGTTAACATAAGGTGTTATTCCTTGGTCTCAATAGAGCTTCATGATACTTTCCCTGTCTCTCTCCCTCTCTCTTTCTCCCTCTGGTTGGCACAGTGGTAGTAAGTCATTTATATCAGCCAACATGTGCTTTTGCTCTTGGGTGGCTTGCCTGTCCTTCATTTGTACAGTCTTGGACTGGCTGTGTTTAGTATCTGGGTCATTCTTCATTCGCCAACAGCAACCTTCCAAACAGACCCACTTTGCCTTGCTCTACCTTTAGAACTCCCTCAATGTAGTGAAGGACTCTGTAGACTCTTCTAGACAACTTCTTTGTTTTTATTATTTTTCTTTGCTCTTTGAGAACATTCTTCATTCTAACAGGAGGCCAGTGAAAGAGCTTTGAAGGACACATTTAGAGGTCTGGCTGAATCATGTTGCATTTGACGCAGAAAGTTTGAATAAAATTATGTCACACAAATATGGCGGTAATCAGGGAAACCACCAATACATTTCTCAAAACATCTTTATTCTTCTCCACAGACAAAGAAAGTCATACTGATTTGACATGAAGGTGAGTAAATAATGGAAAACATTTTGGGGTTAACTATCCCTTTAAGAACAAGTACTTACTTTAAAGCCAATAAAATGCATCAATGAATCTAACTTACAACATTAAATGATGCCAAAACGTGTTTAGCATGTTAGCACACAAAAGTGTGTAAAATATGTTAAATGATTCTTTCAGTTGATAATTGTAAAACTGCAGAACAAATGTTAGTGTTGCTAAGCATTGTTTATTGACAAGATTCAGTGTTAACAGTAACCCTCTTTACATGAAATAAGTGTTTTTAATCTTTTTCAACTTTTGTTGCTGATGTATTAGCATGCAACTCTAAGTTGTTAGTTCTGAAGCTAATGTAACAACTTGTAAAAGGCATTTGTTGCTGTACTATGACTAACATCAGCAAATACAAACCTTTGCCTCAGTGTTAATGATGAGTAATCTTAATGAGTAATCATTAAACTTATGGTTATGGATGTTCTCTCTTTTTGCATTGCAGTCTTTAAAAAAAGTTTTAAAAAAGTTATTCTTAAGTTATTAGACAGTTTGTTAGAAGAATTTGTAAAATGTTTATAACCAAACAATAATGTTAATACAATGTCAAAAAATACTGGACATATTGAATTTTCCTTTTACGTGTTTGTTACTTAATGGAAACATTAGGGAAACATTTCTACAACCTAAAATTGTTAGCTGGGTATGTATTTAATATAATATGCTGTAATGAAATACACTATTTTGGGGCAAAATTAAGTCAAGGAGCAGTTTGAAACAGTAGGTTTTGAAGGAAAATCTAGATAGGCAGAAATTTAAATTATATGCTGCCACTTAGATACAAGAGTCAATGTTAGATACAATTTTTGCCTAATATTTAAACTAATAAAAATGCATAATAAAAAATATAATGTATACATGTATAAATTCATAAATAAATAGCATTTAATAATGTCCCATATATCAGGTTTCTATACTATTTGGAATTTTCTCCAAATGTATTTCAGGGGCCTTAATGTTAACTAAAATAATAAGCTTTCTTTTCTGCAAAACAAAACAAATGTTTGAGAATGAAACAATACACACACCCAGCACCTCTCAGTACAGATATGACATCACAGTTCATCTGAAGCCTTCGGCAATGGTTAGATCCATCCTTTTAGACCACACATGCCTTTTTGATGAAGCACAGACTTCTTGGAAAAAAATGTGAATGTCAGACCTGCCATCATACATCATAGTTACACCTCCACAAGAAAAAGAGAGAGAGAAATCATTGCTGTACTAACATCTCAGGGGTGCTGCTATTTGGAATAGCTCACAATATCAGTTATTAAATCCTGCATGTTTTAATTTGTGATGGTCAAAGAGCAACAGTGAATGTGTGCAAAAGTCAACATGCACATGTATGCTGTTTACATGAAAATGTTCTAATATACCAACAAAACTGGAAAATAATATAATTATTATGGCATCTCTGTAACAGTATATGACCTTATTGTGATTGACTGTATATGGAACATGAAACTTCAATCTTCAACTCCATTCTTTCAAAATTAACTTCTCGCAAAAAAAATGCATTTAAAATTTGCTGTCTTTTTTTTCCAGGTAAATGGACCAAAAACATTGATGACTAATCTTGTGCTCATTGGCTTACAATTTTTTTCTAATAAATAGCTTACAGATCTGTGAAAATGATTAGAAGCGCTGAATTATGCATACCAGGCCAAGCCGATGTCACTTTGTAGACTGAACATATAATGCTGAGGTCACTGTTTTCACAAATTAACATTTTTGTAAGTTTTCAGATGTTTGCATGGGGGCAGTCATGGCCTAATTGTTAGAGTCGGACTTGTAGCCCAAGTTTGGATTACCATACCTTTACAAATACGTCACTTTCATTTTCATGTAAATGAAGAGCCAAAACGCATATAAAGTTTTCAGATGAAAACAATGTAAACACCCCCTTAGAATGTGAATGCCCCTCCTCCAGTACCACAGGTTATTGACTAACAATAATAAGTAGCAAACTAGTTACATGTGAAGAAAATGTGAGTGGTTGCAGTCGCAAAACTCCAGAATATTTCAACAATGCTTGCATGACTTAGCATGATGCTACCACACATTAGTGTGATTCTAGTGTGATTTAGCATGATGTTAGCATGATAGATGTTGAAATATGATTTATTCATGATGTTATCATGTTGCTATGGCATGACTAGACATTTTCTATGGTGATAATTAAAGACTACTTTCCAGTCTGGGTCAAAAGGCCACCCACTTGTCTCTACGATGTTATGATGCCTCTCACCTTTCTTAGTGGAAGTCAATACGGTGTTTGCTGGAGTAGTGCAACTGGTTGCTAGGGCATGGCTCTAAAGTTAATAGTAATGTCTAAAGTAATGTCACAATTTGTTGCTGGTTGCTAAGCTGAGTGATATAAGTCCACCCACAAGTCTCTATGTCATTCTGATGATTCTATGATGGCACAAAATTCAGTCCAATGTTCAAATGATTCAAATTACTTAAAAATTCTGTAAAAAAATTATGTAAGTTAAATAAACACCAGGCACACAAAAATGAACATGAAGAGCTTTACAGAGAAGGTCATCAGGTTATCATATAATACAACGTTGATTATAAGAAATCTTGCCATTAAAGTGTCACGAGATACCAGCCTTATTGAGCTTGTTTGTTGCTTGTACT
The DNA here is from genome assembly GCA_036877525.1 of Chromobotia macracanthus. NCBI lineage: Eukaryota > Metazoa > Chordata > Actinopteri > Cypriniformes > Botiidae > Chromobotia > Chromobotia macracanthus. The sequence continues at coordinate 10,557,443 of JAZGTH010000011.1, forward strand.
GAAAGTGATTACTGATTAGACTATCTTTAATGAGCTCTAATGAATTAGTTTCATCTTTAACAAGCCCAGATGTTGCCATGACGCTCCTCCTCTAACAAGAAGCTATGAATTATGCAAATATATGTGATTAGAAACAGCTGGGTTGGAGCCGTGACCTTGCAGGTGTGGCTTGAAAGGCTGAGCTGTGGTGCTATTTCAGGCTATGTGAGTTCAAGTTAAGCCTGTGACCTTTCCAGATAAAACATTAAATTTTTAATCAGAAAAGTGTTTTCAAGGGTTTTTGATGACTTCAGTTAATTTAACTGTCAAATCTACCGCATTGTGTATTTCTTTATTATATATTTGTAATTACTTTTGCATAATTATATTTCCAAAAGTGCATTACTTTATGTTTAATTTGAGGTCAATAAATACTTGTTTTCAAGCAATATTAAACAGGCCTTTCAAACAACCCATTGCCATGTTAACAACTTTCCACTATTAAAATGCATGTGATTAATATTCTAGTCAAGTTAAATAGCATTTACATAATCTTCTTATATTGCTGAATGGGAATGGAACATTCTGTCTTCTGCTCAGCGGTGAGGGCCAAACGTTCTTATCAGTGGATTATTCTGAACATTCATTTCGTCTTGCATTGTGCTTCTTTTCTCAAGCTTAATTACAGCGGGAGATGAGTCCAGCATTGACTTCTGCAGATGTGTGCTGTGTGATTAAATAAAAAGCTGGATTTGTCCCGTTGTCATAGAAACAGGTAATCAATCAATTATTTTGCAATCTGTTGTGATAAATCAAGTTAAATATGTGGGCTATCTGAGGTTATCTGGGCTATCTGAGTGTGCTGTCATATGATCTGATTAAAGATAATGAAATATAACAGTTGCAATAAACAAAATGATAATACTTAAGATAAATATATAAAGCAATGAAACATTTATAATCATGCTGTCATAATTAATATCAACATGCCTTTGTGTACCATGGCACAGCATAGGATTTTTGCTAATATTCAATTAAAATTCTTAAATTAAATGTGCATTTTCACAATTTTGCATTGCTGCGAAGAAGCTTTATGGAAAATACATTTTAGCACAAACAGTAGAGACAAGACAACTAGCACCAGGATAAGGAAAAAATAAATTACATAAAAACAATGAAAACAATAAAATAAATAGTATTATTACAAAATAAATGCTCTTGCACATTTTCAGTACATTCATGTGTAAAAATTAATAGTCTGAATTGTAATTGCAAGTGTAAAACATTTATAGTGATAATAAGGAGGTACATGTGTATTAATATATGGTCTTAAGGTGATAAAAATGCTAAAGCATATTCATACAGGCCAAGTGTCAACAAATGCTTAAAACATCAGTACGCATGTAAGCACATCTTAAAACACTTGCCAATCAATAATTGTGTTGATTCTTCAGAGGTGCAGCAGGTAAACTTTTGGCATCAACCCAAAGGTGTGAAGGTGATCTGAAAAGAAACAGAAGTATGAAAACATTGATGAAAGCATTGATACAACAAATAAGATACAACTGTTGATACAACAAATCTTTCTCTTACACAGATGTCTGAATGATTAGTATAAATTCTTTAAGGTAAGCATACACTTTCTGTCTGATTTTATTATACATATAAAACATTGAAATAAACTGGTATTCACTTGTAGAAAATATTATATTAAATATTTTAAATACAACACATTTTTTACTTTTTGAAGTATTTACTTCATTTTGTTCCCAGCCATGTTACTGCATCATGGTATAGCACTTGAATTAAGCAGTTCTTCAGTGTGACAGAAAGTGACATCATTTGGACCCCTTTATTGTAGGAAAATAACTAAATTATATCATTCTATTTTTTATTTCATTTGTTACACAAAGGCATGTAACCTGTTACAAAAGTTACTGTGGTTATTTTCTTCAATTCAAATTATCGACAGTTACAAACCAACATTTAGCACTAAATGAGCTAGCCCTGCAACTCTTTTACCCATTTTGTTTATGTTTCATATAATTTGTTTATGTTTCATAAGTTTTATTATATATTTAATTTTTACTAAATTATAAAATCAAAACAAAATATACTTATATTGAAAATATACAAATATTGAAAACATCACAGATAAAGAGATTAAATAAATGTAAAATTAAACAGCACATAAGTGTGACCACCTTAGACACTTGAGCTCTTAAACAATGCACTTAATCCAGCCCAGGCTGTGTGGTGATAAAATAAAAAGAATCTGTTCTTCAGATTTGTCCTGACACTTATTCTACAGTGTGTTCACAGTTTACTCATAACATGCTGTAGTGATCTGTATTCTAGTGAGAGACTGTTCTTGTCAGTATTCCGTGCCTGTTTCTGAGCTATTCAGGGCTGCTGACAGTGTGATCTGAGATATTATTCACCTCAGGTAAACTCCCAACATGTCTGGAAATGTGAGTGAGTGTGATGGACAAGAATACACAACTGAATGATAACACTTATCAGGAATAACAACAAAAGTGGCTAACAGTACATGATGCTTTAAACTACTTGATATAATGTCCAATGACAGGGTTGCCTTCAGCTTTCCCTGTTACCTCTCCTAATTCCAACTCTCTCTCTCTCTCTCTCTCTCTCTCTCTCTCTCTTTCAAATCTTCCCTAATTCCAAACTCTCTCTTACTCTTAAATTAATCATAGCCTGTGGTAAGATTTAATTGTATAGAAAGGCCCCTATTTAAAATAAATACAGGCAAAATCCACATTAGGTGGAAACAAATAGCAGCCCAAACAATGAGGTTATCCTTTAAAAAAGTGTGTTCTGTACTGCACACAAGATCTATGATAAAAATGTTCCTTGTATCTTTCATTTGAATATGGACAGAATTTACCTTAGAATGTAAAATTGCTACTGTAAGAACCTGTTGATTGATAAGTTACAGGAAAGTTTTAGTGTACTTACGGTTATTTTTAGTGTATTTACAATTATTTTTAGTGTATTTGCAGTTGTCTTTTCTGTAGTTTTAGCAAACACACCTGCTAGTTTTTGTTACCAAACTTACACATATTTTTACGGTGTATTTCAATAAGCATTTCTAAAAATGAAGTGTATGGATAACAGAAAGACAAACACAGTAACATGGCCTCTGTCTCTGTTTGTTCAGAAACAAGAGAGTTTCTTTGTTTTTCATCTCTGATGCTCATCAGATCTGCTCCTTTCAGCCAGGTGACGGTTTAAAACATGATATAAAATTGGCACTTCCTGTCTGCAGACTGCAAATGTCTGTGCACACCATGGACCACGGCCTCCTGGGGGTGACCGTGGGTGATCAGCCACATATGACAAAAATATGAAAGAGCAGGATCGAGAGAGAAAGAAAGAGAGAGAAACAAAGAGACAGAGGGACAAAAGGTGGGGAGGTGGGTGAGGTCAAACACCTTTGTAACACTCCATGAAGGACATACATACCTCAATAATGCAACAGACCAGACAATAAAGTGACAATCAAAGGTCTTTATTTAACAAGCTTTCCTAAATAATTTACACCCTGTTCTGATTAGATTCAGGCCATCACATTGACAGAGAAACAGAGACAGAGAGACAGAGAGACAAAGAAGAGAGAGAGAGAGAGAGAGAGAGAGAGAGAGTAAAAATAGTGAAAGCAAAAAATGAGAGCAAGGATCGTCAAGACAGAGATTCATAGCTTTTTTCCCCAGTTGAATGAGAAAAATAAAGAATGAAGCTGGGAGAAAAATAGCTTTGTCAAACTATCTTCAAAAGCAGAAACTATTGCTAATGGCCTCGCATGGCCATTAACTGATGTATTGATTAATGGATACAATAGCAGCATATTGAGGCACATATAAAGAAGGATGCAGGGAACTTATAAAGGAGAGAAATCTTCAGTGATTTATGTCTGGTCTGAATGTGAGTCGTGTCAGAATGGGATGTGATTCACTTCTGGTTTCAGGACCCAGATTTCTCAAAACTGTGGAATCTAAATGCTAAAATACCATTTTAGCAAATGACAAGAATAGCACATTCAATACTCTGTGGCATTTGAACAGGAGGTCAAAGACTAACAAAGCAGAAGAACAATTTGATCTCAAGAGAATCATTTAGTCAGAAAGGATCTATTGTACAAGTCAGAATAATGTGATTATTTGCCTTAGGTTAAGAACAGAAATGTTAACTATGCAGAGGCTGAATGTGGACACAAATGTTGATGATTACACACAATGACTGTCCATACTAAAATGGACTGACTGTTTTTCACAAACACTCCCCCTATCTGTCGCTGGTTGGATAAACAGATAGTCCTTCCCCACCAGTTAATTTTGGGCTAGTTGGGATGCTTAAATAACAATGATTTGATAGTGGCACAGAGACACATATTTCTACTTCCAACAAATGATTACTTTTAGTTGACTGCACATTAAACTGGGATAGAAGAAAGTTTGTAAAAACGACACACTTCACCATTACGACACTGCTGTAAGAACATTCAGACCTACATGAATTAAATCTGACACCTGACAAGTGGCATTTGCAATATAAAAAGCTGCAAGGAAAACTCCTGGAAAAACATTTCCATCCATCTGGTTAAAGCTTGTCTCTCAAACAATCTAGCTCTTTTCCTTCATCTTCCTCTACAATTTCCTCTTTCATTGCTTCTTTTAACCCCCTTACTCTCTCCTTTCATGTTCTTCTTGTCTGTTTTCTGCTCTCTTTTAACCCAACGCCTCAAATTCATTTCCCAGATTAATTTCCTGTCAAATCAGAAATAATTAGGAAGTAATCAATGGCATTTATATCACGTATGTCTTATAAAAATAGATTTTATCACCTCAGAGTAATTATAGGGGAAGATGGTTGGTGTAGAGGTGAATAATCACTATCCTGTGTGTTCAAGAAATACATTATTACATGGTTAATAACTTGCACTAAAAAAAGACAGACTCAATAATGTTCATGCATGTGTGCGTTTAAAGGGACACTGGAGGCTGTAGATGACTGTATTGGAAAACAGCAGCTCAGTGTTATGTTTAATGTGGTTAGGTTGTTCCATTTACTTTTTACTTTACGCACATTTTATACTTTTATACCATCTTTAAATGGCAGAAAATTATCGTTTTACGTCAGTTATGCAATATACATACAGTACATGTATTGGATGTTTGTGAGATGTTTAACAGACATCTGTTTGGCGCTGCTGTACCGTCATCCATTTTCTTGCATACACTATGTGTAGCTAATCAAAGTCATTTGGACTCTCTGCTTGGTTGCATTACAATATATTTCACTCTTAACATGTGCATCATTGAATGACTTCCCTAAAATATGCAAACATTGTGTCTTGTGGTGATTTCAAAAATTTCCCTGTTTGTTCATACAGATTGTGGCAGGACAGTTTGATTACTTGTTCATTTTGGAGAAGTGTTCTGGTAAACTGCTTGAAACTTGTTTACTTAAATATTTTAAATTAGTATTATAAATAATGATACTAATTTATATTAGGTACATTAGAATACAACTATGGGAATTAAAGTTTTTGGCATGTGAAATGTTTAAATGCAGGGTAGGTGACTTTTTTACAGGAACATTTTTTGTTATGCTGTTATGCTGGTTGACAGTCTCTTCACATTCTTATCACAATCACTAAGTTAAGTGGTCTATATATATTTTTATAAATGTATATCTGTGGAAGACACAGGTCCATAAAATGTTCTTTCAATCATTAGGATGGCATGACTTTGAAGAGCACTCTGAAGGGTGTTAAATTGTAAACCTGTATGCTGTTTGGTCTTTCAAACAAACAAGCAAATAAATAAATAATGTTGCTTGCCGATGAAAAGAAAAATGCCACCATTTAGTGTTGTTATGAAGTTGTTGCTGTGCTAAGATGTTCGGTATAATGTTGTTCAACATGCTATGTGATTTATATGGTGTTAGAGTCCACTCCCATGTCTCTATAATATTACAGTCCCTGTATGATATGTTTTGGGTCCCTCCTTCAATTTAAGGCCTTGTAATTGTTTATGTAACGAAGAAAACTCTTAATATAACCTTATGACTTCAGACTTAATTTAGACTACACAATAAATTTAACATGTATGCTATGTGACTTCTGCATTAAAGCTTGCTATTCTGTCACCATTTCTAGAAAGGCCCTATAAGGGATAACATTTTTGTCTTGATGGCAGTACCATATGCGCTTGTAATGCCAATGAATTGCTATTCCATTATGCAAGATAAGCGTCACTGATTCTGTTCTGCGTGAATGAAGTTAATTTTGCTCTTCTGTTGTGTACATAATCTGATTTATCGAAAACTTTTCACTGATCTCCAAAAAGTAAACGTTGTATCCGCAGCACTTCTACTGCCCTCTAGTGTACAATTACACATGATTCCATCCATCTTGTGTGGTTTGTGAATTCCTGCCGATCTAATACCATATACCAAGTGGCAAAAACCAGCCCAGACTCTCAAACTGACACAGTTCTGATGTCTGACATATTTTTGGCTCGAAGAAAGCCTTTCATTCATCATCGATTGGGGAGGGGGAGAGAAAAGATATTCATTGTCTGATCACACAAAAGCCAGAACAAAGCAGCAGGGATATTGTATCCACCCGCCTCTGAGAACAGGAGCGCTTTTGTTGCTGTATTAATGACGGCTCCAGTTTCCTAAACCTGCCCCAACATCAGACTCAAAGACCCCGCCGCACTGCACCGCTGGTCTGAGGTGAGCCGAGGCGACTGGAAGTGGATAGTGCAAATGTTAAGTCTTTGTGTTTGTCTTTTAATTACTATGCGATTTCACCAGTAGCATGAGGTGAAAGCAGTTTGACAATATTCTTTTAATTACTATAATATTTCACAAGTAGCATGGGGTGAAAACAGTGCTGAGAAGATATTTGCGTTTGTGCTTTGTAAAGGCGAAATAAACCGCAGAAACGCTTTTTGATTGTTATTCGACATGATTACCAGATGGGGGCAGTAGATGAAAACCTAGATGAAAAAGTATAGCGTCTGCATTAAATCAATTTCTTTTTCGTGTTTGTGTTTGTGTTTGTGTCCTGTCTTTACAAAATATGCACCTTGTGTAAAGTCCATCTGAAACGAATTTGGCAAGTTCCACAAATGTTACAGAAGGGCCTTGTCAACTTCCCTGTCTAACAAAAGGAAAAATGAACAAATTTGTAATGAACTAAATATTGTTAATTATTTAATTGGAGCATTATATGGAGATTTTAATTGGTTTATTTCCACACTTTGGAAAGTCCAAATACAGTTAATGTCCTGATGTTAATTTCCTAAATTTATTATATTCTTAAGTTTCTTTTTGGTTCCTAGAGTAGTTTGCTCAGATTTTTAAAATATTCATATTACATTTTTTTCTATTTTTATTATTCTTATTATACCTACTATATACTTTAACTTACTTTATACTTTAAGTCTGTTAAGCTCAAGTACACCAAGGCAAATTTTTTATACATGTAAACCTATGGTACTTTGCAAAAAAGTTGATTCTGATTCAAATGATCAGTAATTAACAGGATTGCACACAAAATGTGGCAAATGTGACTGATAAACATTACATCTTTTGTAAATAAAATAAGTTTAAATTACACCAATAAAAATTTAAACATAAAAAATGTTCTCGATAGACTAAAAATCACTCTTGCGCATATGAATATAGAGTTGAAATGAAAGTTTGACACCAGTAGCTGATTTCCAAAAAACATTCTTGCTCCCTTTCATACTACAGCATGACAAAAAAATCATGTTGCCATTTGGCCTCCAGATTGCATCTGTGTTATATCCTGCGACCATCTGCCTTTCATGGGCTGCCCTAACAAATAAAATGTGATGACTTATGAATGCCTGGAGGGTCTGACACGTGCTTACGGAACATCCTCAGTCTGCCTAACCAAACAGCCTGACAGCCAATTTGAATTTCATGCTTTTACGGTCTTTCATGCTTTTACGGCAATCACACTTTCATTTTAGTGTCATTTACAGTAATTTGCATTTTTCCAGCTTGGTAAATGGAAAGTAAGAATTGGTGGTTTCTACACAGTCTGAAAACAGCAAACAGCTTGATGTTAAAGTGCATGAGCTACATTGGACCTGCAAATTATGTTTGACAAACATATTTGCAGGGTTGTTGCAGGGTTATGAGAGGATGTTGAAAGGTACACATAGCTTTCTGTCAGTCTGCTTTGAGACATATATAATCAATGTGGGTGTGTGCTGGATATTTGGCTATAGGCTCCATTTACCTACGATGGAAATGAAAAAATATCAAACACAAAAACACATGCAAACATGATTATAATGGTTGTTAGGAGATTCTAGGTGGTTGCTAAGTGGGTGGTTAATTACTGGCCTCATCAAAGAACACTAGATATTTATAGTCCCTCTTTCCCTCTTTCAATGTATTTTGTGGCACCAATTTTATAATGTTAGGTGAAAATAAGCACCATTGGTAATAACACACCATTCCCTAACAAACCTTTGGAGAGAAACCAAAGGTTTGGGGAAGCCTGTCACCCAAAGCACAAACATTGCATAACAAGCTATGGCCCTACATTTTGAAAATACCCTAACACTAAGTACTGTATGACCAACACTAATAGCAAACACAACTAATTAACAAAGTTGTGGAGAAACTTCAGGAAATACTTGCTTTGTTGGGTTTCAGTGACAGTTTGCATTTCATGTGGATCAGCAAACAGGAGCTTGCATGGCGTGACAAGCTTGCTACTAACAAATTCTGCAACCATGGAGATCACTTTAAACAAACTCAACTTTCAACAGGTAAAAAACAAGCAAGCATGACCTGAGAAAGAGGGTCTATTTGTTTGTGGATTTGGTGAACTGTGGACAAACACTGATAAACATTACTAGTACAACAACATGAACTGCACTTAATATAAAACTACTGCTTTTGCTATAAAGAACATGCATAGAGACTGCAAGAGAATAGAGATATACAAGAGAATTTAATAATGATTGGAGTTTAGAAGAGTTATCATTTAATGGACATTATTTTTATTATTAGCTCAAAAGACTTGATTTGAGTATGTAGTTTCACTAAATATATATTTAAATTGAGCTTTGACCTTTGACCTAAAATAGCATATACACAAGACAAGGGGCAATAAAAGGGTAACAATTTTTCATGAAAATGTTTGTATATGTGTTGTATTATTATATTATAACTTTTATTATAATAATACATTTTATATATAACACGTATATCTTTATTTCACCAGGATCACTCTGGAACAGAATTGTGTGCTGGTCGTCGCTGCACTGGGACATACTACGTCCATTGTCTGCCACAGAATTCATTGTACTGTCTTGTGCTGTCTGCACATGTTTGCACTTGTGCACTTTATGTATAAATTATGTATAAATTATGTATAAATTATGTATAAATTATGTAACCTTGTAGTTCTGTGTTGTTCTGTGTTTGTGTAGCACCTAGATCCTGGAGAAACATTGTTTCGTTTCACTATGTACTTGCATATGGTTGGAATGACAATAAACTCCACTTGACTTGACTTGATTTAAGTAAGAGAAATCAGTTATGAGAATCTAATCAGAAAAACAGTTGATCATTTTAGACAGTTGATCAATTTAGAAACACTTAAAAGTCAAATATCCAATCATATTATGGTGTGAAATTTTGAATGGAAATTTGGGTGGAAATATTTTACCAGATTCACTCTCTAATAACATTACAGAAATGTCAGTTTATTAAGTGAACAGTAATTTAAAACTGCCTGTTTTTCATTGTAATTCATATATAAATGATATGGACCCACAGAGGGTTAAAGTTGAAACGAGATTAAAAAAGTTAAAAAGAGAGGTTAGCATTACAGTAACACAGGCATACAAGATGTGTCATGACTTAATTAATGCACAGAGCAGAAATGAAACTGCTTACAAATGCAGTGAAGGATTATATATATGTCGTAGGTATGTTTGAACAAAGTTCTAACACAGAATAGAGGAGATAAATGTCCTGTAATGCCCTTTCATGAGAACGTCATTCTTATGTTTCACATTCTCTGTATTATATTTCATTTTTCTCTCAAACTTACTATACCCTACACAAAAACCAAAGACTTTACACACAATACCATCTTGACAGATCAAGCCAGTTTTTACACAATAACCGGGCCCCTGCTTCTCTGTCTGGTCTCAGCCCCAGTCAAACGAGCCCTTATTAGCAGACATTGTGTTTGTTGGGCTGTCCTTATAAGTGGCTGTGTGTTGTTTGATCCCATCCATGATTTCAAAGAGCCAGAAACCTGATATGTGCCGATGAGATGGATAAATGAAGAGGTAGCTCAGTTCATGCATTCGGAAGCTCTCTTACTCAGGTGGGCCAATCGGGAGAAAGGGGTGGTCTCTGAAGCGACCTGACCCTCCCAACACCCCCCACAGCCTCTCTGGTCTGCTTGGGCTCAGCATGTAATACCTGTATCTGATTTCATGGATTTGTGAAAGAGATAGATGGTGTTTGAAAAAGGGAAAAGCCCCTTTTTCAGGTGATCTTTCTTCTCTCTGTGGCTATTCATTTTGGCTGTTATTGTATGCTTTCATCTATTGCTTAATTAATTGCCTGCTTTATCTGTTTAAACCCCTTTTAAGGACTATCAAATAGCCAAAATGATAAAAGGAAATGATGTTAAAGAGAAAACAACAAATGAGGCACACTCTAAAGAAGAATGTTCAATCCAGAGAGTTTTTTTAAAACACTACTGCATCAATAAAGCACAGAACACATGTTGGGTTAATTTAACCCAGCACGTTAGTTTGCTGGTTAATATAGCAGACTGGGTTACACATTTAATGCAAATGATGGCTGATGTTGATTACAAAAACTATCCATTTGTGTTCTGCAAAAGAAAGTCAGGTACAGGATTGAATTCACATGAGGGTGAGTAAACTATGACAGAATTTTCATTCTGTATGTATCTTATTCATTAAAAAAAAAATTTCATGATTTTTGAATAATTGTTAAATGATTTTGAAGAATTAAATGTCTGTCTTTATGTCATGTATGTATGATACATGCTGGGTTTAGATGTACATACTGAATATGATGTATCCTATATTCAAACAGTAATGTTTAAAAACCACACAAATTGGTTGTTTTTATTTCAGGTGGTGAGTTCATTCTAGAATAATCTCTCAAAACTGTAATTACATTTATGCACTCCTAACCCAAACACTAAACTAACCCTCAAACTACTGACACCAAAACTGTGTTCTTTTACATATTCCTTTACATAGTATCAAGTCGCAAATAATTAAAAGGGATGTGATATCACAAAATGTTTTGTGATGTAATTCTCAGGGCATAAAAATTCAGAACCAAAATACAGATTTCTCACATGAGTATTTTTGAAAGTGACCCAACAGACTCAACTCTGTGTTTGGTTAGAAAACCAAGAATCCAAGAATCCAGGATTCTTTGGAGAGAAACAAACACTTTTCATTTTACAATGGCTGTTTGTTATGACATTCAGACACATTCACAGATAAACAATTATTGTAATTTCTGAGCCCAGATTCATTCGTAGGAAGCTTTTGATAAGGATATGAAGAGAATTTCCAGTCAAGAATTTCCATACTTTTATTATTATTATTTTAGAGTAACATGAGACAGTAAGGACATTTTACTTGTGTTTCATTTAAGCAACTCAAATTGTTCTGTAAAATTCTTTAGAAAAATATACACAAGTGAGACAACTGTTGACATAAAACAACAGTCTGTGACAGGAGAAACATTTGAGATTTCTGGGAAGTCTTTATCTCTGATCTGATAATTCTGAGAATCTTCTCCTAGTCATTGTCTACGAGAAATGACTGATATATTAAAGAAAATGTTTTTTCTGCAAATAGCCCCAAAGTCAGGATTTTAGACTTAACTGTAAACGTCAGCTCTCTTGTTTGACTGTGCTCTGATTGGTCACTGAAAATCTCTGTCTGGCCACTGACATACTTCCAACATGAGCAAGATGAGTCAGAGTCACTGTCATCATAAATTACCCTGGAAAACCATTAAAATACCAAAATTGAACATCCAGTGACCTCTTCACAATGATCCAAAGCTTTAAACTAATCCAGTTGTGGGTACTAACAAGAGGAGAAAAGAATCATTTGCAATTCATAGATGGACATAAAAGCCAATAAAAAACATCTGCTTTAAACAAGTCATCTATAATTGTTCTGGGGCCAAACATCCTCAGTTCTTGAGCTATGTGTCTCCCTTTTAAAATACGACTAAGCTTGTTGGCTATCACAGGGATGGCCGCAAAACTTTTCAGGTCAAGGAGACCGTGGAATCGATAAGCTCTTGAAGATGGTATGTGTTGACAGGGCACGAGGTCTTAGTGGTTGGCGCCAACATTGGTTCCATGCGAGAGGAAAGCGCAGCATTCCATAAAGTCAGTGGCCGCTAAAATGAATTGTTTGTGCTGTCTTTTCACAGATGAGTTTACGACTGTCAAAGCAGTAAGCCATGCGAGACACTGGCACCAAAGCAAGCTAGTTGTAGTTGAAAGGCCCATGATTAATGAGTGCAGTTTTCCACAAGAATCACATTTAGCCTGTCACAAAAATGTAAACTGTAAATTAGTTTAATTAATGATGACATGATTTGTCAGATTGACATTTATAGCAATGGTTTTGTTTCAAGATCCAGATTTTACATTTAATATTAGGTGGTGACTCTGAACTGGTAAACAAAGTAAACAAAGACATGCTTCAAATCAAATACTGAAAGGAATTAATTTCTTTTTAAATATCTCTTGAATTTTGATGGTTCAATGCTACTCACTGTACAACACACATTGTGGTCAGCACAAACCATTTGCAATTTAAGTCATATTTTCTCTTACCTTGCATAATTTTGTTCATGTTTTTTTTTCAGACTATGGGCATGTCATACAACCTGCTGTAGCTTCTATAGTACCAAATGTCTTAGGATTGTTAAAGAAAATAAGGAACACTTTATGTTCAATTCTTTAAACCTCATATGCCATTTGATATTTATTAAATTATTAATGCCGCATGACAATTAACCACATGGTTACATAAATCCAGTGCCTGCAGTTATATGTGTGTAAAATAGATGAATAAGGTGCCTAAATGTGTTTGTAATTGTGGCTAACATATTACTTTACTAAATTTGAATGTCATACTAGTGTCACATATATAATTTACATTTTACTTGCATATTATTTTACTACAGAATTTCAGAATAATTCAGAATAATCTTTCAAGATGAACAGTCATGCAGCTGAACTTTAAAGTGTTTTGTATTTAATTAATATTGCAACATATCTAGTGAAAATGTGCACTGCTTCATGTACATTGACTAGTTTTCATTTTAGGTTTCTCGTGGCTTCAGTAGCTGTGAGGCTACCAAAGTGATGCCATCCGTTCAATGCATCTGCCGGAGCACAATTCCACACACAGGGTATAAATTATGCTGGATTTCATGGAGAAGTCTTCAAATAGAGAGGCCGGTACAATTACAATAATAGCTGGTACTTGGAGCAACTCTTTATAGTATATTATATCCTTCTTGTTAGCATTTGTGGGAAATCCTCTCTAACAAATGATGGATCATTTTGCAAAACCTTAGATCCATAAACAAGCTAGACTAGAATTTTCAGTCAGCTGGTTTAAAGTAAAGACATTGATTAAATACAACTAGTTTCCCTAGACTGATGTTGTAGCAATTAAACCTAAAGGCACAGCATGTGACCTGCTAATGCAGGGTTCTTGTAAACAGTACAGTTTACCCTTTAGCCCGGTAAATGTGATGACATGCAATTTGTCAGTAATTTGTCAGAGCATGGAGATCTGGTATCATGCAGCCTGGTATCTGTTATATCTGTTATATATGGTATGTGTGTTTTAAAATAAAAGGGAATATTTAAGTTTGTGCCAAGAGAAAAGTAGATGTCCTCAGTAAGGATAAAACAACAGAAAATATTGTGCCACATTAAAATATAAAGAAATTCCCAAATTTCGAGGATAAAGCTGTTTTGATAATCTCATAAGAGCCTTTAAAGTCATAAAGTTTAAAAAATAACATCACAAACATTACCCAGAAATAGAAATATTTTATAAATGACATTTTTATAAATTTATTATAATAATACATTTTATACATTCACCAGGATCACTCTGGAACAAAACTGTGTGCTGGTCGGCGCTGCACTGGGACATACTACGTCCATTGTCTGCCATAAATATTTTATAAATGACATCAGTCAACATTACAAAAATATAGTAATATTTTGAAAATGTAGTCAACATTTTAAGAAAAAATCAAAGCATTTCATAAATAAAGTCGCAATGTCATGAAAATAGTCATAGCTTTATCGGTTTAAAGTGTGATGTTACGAGAATAATTCAAATAAAGATACATGTATAATATTGCATGCATAAAGTAAATCCTATCATTTTAGCCTATGACTGTTATGCACAAAACTGCTAGCAGTAAGATTGTTAGGTTCCCCTCCTAATGCAATGTTCAAACATCTAAACCAGCTTTTTGGTCTTTTGTAAAGAATAGTCAAAGGATGTTTTCCTTAAACAGTGCTGAATTTAATTAGACACATGTTGGTAATTTAGCCATATTTATGACACAGTCGCTTCTAAACCCCTAACCTTTAGGTCTGATATGCAACGGCTAATAATGATCTTGAGTTTTACTTTTATTATGAGAAAATTGATGCAATTCTCCATGTAGCTCTACCTACCAATTTATACAACCAACCCAAGGAGACCTCTGGTCTGTCTGTCGATATTGCAACTTTATTTACAGCTGAGATATATTTAATGAATGCTATAAAAACACTTACATTTGTACAACCAATCATGAAGAAGTGAACCAAGTTTATTAAGTTGGCAAAGAATTGTTGCCTGATAGGGAAAAATCCCACGTTCAATGCACAGAAGTTCAAGGCCCTTGGTTTGGCACTGAGCTGAGGTTTCCCACAGCTGTATATTATTATTGCTAAAATGTGGTTCACATGAGAAAACTCCAAACTATCTTCAACTAACAGCCACCAAGACTTTAACATGAGACAATGTTTGGTAACTTTAAAGAGATACTTCCTTAAAATGAAAATTCTGTCATCATTCATGTTTAGTCATCCCCATGTTGTTTCAAAACCATATGACTTTCAGTCTCCATCCACTTTCATTGTATGAAGAAACAAGCAATGTCAGCAATTCTCAAAATTTGTCTTTCACAGAAGAAAGTGATTTTCCATTTAGCAAAATAAGGATGAGTAAATAATGAGAGGTATTTCACTGTGTGAAGTGTCCCTTTAAATTTCAAACTAAGGAGAATTTATGTATTAAAGTGCTCCAAGATAATGGGCTAAAGTCCATAAGCTATGTACCGTGTTCAGATGTGTCGAGTTAAGCAGAATGCCGAATAACCACTTATAATGTCTGCCTCATTTGATTGGAAAATATATGTACTAACAAACCTCCTCATTGGAGTATCAACTTACTGTGTTGATGAAAAGAAGCTTTGATTACAAAAGCAGGAAATTAGAGATGCTATTTCTGAAGTCATATTCATTGCACTATGACATTTGTGTAATTACTATCCATGTAAACTTTTTAGATGTAAGCTGTACATGTAACTGTAATTCCATTTAAGGAGTGAGGGAGAACTAGTATTTCTCTGTCCTTAGCTTTGTATAAAAAATATTTAGGACTAAACAACTTGAAGTGGTTGGTGAGTAAACATTTATTAACAACCTCCATCATACCCCATTCAGTCAACTCTAGTTTAGAATGTTTGCTAATTGTAAAATTCATAAAAAAGTTAGACATAAGACATAAATAAATGTTTTAAAACATCAGCTTTGACTTATGCAACAAGGTATATTAAAATGTATAGCTACATTGCCACATTCTATATTGCTATGGCAATATCAAAAACTGATTGGTTGACAAGTCATCCAGCCAGGTATTCCATATATACAGAAATTTTGCATACAAGGCACAGCATACATACTACCGTATATACTGCAGAAATAGCAACATTTCAAAATACTTACTTCAGTGAATCAATTTCAGGGCAAATAAGAGCCACAAAACCACCAGTGTGTGTACTATCAGTAATTGTTTGAATAGTTGCATTACATGTTGTTATAAAGTAAACAGAGTTGTTACCTGTTAGGATTTTTAGATGGACCATCACTAATTACCTACCAATACCAACAATTACAAGAAACCCATTAAATGGAGACACATTTTGTAACATTACATTGAACTGTTTGAAGAGAGTTTAACTATTAATATACAACATCATTATGCATTAGTCCAAAACACCAGTAAGCTATTCAGTCCATGGATGGTGACCATATGGGGGCACACTGTGAGGGGTTAGAAGTTAAAGTCACTGCTTTGATCTCTCTAGACAAAGTCACGGGCAGGTGCTCTGTGAAGGGGCCCAGCTTGACTCTCTAGACTAGCCTGCCATACAAGAAAATAACTGATTTCTGGTTTCAGGATAACCAAACAAACAGCATCTGAAAGCAACATAAATGAATTTACATGTACATTAATGCATAATTATATTGCTTTCACAGGTATTACATGTGAAATTGCACCTCTTATTATAGATCAACTGAGTGTGACTGAATTTCACATAATCTGAATTAAAATACAGGTTCTAAAATTGTTCCAATACATGCTGACAGAGTTTCCTTACACACCCTGTTTACCCTGGGCTGGTAATCTACAGAAAATATCACAGTTATCAAGGAATTGTGGCCTCTAAAGCTGTGGTCCATAAACTAAAGAAAGCTGCTATCTGCTGGACCAGATCAAGGCATGTCCAAATCCAATGTTCATGCCAATTGTTGAAGGCATACTGTAGACTCTGTATCCTTTGCTGTCTGTGATATTACACAATCCTGTGTGAGTAAGAAAGCATTGCATATGAGAAATTTCAGAAACGTGGACAGGACAGGCCAACAAGTGCCTGTCCAAAAACAGGGCAAGCACTTGCTGGCATGGCATAATGGGTATTTCATTCTCGAAAGTGTCATCATATGACGCAGCATTGAGTTCCTTTAAAAGGAAATGTCTTAGGTTATGACTGTAACCATGGCTCCCTGAGAAGGGAACAAGACACTGTGTCCCTTTGCCATACCTTCTGCATGTCTGGAGCAGCTTTCTCCAGCTTTTTGAAAACTATCTTTACTCTGTGTGACATCACGCCAATCAGGACTGGACTAGTTGCACACCTACTTCAAATACTGTCACGCTGAAAGCGTTCCTCAAGCGTTCCGTGTCGTCATATGTCACACCATCTTGTTTTCTTCTCAGGTAACCATGGTTTAAATCAAAACTTGAGTTTTTTTGTTTACAGTTGTAAGACACCAAAATGTTGCTTTTGTTAAAAAGTTAACTATTACAACTTCAGTAGTGACATCATTTTGGGATTCACTCCTGGATTTTAGAGTGGTTGTCACTCCCAAAACTTTGCTATGTGTATGTGACCTATATCCAGAGCATTTAAACAAGATTTAGTTGACCAGCAGACTTATAAAAACCTGTGCACCTCGACTCCAGGAGGTTGTGTTACAGTCAAACGATCTGGACTAGAGCTGGTAAAGTAGTTTCCAGTTTTGTGTGCGTTATGCATCAGAAAGTTCGTGTACAGACTTTGGGTGGTCTGTGGGCGTGAGACTGACATCGGCCAATTCTTTTTAACAGATGGGCAGATGCCGTCTTCTGATGTTCTTTACCTCTGGAGAAGAAGACAACAAAGTGCATTTAATGGATCATAAACATTTAGTTTGATCTCCGGACAGCATAGTAACAATGATCATGACTTTTTGACTGTGTCAGTAAATAACAGCTAATCTCACAAAAAGATTGTAAATTACAGATGTCGGTTTATTTACTGCATGTTAAATACAACCAGTACCACATACTGATCATGTTAGACACATGCAAAGCATTCTGTGCAGCAGCTGAGGAAGAGATGAACATACAGGCCCTTTGATGTCTCTTTGTATTTTATCTATGCAGCAGTCTTCATTATTCCTGATTTAACACAGAATACATTCTATAGAGAAACAGTACCACACCTCCAGCTCAGATGTTAGATTTCATGATATTGCTGTTTACCCGGCTCTGTGCTGATTTGAAGAGGGTTTTTCATCACACTTCTGACAAAACTTTAATTTGCCTTGCAACATTAACTGACAAAAAAGCTTTTCTTTGATTTTGGCCAGGCTTCCATTGTCAGAAATGCACAACAGATGTACAAATTCTCTAAAAAGTTTCTATGAATAATCAACGTTATGTAGGAATAATGATGTCTAAGCATTACTTCATTGTGATTGGTCAATAACAGCATTCTGCCTTTTTATGTTGTCTGATTTGACTGGTTAAGGGCCATTCCAAGAGTGCTAATGTTTAGCGTAATAGTACTGGGACTCATGGCCACCCAGCCATTTGGGGGGCCAAAGATGAATGGATTTATTTCACAATAAACCAGCTAACTGTATGTTATTTATCACATATATATGTGTATTAATTAATATGGACACTATAAAAATTGTTTTCCTCTAATGTGGCAGTTAAAATTCCAATTACATTACCCACAGAACCAATGACTTTCACATCTGAAAGACTGAGAAAGTCATTGTGATGTCACAGACTTAAAAAGCAGCATAAGATTCAGCCAATAAGAATGCATTCAAATAAGTGAGACTGTTGGTTGACTGATGCACCCACCAGCCATTTCAGGAGTGGTGACTGATCATCTATCACAGCACTCACGTTTACACATCACAAGAGGTCAAACGTACAGATTTTGTTTAGATTTACACAGTTGTAAACTTCATAGTGGTTAAACATCCGGGACAACCAACGTTTGTGGCATGTTGTCAATGGTTTTTAAGATCTCAAAGCAAAATTCTTAACAGGCCAATAAAAAGGGGAATGAAACCATTTTTGGTGCCCTAGACAACATGCCAAAAATGATGATAAATAAGGAATGTGATCACTACATCCCTCGTGGAATGCATTAAGTACATTTTCTGGCCTGATTAACAAACAGGAACTTCCCTTTTGACAGGCTTCACTTAAAAGCTAAAACCTAAACTCATCAAAATAAATTATTGTGACAAATTACCTTTAACACGCATAATTTGAAGAGTTATTTATCATGTCATCATTAATGCTAAGACGGGTGTTCAGCCACAGTAAAATTATTTGTATGATTGTAGGGTTTGAAGTTGTTGTAGGCATGCAGAGAACTTGTTGGTTACACAACCACCATTCTCTCCCACATGATACTGACTGTAATTCACTAAATATTCAGAAAGACATGCCAAAAATGTTCTTGTCAAACATGCCAAAGTTTTTATTAGCATTGTTGCAAAACTAGAGGCTCCGTATGTGCCTATGCTTCATGTTTATAGGATTAACACAAATATTTTATTTAAAGGCATAGTTCACCCAAACATTAAAATTCTTAAAAATAAAATTAAAATTCAGGATTTGCTCACCTCAATATCATCCCTGTTCTTTCTTCTGTGAAACTGAAAAGGTGAATTTGAAGGACAGCTTGACACCTTTTCATATGTTGAAAGTGAAAAAGTGAATGAAGGAAAATGTTGTGAAGGCAAAAGCAACACAATATTATATGAAAAGTTGTAAGACTTAAGGAATACATTCCTAGCCTTATAAAATCATGTGACAGCTTTGTCTTTGGAGCACACTGATATTTAAGTTAATACCTACTAATAACAATTAATATGCTTAAAAGTTGTGTTCCTTATATTGTGGAATGTGAATCTGTGTTATCTTACATGTCAATGCACCAATATTGACCTGGGTACATTATGTACTTTGTGTTACTGGGTACATTATGTGCTTCTTTGCATTGCGACACAATACACTTATATAACAGTTGATGAGGAGTATTGGACTAAATATTTTTTACCTTAGCTTTTAATTATATGGTGCATTTGCAGACTCAGCAATATCATGTCTAATGTTGGCCTGCGGACATTAAATGGTTTGTTGACTCAGGGAATTACTACTTTTATGTGTCAATTATTTTAATATAACATTCTAATTGTAATAATAGGCTAATTGGACTACAGAACATCACCGGAAAATCCTTTTGTTTGCTCACCACTTAGCTTACAAGCATATCATATCTCACTCAGGAACATTATGTTTAATGTTTATCTGGGAACACCACAGTTGTATTGACCCAGCTCAGCTATTTTAAAGGTGTACTTAGAATTCTTTCCCCCGTGAATCAAGTTTTACCTCCAGGGAAAGTGTCTCAGGTTACGTATGTAACCTGGTTCCCTGAGACAGGGAATGAGATGCTGTGTCATGACTTTGACGCTATGGGGAACATGCTTCAGGTGCAACTGAGTCTGAACACATGTGAAACCTTTCCTGTTTATAGGCAGGTCCAGGTCTAGGGTTTAATTCAAACCTAAACTGTAAAATCTAAGCACTAACATCACTTAGAAATGCACCACTAAATAGTGCTATGGATGATGCTACACGCCTAGTAGAATGAACCCTAATATACAGGAGTCATGCAAGGTCACAGGCCTCATAGGCCAGAGTAACAGTATGATTGTCAACCACATTACCTCAGTTGCAGCCACCAAAACAGACTAAGAGATGAGCGGTCTAATGCCACTGGCTTGAGTGGTGGGACATAGATCTCAAAGCTCTAACTGGACACAACAAGTGAAGCCTTTCCTGCTCCAGGAACTCATGTAGCAGAGGACTGAAGGCATGAGGCACCACCGGGTGACAAGCAGGAGATGGCACCTTAGGAATATAGTCTCGGCTTTATGGCTTTAACAAAGCCAGGAGCAAAATACAGACAGACAGCATCTACAGAAAGAGTCTGTAGATCCCCTACCCTCTTGAGCAATGTCAATGCTAATGATGGAGAAACCTTGAGAGTCAGAAACTTATCCAAGTCATAAGCCCCTTTAAGACTATAGTATGGTCCCAAGATGGGACCTGTGTGCAACAGCAAGGCCTCAACCATCTGGCACCACACACAGAATGAGACACCAAGGGGTTTTACCCAATAGAGGCTCCATCAACAGGTTAGTGGCTATCAGAGACAGTAGCCACATAAACCTTGAGAGTAGCAGTGACTAACCCAGCAGAAAGGTGCTCTTGAAGGAACTTCTGCACTGAACCAACCAGCCAGTGAACTGGGTCAACATGGTGTCACTCACACCATGACACAAAAAGCTTCCATTTCAGAGTATACATTTTCCTAGTAGAAGGAGCTCTGGAGCTCAGAATTGTCTCTACAACCTCAGCTGAGGGACTTGCATCTAAGAGCTGGCTCCACTCAGGAGGTAGACCAACATTTTCCTAATTTCCAGCTGGCAGCAAAAGATTGACCCCGAGTCTGAGAAAGAAGCTTTCTCCAGACTGTAAGTGCTCAAAGAACTCTGTCCAGGAGAGACATAAGGTCTGAGAACCAGACTCAGGTCAGCCAGAACAGAACTACCAAGAGTAGATGAATCCGGTCCTGCTGGACCCTCAGTAGAACTCTTAAGAGCAGAGCTATTGGGGGAAAGGTATACATACGCAGCCTTAACCAGGTCGAACCAGAGTGAAAATTTCTGTTGACATCTCAGAGGCAAACAAGTCCACTTCTGCTTGGCTGTACTTCTGCCAAATGGATGGCACTATTTTTGAATGAATCTTTTATTCCCTTCAAAAGATGGCCACTGGTATTGTTTGTATGAACTACAATGTGTTGCCCCTTGAGATGTGGAAGTGTTTCAATGCTAGAAACACTGCCCTCATTTCCAGGCAATTTATTTACCAGGGAAGAAGAGGGCCTTCTTATATTCCTATAATAGCTTTCATTGATTGAAATACCTTTTGTACGAAACCCCCTCAGCAAGCAACTGGCTGTGTATTTGTGTAATGTCTTGATAATGTCTTTCACATAGATGGTGCTGATTTCCAGCAACTGCAAAGTAAATTCCAGTCAGACAGTAGAACACAGTCAAAGTGTGAAACCAATCAAAGCAATTACAGTTAAAGTTCATGTGTTCCATAAAGTCTGTTTAAAACGCTTACTTAGGTTACACTGTAAGCATTTTCCTTTCTTCAGAGACAAAAAATACTAATACTAAGTAGAAGTAGACTTAAGTGGTTTTTGATTAGACATGATTTGTGGGAAAATATAAAGTCTGCAGCATGGTGTGAGACTTTTTAATTTTAGGATAAAGTGACTCAGGATCTTGCAGATCTCCCACGCAGAAACCAGGACAATTAAGGAAAGTTTGCTGATGGAAACCCAGGAGAAATTGCTTGTGGGCATGTGAAAAGGTCTAAATATGTACAGTATTATGCTTGGTACCACATAAATGTAGATGGTTATAATTTCAGCAACATCAATGTGACAACCATACCTTTTTGTTCTAGAGAGCTTGGTCAAATGTTTGTGCCATGCATCTTACTCTTTATTTATACAACCTTTTCCTCCTGTGATTTCCTTTTATAACATGTCTGAAGATTTAAACTGTTGAGTCAAATGTTCTTTTGAACTTCCCATTGCACTTTTGGACAGAATGGCTGCTTTGGGATTTTTTTCTTTACTGAAACAATAACTGAATGTGAGGATCTGATTTATCCAAAACTGCTTTTTATGCTCCATCCAAGTTTTCTGTTACGCACAGGCACAACCGTATTGGATGTTTCAATGTTTGACATCATGTACTGTAAATGTGAATCAGACAGTGAGCTCATACTGGAAATTCAAGAATTGTGACAGGAATTGAATGAGTTTGTGACAGGCATCTAGACAAAATATGATTGCTTTGAAGTAAGATGTAATCAATGTATAGCCCTATTTTTTGGCAGTTGATGGTGACAGGAAAAGGCACACTCTATCTTAGATGTGACTTAAATTGCAGCCAATGCCATTAAAACTGTAATCTGACAGTTTGTGCGGAGTTTTTGAGAAGCACAGTAATTTTATAAACCTGAGCCAAGTACAGTTACTAAACGGCCAAGTTGGTGAAACATTCAAGTCAAAATTTCCTGGTAGAAAATGTGCATGAAATTACAGCTGGGTCAATTGTAATTAAAAAATGGCAAAAAATAAATTCAAATGCTTATTTTTTGAAAATCGTTTAAACATTAAAAACCTGGATTAAAATTCAATTTAAACATGAAAATAAGCAGGATTTTAAATGTTATGACAAAAAAAGTTATAAAACAATTGACTGAGTTTCCACAATATTAATCAACTAAACAATCTGACCATGACCATGTTGTACAAAAATATTTACTTACTTTTGCTGGAGAACACAAGACGCTCTCCACAAATCATGTTGGAATAACAAAACATGTTGGATCAACTTGTCCATGAGTGCATTCCAACAAAGCAAATTAACAAAATCCAACAAATACTAAAATAAAAATGTTCATTTCAATTTGAATGAACATTTTATGTTCATTAAAACCAGAAACACTTTTTTATAATGCCACAAACATTTCAGTAAAATAAGATTCTGTACCTTGTTTTCCTCATTTTGGGAACAGTAATAACATGCATAATAAGGGCTGATTTGCCTCACAATTCAAGCTGTCATGAGAAAATTTTCCCCTAAACTGAGCACCAGATTCTGCTGGGCCACCAGGAGCCAACTGAATGTGAACCTAAAACAAATCCTGAGTAACACAGCTATACAATTGTAATCAATTGGGGATTTTCACTTTTTAGTTGACTCTATGTGGATAACATTAGGAAGCAATCTTTGTCATCACATATTTCAAATATAAATTATATTTATAATACTGGAAACCTTTTCAATTTCAAAATTAGGTGACTAGCATCCCTCCATGTTTGTAATTTGAGTAGATGGCCTCATTGAAACATTGAAACTTTTCCGAGAAAATCTGCTTTGAAACAATATGTATGGTGAAAAGCATACAAAATAAACACAATAACAAATAAACAAATAAACATAACCAACATAACTAGGATCACTGTGAGCTGATTCTCTGGTGCTGGTGTAAAGAAATGCTCTGATCTAGAACTGAGCTAGAAGTCAAGCAAAGCTTTTCCATGACGCCATCAAGGCTCAAACAAAAGCCATCTGCCCTTCTCCAGCTCTGCCAGAGATCTATGAAGTCTAGATGGACAGTTTGTGGCTCATGCAGTGAGGGGCAGAGAAACAGAAAGGAAGAGATGTTTCACTGTTGTCCTAGACGGGGGAAATGGGAAACTTCCCTTCCAGAAATCCTCACCTTGCCCTGAAATCTGTCCTTTTTTTCCCTCTTCTTAAAATCTTTTCCCAATAGCCCCAAATAGCTAACACAGATGTTCATTTAAACATCTATGCTTCATACTAAAAGCAATGTTGGTTGTACTTCAAATATCATTGTTCAAGCATCAGCATTGTTGAGGGTAGAACAACTTCTGGTGCTTGGCCCAAGATCTGCAGGAGTTTCAAGGAGGGTTTCAACTTGATTTGTGTTATTCTGTGTCACCTTAGGGTGTGCTGTGTTGTTGTGAATGCTAGAAACTTGCATTCAGGTTAAAATCCTGGTGTACATGCCATCACATTCTGCATTACAAATGGTAAGCAACAAGGATTCTAATCCCATAGCCAAAATCCTAGCAAATATTTCCTTTACATCATTATCAGGAAAGTATGTGTTTACATGCACAACCTTGCACTGATTATGCTTAATAACCCATAAATGTAAGGTCACGTAAACACCTTAAACTTCTTTAATCAGATAAAGGTCATAAGTGCTTTAAGGAAAATCAGATTGCCACTTAAAGATTTTTACCCATTAGCAGAAGTCATAGTTTTTCCCATTACACTGAATTCTCCCTGCATTTAAACACATTTATCAGTATTTCTGGTAAATAATTCAATGTCAATATATACCAGAGATTCTCAGCTATGTCCTTCAAGGTCTACTTTCCTGCAGTTTTTCTCCAACCCTGATATTAATCAATATTTTCTGTCATGGTTTGCGTCATCTTAATGTTTTCTAAAGAAACTGTTGAAACCCCTTAAACAAGTTATGACTGTCTCTCATTACTTCCAACCCATATACTGTAAATGCAACGCCTTTGATTTTTTAGCTGTCATAGATGTGCTGATTGTTTGTGTTGAATGACACATGTGAATATGTGGGTGACACTAAACAGTCCAGTGTATTTTGTCCTGTGCATCGTCAGTCATGCTATGTTTATCCCAGAGATTAATTGAATAATTTTGTGCTTAAATTTACTCTGAACCCTAAAGTGAAGTGTTGCAGTTAAACGGAGGTTTTGCTTCCATTTAAACAACCTAGTCAATTATTCCAATAAACAGACACTCTGGGTGGCTTTAACACTTCAAATAGACAGATAAAACGAAACATGGTATGTTTCAAAACAACATTCTGTTCCAAACATGACATGCAACACTGTAAATGCATTTTTATGTTTGGGGGCAGCTGTGGCCTACTGGTATGTGAGTCAGACTTGTAACCAGAGGGTTGCTGGTTTAATTCCAATGCCTGCAGGTTGCAACTAAGGTGCCCTTGAGCAAGATGCCCGACCCTTACTTGTTCCCTGGGTGCAGCAGGGCTGCCCACTGCTCTGTGTGTGTGTGTGCGTTCACAGCTTGCAGTGGTGATGGGTTAAATGCTGAGGTCACATTTCATGTATGGGTTACCATATCTGACAAATATATCACTTTCACTTTGAAAGATAAAGTTTGATAAATTTAACAAATTGAAGAAAATGTCTTCATTATTTTCACAATGTGCAAATGTACATATGATTGCACTAAATTGAAATTAATTAACCAGTAAATGCTGTTGAATTTAACTGAATTTTGCAACAAGTCTGACCATACAGTGTAGACAGATACAGTACATCATGGTGTAGGCAATACCATCTTTCACTAATGTCAGTTTGGTCAAAATTATGTAGCTTGTTATGATTGTTACTGTCATGTGAACCATAGCAAGTTTTAAATAGTAGGAGCGACACCTTTATTCCATACACACACTTAACTCAAACACTCACAAACAAATCAGTTATCACTCCCAAACGGAATGTGTAAACAGCTTATGTATCACAGTAATGATCACAACAGCTAGCCACAGATGCTATTAATAGAGCTTAAATTCTGTGTACCACACAGAATATATCTACATATTGCTGATTTTATATGTAATGTTCTTAAGTTTTCTACATCTCTGCTGATGTTGTACTGATTTACATAGAATGACTGAACTGAACTTCTAAAGATCACCTGTTTAACATTTTCAAATTCTAAAAGACCTATACAGGAAGTACAGAAGGAAAACAAATGCGATTAGGAAAACAAAATCTCTAGAAAGTAAGGGCTATAAACCGTAGACAACAGTTCAGTCTGAGACAATGGTGAGGGAATGGTTATATTGCTTCTGTGAGTGTTCACCTTAAGTGTGGGTTAAGAGGTTTCTGAAGGATTTTAGCTGGTGCTGGTCTCTTTCCCTCAGGGAATGTCCCATTAAAACGTGCACGACAGAGTCAGTCACCCCACTTCCCCAAAGGACAAGTAGCACAGACAAACACCACCACACACTTACAGTGGTTCATAAATAATTAAAAGGCATTGTTTAGATCAGGCCTGGAGTAAAAATGTGTACAAGTGTGTATTGATCAATTATTCAATTTAAAACTCTAAATCATAAATGTAATCTTTCTAAGCATAATTTGTGGTTGACATGATGTCCAAATTAATTAATACAGTGTAAACAGAGGCTAAGGAACTGGGACCTTATAATCCCACTAACTATTCTGTATGGAAAAGTAACATACTGTAGTGTGATAGTGTTGGTTTCATACTACTCTACATGGTAATGACATCAAGACATAATCTCAAAATTAGCCTCTTGCTTCAGTGGTCTATTCTGTTCACAAAACCGATAGCACTGGCTAGAAAACATCACTTTATAATGCTGTGTCTGAGTTGAATAAAGATTTGTGCAAATACTACATTGTTTGACATGCAGTGCTTTCTCTGTTTAAAACTACATGCTTGAGTTGATATGAACAGTTTCTGACAGTCTTAATACATCTTTTTCTTCTTTGTTTTTTAGGGACCAACAATTCCTCTGAACTTGTCTCTCACTTTCATTTATTTAAAACATACACACTTTGAATGAGATCAATAGGTGTTTGTGTGTGTTTAACCCTACACCCCTTGCATAAGAATTTCCAGGTCTAAAGCCTTTCCAGCTGTGAACCTTCATATTGTGAGACTTCAGTTCTGCCTCAGTTCAGTGCAAGAGAGCAACAGCCAACAGCCAAATCTCTAGTTCTCTAAAATAATCTTTTCAGAAACATTCAAATTTATTCTAGTCTGTACACTATTTTTTGTTTCTTACTATAATCAATTGTGTGATAAAGTTGTTTTTGCATGATAAAGTAACTTAATTCTGTAAGCTGACTAATAAACATATGGGAAGAGTGTTTAAAATTCTTCACTATAACAGAATATCAGTTTAATATAATGTTCTATACTTTAATAGTTTTTGCATCTCTAGTAATTTTGCTAAGGTATTCTGGGTTAGGTGGTTTCTAGGGACAATTGCACAGAACACTTTGGCATCTATACAGCAACACTTTGAACAGTCAAGCATTACTCACTTTTTCCCTCAGAAAATGTAGAAGTATCCAACTACCGTTTTACCTAAGCCCCCACATATCAGACTAATCAAATGCAGAGAGACGTCCTATATCCAGTAACATTATATATGTGTTTTGAAAATGTTCCAGTGTCGAAACAACAAATTGAAGATTGTAGGTACAGCTATTTTCTTTCCTGGCGAAGGTCCAACCAGCGAATTCTCCCAAGATGCCATAAGAACGACTTATTTTGCAGAGCATTTGTTGTTGTTACTTGTTGCATTCATTGTTGATAAAAGTGTTGTTTGTCTTTTCTTGTTGTTGTTAGTTATAAATAAGGAAACAAACAGTGAAAACCTCAAGAGATTGCACATTAACAACAGTGTCAGAGATACAACCATTTTTTGGTGCTTATGGAATGGAAAATACCATTTAAGTTTGTTTCAACCTTCTGCCAACTTGTTCTAGTATTATCAGATTTGGTATATGCTTAGCACAAACTGTCTGGCTATCACAAGTGCACTCTAAGCCAAGTGCACTAGTCTCTTGTTTGGGGTGGCCTGCAAGTTGAATGTAAGATGTCTTTCCTGAAGAAAATATCTTGAGTCAAGATACTTTTAGAGATTTTATCACAGTCATGAATGTGAGAATCCCTAACAAAAGAGAATTAAAATCCAGAGATGTAAATCAAGCAGGCCAGACTAGACATAAGAAAAAGGACATAGCATTGTCCACCTTACCCTGAAAAACAGACACAAAATATGATCTCATGCTTAAGAACTAAAATGTATTGGTTGGGAGACATGCAGTGAAAATTCTGATTATTAATAAAGTTTTTCTTTATACTCATATTGAAGTTTCATCTGACAAACTATTTTAAAGGGGGTCATTTCATATATTTGTTAATTTATAGTTTTTTATAGTGTTAATTTATAGTGTTTTCCACTTTCCACTTTTTTATTTGCTGTTGTGGATGTATGTTCATATAAACACCCTCTTTGCATGAGAAATGAAAAGCTGTGTTATTCCATTACATGCAGACATTAGGTAGTGGGTATCAGTATTAGCGCCACACACACTGATGTGAATGAGAGTTCCTATTTGCCCTGAAGGATCTGTAGGTTGACTAGTCATTTGAGGAATGTGCCTAATTGCTGTCACTTTGACTCAGCTTGTCTGTTCTGATACAGTGAAATATGCCAAAAAATGAAATCTCTGTGTGATGCAGAGTTTATCCTTTACTGTACTGTGATTCACACACTATGGGATACATTCAGTTTTGAGGAATAAGGATATATAATTAGGTCTGTCAGTAAAGTGTTGCCTACTTGAATAAACTAACATTATTGTTATACTGTATTATCCCCATAGCAACCATGTAAATACAAACTAATGTTTCATTTCCACTGCAATTACTTGTGGTTACCTTTTCAAAGTCATGATAAAACTTTTTTCCCTTTCATTTTCATAGGGATTTAAAACTAAATTCTTCAAAAAGAAGCTCTAAGCTACAAAGCAAACCAACTGCAGCATTAGAAGCTTTAGAAATTGAATTACCAATCCCATGGAACTTTGCATCAGAAGACTGATTGCAATGCTTTATGGGAGTGGGCGGTCCCTGTTGAGCTCTTTTACTAGACAGTCTGTTAGTAACCATGCCAACAACAACTGATTTGAGGAGCACTCGTGAGAACTTATGTTAATGTAGTTCTTCACTGGAAATTGAATAACTATAAAAAAAACGTGACTGCTGAAGCGTAAATTTCTTAACCTTAGAGTAGATCTGTCGAAAGTTTATGTTATTGGTATAAAGTCACCTTGCAGTGAAGCTTTATCTCTGGAACACTGGTAAATTTCTTTAAATTTATTTTTTTAAAGAAATTTATACAAATACCACATGGCTCCTAGTGTATGGACTGTACTGCAATTTACATAATGAATGAAGTACCAAAGCCAAGTCAGAGACAAAACATTGTATGAAAGAAATAAATACACAAATCAAACAATGTTTTCATCTATTTTTTATGTAATTTATGATATACAGTATAATACTCTTTCAGTTTAGCAGATGTCTCTTTGTTTATTTGACTTCAACCCTCTATCCGGCAGTGTCTGGAGAGCAGGCGAGAGTGAAGAGCCGGCTGGGGGGAGTGGAGGAGGGTTTTTGTTCTCTGCAGTTGGCCTTGTCAGGACAATAGCAGGCTTCTGAACTGCAGAGTGGTGGGATGAAGAAGATGAGGAGTCAATGAGTGAAGAGGTGGCAGTGATATGTCGACACAGCAATGAGCGTAGGAGGTCTGGCTCATTACACAAGAGCTACAACATGGGATGTCCTGGTGAATGTTATTCGGAGGTAGTTGTTTTGCTACCAACTTGTATTGAGTATTATTCATTTATATTATTCCAACAGTTTTTTGTTTGGCATATTGGTGACATTTGACATATTTCTGAGGTGATGTAATCTTTTCAATGGAAAATATCTTCTATTCCAGTTTAATGTGCAGAGAAACAGTTATTTGTAGGCTGATTTCTGCGGAAAGTGTAAACTTTGCTCTGGGGCATTATTAAAACATTGTTTTCCTTTTTAGCATCCTGACGAGCCAGACAAACAAATACTGACTCAACCAATAGAAATGAGCTTGGGGCAGGACTATATGTTTGTTTAACTAATGGAGGATAAGGAGAGTGTTTTGGAAACCTGTTTGAAAACAATAATTATTTTAACTATTCCGTATTGTGACGCATACAGAAAACACAAAAACTGTACACTTCACAATGTCACTTTGGTGCCAGACTGCCAGGCAGTAAAAACATGAATCTCTAACTAATGACACTGATTTTTGCTAAACACCTTAAAACATTGGGCTGTTTTCTTATACACAGTAAAGCAAATATATTGTTCATAAACTCATTAAACCAGTCTTACAAAAATTGTAATGATAAATGCAATTAGTGGAAGAATTTGTTCTGGTCGTGTTTCACATTTAAGAAAATGTTTATTTAAACACCATGAAGCTACATTGTATAAGAAACTTATATACAAGTTAATATTTTACTATATATCTATATATCTATTTTTAAATAAATGTAATAGTAATATAATACATACTTATATTTAATTATAAATTTTATTATAAATTATAAATATTATAAATTGAAAACTAGCTATGGAAACAGAAAATCTTTTCTGTTATGCTTACAGAATATCCAGCATTTGCAGAAACCATATAAACATTGATTACTGGTCATTTCCAAAGAGCAAATATGGCAAGGAAACAATTAAGGCAAATAATAATTTAAAACTTAAAATTAACTGTGCAACATCCTCACATTTTTATCTTTCCTTCCAGACTCAGTCATGGTTTAAGAGCTCCACATCAGAGCCAAGAAAGAACTTCTGGAGATCTGATAGAGTGTGAAAGATCTTCATCACAAATTCTTCTTTTCTCAGAATCTTTCCTACATCGCCTCCAGCTTTCTGGGCATGAAGCCAGCACATGGAAAGCATAAACATGAAAACACCTTGGGCCTCTCCCACTGCCCTGCTCCTTGAATCAGAGGGCTTGTGCCTC
Organism: Chromobotia macracanthus; assembly: GCA_036877525.1. NCBI lineage: Eukaryota > Metazoa > Chordata > Actinopteri > Cypriniformes > Botiidae > Chromobotia > Chromobotia macracanthus. Next base: position 10,588,726 of record JAZGTH010000011.1, read on the forward strand.
CACGCCCCATTGACGTTACAAACCGCTCCAACCTCAGTAGTGACTCCACCTTATGGCCCCACAGGAGTTACTGTATTTGAAAACAATCAATGACTTACTAGGGTAAACTCTCAGAAAGAGCTCCAGGGCTGAGAGTAAAGAAGAGTGGCAGGCTGTCAAATTTACATGCTTGACTACATAGTGAGAAAAGGGCGCATTCAGGTCTACATACCCCAAAGACTTGAATGTGATTCGCCCACATGATTTGGGGAAACCCGTCTGACTTCTTTAACACGTCACACGTGAAACCAACACAAAATCAAAATGGAATCAAAACAGCTCTGTGGCTTTACTCCATGTCAGCTTTGATGTTGTGCACTCCCAAAAGCTGACAACATTTATTTTTAGCAGACACACAATTAAAATGCTTTCACTTCTGGAAAATCTGAAAAACAATTTGACTCATCATGCGTGCAGTGGTATATTCACATTTGTGTCCAATCAAATGCTACCTAGAAAAGCAATTTCCCTCCCACTAATACAACATGCAATTGAGTAGCAGTAGCAAATTATGGTTTTGACATAACCAAAAGGCTATCAGCTATTTAAAAAAATAGGTCAAGCTTATGTACCGTCCAACAGCTTTCTGAATCATTAGGTAAAACATCAACCAAGAAAAAAAAACTGCTCTCATTAAGCCATATCATTGGATTATTACAGAAATCTATAGCAATTTCCTATCCACCGTGTTGGGGAATGAACATGGTGACCACAAAAATGGAAGTCAGTCACGAAAGGAATGAGAAAACCACTATATTACTGCCTATGATGGGAAACCACAGTCTTTATCCCCAGCTGGTGCGCTTCACACAGTAGTAGACTTTAGCAAAACCGAGAGGGACACTTGACCTATGGTGACTCCCTCCTCTCTCCCCACCCCTCACATACCCAGCCATGAACCACTGGAATAGGTCAAAGGGTCACATGGGGTCACATTCCATCTCAACACCACTAAAACACTGGTCTTGTAAGGACAGACTCCTGACAAAGCAACTGAGACATCATTTGAATGCTTGCTCTGTCGCCCGGATCAATAACAATTCTTCTATATTACCTATATAGACACCACTCAGAACAGCGTTAAACATGACTACACAGCAAGTGCAACAATTACCTCATTTTAAACGTGTTTACAGTTACAGACTTATGAAAAATGTGCAGTAATGCTGTTAATTGGCTAATTGGCAGTGTTTGATTGTTGGTATTGATAGTGTTGCATAAAAATATATTTTATGAAAAAAAGATTGAAATAGCATGAGATGGTTTGCTGGTTTAAAATGATTTAGCTGGTTTCTGAGGCTGACCATCTGAAGAGTGTACAAAACACTTCTAAATCCGTGAGACTAGACCAGTCTGACCAGTGTAGACTTGCTTGTTGCCCAGCAAACCATCACAGGTTTATTTAAGCTGTATATAGACTATATATTAGCACAGCTGTATTGTGTAATCTTTTATGTATTACAATAGTTGTCAGCTTAACTGAACATAATATCAACTATTCAGTTCAACAAGTTAAGTTTGAATGTACTGACATTGAAATGGCAGGTGTATGTTAGAACCTGATTTCTCTACATTCAGAGGTCTGGTAAAAATGAGACAAGACCCTGTGTTGTGATATATGAGTGTACTGGTCCAGTTCAAAGCTGGGTGTGTGCTGGGTATTAAATTGCATTTTATATGCTTTTAAGTTCTTCACCCAGCAGAGACACAAATAAAACAATGTATGCAGTGGATGAATTGTAATTTCAAGAGGTATACATTTCCATGCAAACGTCACATCACAACTTCACAAGTTATTAAAGACAGCTTTTCATTTGCTGGGAGAAAACTCTTCATGTCATACTCACTTATTTTAGTCGGTCAACTGCACTTCCTGTGAGTGTACTTTTTCCTTAAATTCAATTTAACCTGGGGCCCCTGGGCCTCTATCAAGACATGGATTCCATTTTTTCTTTGTAGTGTGTGTGGTTTTGCTTGTAGGAGTTGTGCTAAAAAAAGACGGCGATGAAAAGAAACATAATTTCTGTCATTCCTTTATTCGGATTCTTATTTTCAGCATCTGCGACACAACTGCCTCAAATTTTCTTACGCAAATAACTGAGGCACAAAATGGATCGTGACGGAATGACTCAAGTAAGGAGATTGAAGCAACTGAGGTAAGTAATTCCAACGATGACTAACAGGACTAGGGAAATGTCAAGATCTGAATGGGTGATATGAGCCAAGAGAATCTTGACTGTGAATCATCCCCTTAGCAGGGCCTAAACAAAGCTCCACTTTCCTCTGTTAGTCTCGGCACTGCGCAATAGATTCCGCAGCCTATAGAAGTGCAGAGGAAAAGGAGGGGCAGAAAAGGGAGGGAAAGAGGAGGCACTAGGACCTGTTGGCTCCTGCAGTGGAGGTCAGGGGAGTAGCTGTGGGACTCCAACTTTTAGAACAATCAATTTCCCCTAAGAGACAGTGGGAGCTGTGCTGGAGTGGATGGCACAGGACGCGGATACTCAAGTTTTGTAACACTGAGCGGGACTGGGCTTTGGAGATTAAACCTGTGGAGTGTGAAACCTGGAATACAACCAACTATTAGCTTGGGGCATTTCACAAACTTGAAAGGAAACTATCTCTGAGGTAAGGCACACTGGGTGCTGATGTTTGGAATTTTAAGTTTTATGGCATGCTTGTAAACACTCTTGTGACCTGTCAAATAGAAACGGGAAACTTTTAATCCTAAATGAGCCTGTATCCTATGACAGGCGAACTTAACGTACTGATGACAAGAAGAGAAATGCATGTATTACATGTATTAATATAAAAAACAACCTGACTGATATACTAGATGGTATCTATATGGGAAAGAAACCAACAAAAGCAGGGCTGGCTTGAAAACTTGTCATTAAAAAGGCTGAAACGAGAAGAAAACAAAATCCCATCGAGCTGGTTCTGGCAGTCAGTTAATTTCAAATTAAATTATGAAATTTGAAGAATAATGTGGTATGAAAACACTTTGTTTTCCTTGTCATTGATCAAACAGGTCACTCATGTTACACTAGCAGAGGGTCCTGCTGTTGTTACCTCATTCCAATCATGAAACATGTTACAGATTTTTATCATTTTCATCTGGGCAGAAGCAATGGTTAGAATGTCAGCCGGCTTCACAGGCACCATTCAAGCCAGAATACACAAACAGCAGGGAGATATAAGCACCGACTTCACAGGAAGAGACAAACTTTGCAATTTATGATTACTTGGCAGAGTGACATAATAAATCAGTATTTTCTTTTTTTTTTGAATATACGAATACAGCATGTCTCTTAAGTTCCTAAGGGGCTGAAAACTATACTGTGCAGAATGAGCCAGATGATATTCAGTCGACATCTGTAAAAGATAAAGCATGCACATGAAACACAAAATAAAAAAATATTAAAATAGGTGTGATTATACGGTGCATAATGCACCTCTAAAATTCCCATGGAACTGCATAGGTGTGCGTGGGTCTGCATGTCCAGCCTAAGTTTTCTGCAAATGGAAGTTCAGGCCCCTCTAGGTTTGGAAAGAACCCAAAGTTTATTTGACACTGAGTGAAGCCTTTCAAATTCCCAGATGCTCCTTGTCCTGAGGCAGATGGACAGTACAATTTACCTTCCATACAATGATGTTGGCTATTATTATTCATGAGTAGGGTCAGGTTTCCCATTGAGCCTGAATTAAAGGTTTCTGTCTGTAGATCTCTGCTCTTGTAGTGTAGCGTGCCGCTGTGGTAATGAGAGGTAATGAGGGCCTCTAATGAGGCAGGTGGGCCACTGCCAACAACTCCCCTGGGTGTTTGAGTTACCCAGACTGACGACTAGATCCTATGGCTTTTAAGAATCCTTAAATGGCTGAATATTACATTCCCCCTTGACTATATGTTCTGATAATGGTCAGACAACACCAACCATCTGGCCAGACAAATAATCTGGTGAGATGGGGTGCATCTAATTTTACTCTCCCAACATTCAGTGTTCACACACAAAATAGTTTTGCAGACTCGATCACTGTTTGGCACACATGCACTAAACCTGGAAACCTGACACAGGCGTGCACTCCAAAGTCCTTTCTAACTCTCCCAGGCATCCAGCTCAAACCTGGAATAGACAGTAAATTCTGATGGATTTCAGAATTTGGACTGCCCTCGGGCTCTGGTGTGAGCTGCCAAGACGGTTTTATGAGCATTTGAGCTGGCTTAGGAGGGCTTTTATTTAGGAAAAGCTGTGTTTGTTTGTGTAGAGAAGGACAACCTTTGACTGAGAGAATAATTTAATGCCTCCCATGGTCACACTGAAGCTTAAATATTGTTCCCACAGTGATTCATGCAACATTTAAGTAGGGAAGTGAAAGGAATAAATTAAGAGGTAGTGCTCTGAAATCAATAAAAATCACTGAAGACCAAAGTAAAGTAGTGATTGCAGCTTAAACCGGGTCACTGGGCTGCTAAATCGGTTTGTGGATTATAACCTTTTATTACAAATATATATTAGTTGTACAGATCTTTGCAACAGATGATCTTGAAATTTCAATCCCAGGTTAATTGGGGTGGTGGGGGATAAAAAAGTATATTAGATCACGCAACAATAAGGAACTTGGAAAAAGTATTACTGTTTTGTTTTTCAGTAAAATATCTGAACGTTCAAAACAAGATAAGCATAACTGTATAAGATATTAAGACTGGTTTGCTAAAGAATGCAGCTTGGTTTCTTCACCTAATTTAAGTATAAACAGTGGATAAGCCAAAATATGCTAGTTCCAAAACTAAATACAAAATTACACTTTTTTTAAAGATACTTAGAAAACAAGCCTCAACACCCTATGCAGTTTTGCTTATCAGGCAAATTTCTTCATTTTTACTGGAAAACATAAACATCAAGAATGTTTTTTTGCAGTGTATCCAAATCTAAGAAGAGGATTGTTTACATGACCAAACAGATGCATGAAAGCATTCATTAATTTTAAAACCATTAAACCATTGCAACATTTTAGTCAATTTTATAACATGGGGCCAAGGGACCTATAAACTTGTAACAAAAATGTGTTTATATGAAATTGTTCCTCTTTCCAATCGAACATCATAAAATTCTTCAACACTTGCACTTTTCAGCAGTTATTACACAATTTGCCAGTCTGCTATAGTTTAGTTTCTCTGTCACATCATTCACATTCAAAAAGTCATTGGCTGTTTTTAAACTGATTTGACATCTTCAATTGTCTCTTAGTAAGGCTTACCAAAATATCTTTCTTTAATTTTCCTTATTATATTCTGCAAGTACTGTCATTTTATTCTAAAGACCAAATCCAGGCCTCTCAAAAAATTGGAATCCTTTTCAATCAGGCAACACACAAGCATGTTGCACTCAATCCTGCAGAACAGGGGCAATTCACCAGCTAAGTCCTATGTACACAATTGAGAAGCCCTCAATAGTGACTCATTTTTGGGTCTGCAATTGACAATGAAGCAACAATAGAGAGATGTTTGCTTAGCAGATGTTATATGTTCTACCTAATTCCAACCTGACTGCAGAGCATGATGCCTTCACCTGTTTCCACACCCACTGTATCGCTGCTTTCATTAGATCACCAGATGACATGTTTTTGCAGTGCTTGTCTCTACATGATGTTGTCTCCAAAACATACACATAGAATAGACAGAAGAACACACACAACCCTATGACTTTGAACGTGCCGCAACCACTTTCCCTTTTTGGGCCCAAACTTAAAGTTACCACCTCATCTGTTGCTACTGCAGGTGGGTGAATAGACATGTAATTTCATGTTTGAGATGAACAGATGATTCATTCAGACAGTTCTGAGAATATTTAACTGTTATTGTATAGCCTAACCTTATATGCAAAGATAGTTGACACATAAAGTCAAAATTTAAGTTTAAAACATATATAAATGTAAGAGGGGGTGTATATTTCTGGTCACTATTTTTAATCACATTTTTGCCTTAAATTCAAATTCATTTTTGCATGCAATTTTCACATTAAATATAGTCTAAATTAATATAAGGCAGTTAAAAAAGAAACATTCTAAAATGCTGTTATAATTCTGTTTAAAATGGTTTTAGATGGAGTATTGTTTGTCACCCCACAAGGCACAACTTTCCAAAATATTTCATGTCATGAAAATCTGTCCTGTGATTAAGAACAGATTCAAAGCAGTTCAAGATGGAAATAATAAATATCTGCCACTGGACAGAATAAAATCGTGATAACTACTTCCTGTGCACAAGCTTTCATAATCCTTTTTTCACGTGAACATTTTTCATGTAGATTTTAAAACACATTGGGCCTCATTCATGAAACAAAGTTTATAAGGTTTTAACTAATCATATTCACACAATCGTAAGTATTCTTAAGTATTGTGCAATCCTAGTACACATGCATTTTCATATGCTTACCATAGACACTAGTAGCATTAAAAACTAACAGGATGCCATGTAATAGCATGTAATATTTTACCATGAACAACTTTAGAGGTGTACAAATGTGTACAAATCCTTTGATGTTGACAGAATATTGAATTCATGAAATTAGTTAGTTAATAGGTTAATACCACATTTAACATTATCAATTCAGTCTGTTTGTGTGATTTTAAAAGAGACACAAAATGAGTGAAACAAACTCTGCTGTAACACTGTCTTTCATCTATTTCATACTAGATGTTTTAATGTTAAATAATTTTTTTTAAAAAGTGCTAATGACTTTAATAAACTTTTATTAGCCTCTTCTGGATTTCATTTAATTTTCCATTTACCATGGACTCAACAGACAACGTTTCTCCATCATTTAGTTATAAATGAGAGCTGTGCTATGGGAGTGGGTCCGATTATTCCCGGTCACCTACAGCAAGAACCCTTGGAAACCTTCCGTAAATTTCTGCTCCAACAAGTTGTCATATGATTCAGAATCATTTGAACAGTACATGTCTACAGTTGTACAAACTTAAAAACTTTTACACGTTATGTGCAGTTAATATGGTAATATTATATGCTTCTGTGTCTATCCAAACATACCAAAATATGCATGTACATGTTACATACGAATACTAAATCACCCAAGGCAATATGGATGTCTTCTTAGTAACTTCCCACAAAGAATTTCACATTGGATTTAAAGCATTGTGATCTATGGGATCTCCTCCAACCCCTCACATTTCCTCTGTGTGTGGCCTCAGAAGAATTATCACGCACTCTTAAAGAGCATGTCTAGCCAATCGTGTCTGCTTAAACCTCCTAGCCTGAGTCATGTTAATGGCACTCACATCTGCTCAGCATGAATGGTTGTATGGCTATAGAGCCCATTTTCTGCAGTCATAAACGCTCACTAGCAGCAACCTGTAGACCGTTGTGACACATTCTTGTATGAAGTCACCACCACATGCTCTGAGGAGATTTTGATGTGAGATGTTATGCTAATGTAATAAGCTGTGGTTTTGTGGTATGTACTAAACGAATGCTGTTAGTCATGCTAGCATACTAACTTTCACTAGCCTGGAACACCTTATTCCAAAAGCATTATGCTGTGGTTACAGCACAGTGGTTTTCTGAGATGTAATCATTTCTACAACACTGTTATCTAAGCTCACAAAATCATTTAGAGCACAACCCTGCAGGTACCTGATTAAGATAACGTAACAGCAATGCAGACAGACAGCTTAGACGTCAGATCCTAGAGAAACATGGCTCTCCACAATACTAAACTGTTCAACTGTAAACTGCTAAACAGTAAACTGTTTACAGGCAACTGATTTATTAACAGATGTAGTAGTTTTATTACTTAATAAATGACTAGTTTATAGTTTTCTGTTCTTTTCTCTGGGTGCTTGTTAATGCAACAGCTCTGTACTCTCAAGCCAAGAAACAGGGGCTATAGAAGTGTTTTCCAGCTATAACTACATCATTTATTCTTCATTATACATATATACACTACCAGTCAAAAGTTTGGCAACACTTACTTTTTCTTTGTTTATATTTTATATTTTTATTTATGAATAATAGTAAACTTATCAAAACTATGAAAGAATATACAAAAATATATATATACAAGAATATACAAAAATCTTTTCGACATTTTCCATCACCAAGTTTCACGAGGAATCATCCAGAGAAGATTTTTAAAGCATTTTGAAGGCGTTCCCCTCTATCCTGCGCTCTTATTGGCTGCTTTTTTCTTCATTATTTGGTCCATCTATTTCAAAAACATTTGTTTTTAAAATGTAGTTTTCTAATAACAAAAATTAAATTGAAATTAATATGTTGGTACAATTATATTATATTTTTATTTTTAGATTTTTAATGTTTTTACATTTTTAAAAATGTAAATGTTTTACATTTTTAATTTTACATTTTTACATTTTTGACTGGTAATATATATATATATATATATATATATATATATATATATACCACATTAATGGGGCAGCTGTGGCCTATTGGTAAGTGAGTCGGGCTTGTGATCAGAAAGTTGCTGGTTTGATTCCAGTGCTGGCAGGTAGCAACCAAAGTGCCCTTGAGCAAGGCACCTAACCCCCGATTGCTCCCTGGGCACAGTAGTGTGCTGCCCACTGCTCAGGGTGTGTGTGTGTGTTCACAATTTGCAGTGTGTATTCACTCCTCACCAGTGGTGGGTTAAATGCAGAGGTCACATTTCAGGTATGGGTTACCATATCTGACAAATATGTCACTTTCACTTCATTATAGCACCCTTTGAAGTGTAGGGCAATAATAGTTACATTACATTTACATTTAGTCATTTATCAGACGCTTTTATCCAAAGCGACTTACAAAAGGACGAGAGCATTGAACATTATTAATAATAATTTATTTTTAATTTATCCAAAGCAACTTATAGTGCATTCAAGTTATACATTTTTCTTAGTACATAGCACAATCTCCCTGGGAATCAAACCCACAACCTCTTGCACTGCTAACACAATGCTCTACCACTGAGTGACAGGAGATTGAGGAGACAGTACAGGAGACAGTAAACTGTCTCTTAACACTATTTATTTTTACTTTATTTTTACATTCTAATGACTATGAATAACTTTACAATTACATGCTACCTTATTCTAATTACCCTAAAACTAACCCCAACCTAACAATTTACAAGTATGAGATGCCTAAACTGGACTATCAAAATAGTGAGTAACCTGTTAGGCCCTCTTGGCCGAGCATGCAAGGCCATTTTTGGGGATTTGTTCTGACAGAAGCGTCTGTTTATCTACCTGGTTATTTGTTGATGTTAACGTTTTTTCTATTTCCACAGGGCCTTAAAGTGGCCCAGAAGAATGTACTCTCACCATGGTTGCATTTGTAAGTGTGTGAAGAAACATTTTACAGTATAGCAGTAGGATGCAATTCATGTCCAAATAAGATATCACTGTTTAAAATCCTGCTTGTTTACCAGATCCAGACATTTTTTGTGTCAGACGTCTGGCAGTGGGCTGTACATGCAGCCTTATGTGTTTCTTAGCTGTCAGGTACAGCAATTTATGTTAAGATGAGTACAGACTGCCGAAGGTCAAGTTTAAAGCAACTGTTCTAAACAGGAACAGCCACAAAGATGTTTAACCCATTGAGACTAAAGAGGTACAAGCATAGCTGCTTCTCCAACAGCATAACTACAAGTATTTTTGCTTGGCAAGCCTGTTTCTAATTCCAGAGTGAACAATCAAATTCTCATCAACTGAAGGAAAATATAGCATTGCATTAGCTTAAAATAGCACAGTGTGATGCAAAAATTATTATATGTCAAGGCTGTGAAACTTCAGTATTATGGAAAAGACATTAGTCTGATATGCAAGGTCTTCCCACCCACAAACGTTCAAGAATTGAGAAAACAAGAATTAGAAATGACTGAAAAGCAAGCAGCAAGTTCTCAGTGTTTCTGGCCAACTCTGCTTTGGAGGCCAGACTAACTGGCCCATGCAATGACAGTTTGGCAGAGTTCATTAAAGGAACATTAAACACAGTCACGCTTCTGAAATTCAAGACCATTGAGCTGTTGAGGGGCCTTGTGTGACATGAGAGACAAACAAATGTATTTCCAAAGAACATGAGCCAGGAGCTTACTGACAGAGATCATTACAGTTCAGAAATCACCAGCAATGGCTATTGGTTCAATAGTTAACAATTACATAAGAATTAAAATCAAGCACGTTTTAAGTATTTTTGGTCAACTTTATAGTCCCATTGGTAGGTTAAACTCAATGTATGAGTGCATAGATCCTGGTTGAAGTCCATCATTGATGGCTTAATGAAAGATATTGGAGAAATGTATTATTTTCTGTTCTTTATGCAATGTACAATGATTTACAGTTTTGTTTGCAAGGTTTGGTTTGCATTGACACAGCTACTGTTTTTGAAAACATACACTCATCATTGGTCATCATTGTGAAACTAAGCAAATTACCTTTCTAAAAATACTACAAAAAAGCTCAACAGCAGAAGATCAGCAAGCTGCTAGCTAAACGTACTTAGCAGTCAACTGTGTTAGCTTAATTACTAAAAGTGGACTGTTGGTGACTGTCATAGAACGTCCTACAGTGCCAGCAGAAACCCTGTGCTCAGATACAGATGTCCTCACAGTAAAGTAACTTGCATTGACTAAATCTATTCATTCATATGTCAAATTAGTTTTGCTGAATGCAATGTCTCATTTGATATCTTCTTAAAATGTACTAAAAATACTAAAAATAAAAGGACTAAAAATATAGGTTATTTACTGACACAAAGCACCATTTTGGTATTTTGCTTAACAAAAACAGGTCAGAAAAGTATATTGAGAAACCATAAAATTATCAATAAGCAATTTGAGTCTCACCACAAAAAACAAGTAAGCAATGCACACAACCTTCACGCTCAAACGTGATGTTGAACAATGACAGATTGCAGTTAGTTGCTATACTTGCCAGTCAGACAGCCTTTAACTGTCTGTGTGGGCAGTTCTTGGTCAGTGTAAGCTACACCCGACATTTTCCCATCAGTTAAAGATCTGATTAACTTAAGTCCATTTTAATCATCTTTTAAATAGCCCAGTATTATCTCCTTTAATCTGCATAATTGCAGTAAACGTGATATTTATTGTCAATGAACAGTGAATTGTGATTCCTACTTCCTCATGTCATCAAACAATTTCAACCTCACCTAGACTTTCATTTGAAACACAATAGCCTCTTAACATGACATGTAAAAATTCAGAAACAAACAGATAAAACATTTGTCTTGGGTTTAAAATGTCAATCATTGTAAGTTTGAGTCACCTGCTGTTGAGTCACCTGCTTTCTCCGAGAGCTATAGACCTGCCAAACAGTAATAGACAGGTCTGATAAATAAACATTTTTATTTCCTGGACAGTAATAGCTCTTGCCAAATTTTCCACTTTAAGAATTTCTTTTATTTAAGGCTCTTTCAACTAAAGAGCTGGAACTTGAATTGAACTGTTCACACCCTCAACCCATAACAACTGATTGTGCCCACTGAGCTGTATATAAATTCTGTAACAAGATATTTCCCTGCCATTTAATTTATAGGCTTGATTCATAAAAGTCCCTTCTGTTAGTGTTGCTAGGGGCTGTGCAACTGGGCTGAAGGGGCATGTTCATGGTGTGTGCGGGGAACCCAGATGATAAACATGCACAAATGCAGTAGTTTGTCATGCAGCATGAAAAAAGGAGCGAGCTGATGAAAGACAGAAGCATAGCAACCATAGTCATGGCACACACAGTCAAAAGTGAGATAGACATCAGAAACATGGACAAACATGGATGTCTGCCATGTTTGTTTACTGTAAACCCACGTCTGACCGCAAGATATTTTGTGAGATTCCCGTGTTTACAATCAGAATGGGCTGTTTGTGAAAAGAATCTGTTGGTGTGCTGTCCCAATCACATAGGGGCACTCCACAAACTATAGGAACAAAACTGTTAAATTCTTGATTTTTATCATCATGTTTGTTGTCTAAAAATCTGATAAGACTTTCTTTTAGTGTGGCCCAGTCTTAAAGCAACGCCTGTCTCCCGACAACCAAGCACAACCAGCAGTGATGCAAATTTTGTTCTGTTCCAAAATATGGAATCCACCATTGTCACAAGGCAAGAAAATACCCAATATGCCTTGCATGTTTGTTCTTCACTTAAGGTTAAGATGCCTTTACTTACTGAGTTACCTGGACTGCTCCAAAACGGACAGTGTAATCTATTTTATTACACTCTAAGTATCTGACAATGTCTATAATGTCAACAAACAATAGCAACATTAGTTCGCAGTCACAGAATATGCAAGAGCAGAAAGACAGTAAACAACTCAACTTTGTCTGTTTTTCACCCTGTGAAGATGCCGGCAACTCCACCTGGATTGATGATATAAAAGTAGTCTGACCAGTTTCAATTAACTCCTTTTGTCTTAGGGTGTAGACAAAGGATTGTAGAAATTATAAATTTGCAGGTTTTGTTACAAAAATAACAAGTAATAATAATAAGTAGTAGAGAGAGCTGGATGTTCCTGCATAGCTGGTCCGGGTAGGTTGTGTAGCCATGCTGCTGCTGTGTTATTAAAGGTGGCTATTTATAAACAGAGATACACTGCAAATGGGGCTAAACATATAGAAAATACATTTAAATATAGTCTATGTGCTGCATGTTTCAAAATAAAGACATAGTTTAAAAAATGTTTTAAAACATACATTTTTTTAAATTTACAATTAAACAATTGTAATATTTAATGTCAATGGGGATGTAGGGTGGATAGAACAGAACGTAAGGGTCTCAAAACACAATGCAAAGACTACATCAGTGTACACAGACCAAAAACAATAAATAAATAATAAAAATCCAAGAGTGTGAGTTATCCGCTTGATAAGTCATGATGTAAAGAAAGCTGTTTCTGGGTCCAACCCTCCACTCATTTTAAGTGACACTGCCACATCAACAGCTGTTCATAAGGACTATTTCACACAGCTAAGCTTTTATAAACAGTGTACACCACAGTCTCCAAGCTCACAGCATCCCAGGCAGCAGTATTTTGATGATTCCCAAAAGATAAATTACCATTTGGCCATCTGGGTTTTCAGTTTGGAGAAGTTAGGATAGTGATTTTTCTGTAGTTTTACAGCACACCAGGAGTTTGTATTAGTACTGTTTGCCTTTTTTTTTTTTTTTGCATAATATTGCATAATATCAGACTTAAGTGGATAGGAATGATCTTTTAAAGAAGATAGGCTTCCACCTTATAAATCTTGGAAGAGCCAGGATATTATTTAATATGAATTTCATATATGAGAATGAGAAGAATGTTATATATAACTAGGATGCCTTGAGGGTAATTTATGGGCTAATTTTCATTATTGGGTGAACTATTCATTTAATTCATTGGCAAACCATGTAACTCAGTCACTGCATCTAAACCTAATAGTTTTTGAGAGCTCTGTGAAACACAATAAAAGAAATGGCATATTTGTTCTAAATACAACAACAAAAATTTCCTTAAGCCTTAAGCAGTGCTTCAGCTTTTGGTACACTGCTTGAGTTAGGGCAGATAAGACAGAAGGGGCATTTCTTGTTTTTTTATTTGTTTGGAATAAACATAACAATTTGCTTAATTTTGTATAATGTTAATATACACTTGCCTATCTCATGTTTTCCCCCAAAACCTATTTTTCCTAAGCAACCAGAAGTATTCTTAACACATAGTACACAGCAAAATAAAAAACACCTCTTATTTCACCAAAAGCAATGGGTTGATTTGGCTCCTGCACTAATGTGAAAACAAATGAACTAATGTTCCCATAATTTAGTGTTGGCACTCAACACATGCTTCAAAGCCATATCTGTTCAGAGTGGGAGTGGTTCTCTGCAACAGTGATGTTTTAGATTTAATCAAGTAATGCTTATGTAACTCTTACAGCAATGCTCTGAATTGTAAGCAAGACTTTGGGGACACATGCCTTCTCCATCTGTTAAAATTGTTTGGAGCAAAGCCTCTTAATGATCCTAGCTGTCATCCCATCCAGGAAGCCTTTAGGTTTGTTTGGGAAACATTTGGCTGTCCTGTGAACTATAGGGGGAACTCACCTAAAGTGATTTATCATCCCTTAGTGCTTTGACACAGACAACAGCCTGCACAACCATTATCATGTGACTGGTCCCAGGTGTACAAAAACAGTGAATATTGTCTGCTAAATGAATCCATTATTCAAGTGACAAAAAATTGTTACTAATTAAGCAAATATACACTTGTTTTACCTGTTTTTCCAGCAGGGTTAAGATGGCTGACTGGTCTTAGCTGGTTTAAGCTGGAAATAGCTGCTTTAAGCTGTGCTTCCCAGCCAGGCAAAACTGGACAAGCTGGTCTTTTAGCCGGCTAAACTGGTTTTAGCTGAAAGGTCAGCTGGTCTTCCAGTCTGACCAGCTAAGACCAGTTTTACCAGCTAAAAATGTGGCAAAATCCCCTCTAAACCTGCTTCCTAAACCAGCTTAGCCAGCTTAAACCAGCCTGGGGGACCAGTTAAAACCTGCCAACCTAAAACCTACCAACTTAGGCTGGTTTATCAACAGGGAGCATGGAATTAAAACAAGGAGAAAAACAAAAACAGATGGCATGTCTGCTGAAAAGGAGTCTTTTGCTAACAAAGCAAAGAATGCAAGTGCAGATCAAGCTAAACTGATGTCTAGTTTCATCAGTCAAGAGAAGATGAACATATAAATGACTTGAGTTAGCATGTCAAAGCACAATTATTATTTACAGCAGGTGATACAAAATGACTTCTCATTGTTCTGGTAACATCATTAGCCATGTTTACATGCACACTTTTTTGTCATTCCAATTGAAATCATTCCAACTGAAGGATTCCGATTGACTGTTTACATCTAATCCAGTCTGGTGTTTACCTAATGGCTATTTCAATTGAAATAACTGTGAAATGCGTACATGTCCTGTTTTCCACATTTTTAATCCAATCAAAACATTTCATGTGCGCTACTTATGTGCGTTACTATTTAATATAACACAATGATTGTGTTCAGCTGAAAGAAGAAAGCTATATACACCTAGAACGCTTTGAGGGTGAGTAGTTTATGATCTAATTTTCATTTTTTGGTGAATTATGGTTTTGTGCATTGTAATCATGGGTACAATGAGGATTTCTGAAGAACTTGAAAAGCTTATTTTTACCACAGTACTTTTACATCCTGTTGTGAAACACAACACTTTTGTGACTACAAAACAGCAGCTGTGTTTAAAACATGATTTCACAGTTCTCACAATGGTGGGCTTTGTATTCCAGCTAATTTATGATGTACAGACAACCATGTGCGTGTATTTACTGTATGTGTGTGTCAGTCCATGTGTGCATCTCATCATTATCATAATAATGTTGGTATCGCATCTGGAAGGTTTTGTTATCCTAGTTCTTTAGCAGAAGTAAACACCATTCTTCAAGTTGTTTGCAGTTTTTCAGACATATCCTTTCCTGAGTCCTGTGTGCGGAAGTCACATTTTCATGCATATTCTCCATAGATAACTGTGAAAGATTTACTTCACATAATGTTTGAATAACACACGGATGTCTCAGATTCTGGTGGAGACACAGGCCATGGAAACTGTTTATCTCAACAGTTTTACTGAGGTATTTACATATATCCACAGCTGCTTCCGCTTTAATTACTATAATTTAGTTTGATTTCTGCAGTTAAGGCATTTAGAAAGACCATGTGACTTTACACTATCCCAATGTTGAAAGTAAAGTTTGAATTATAAGATAAGCTCAGGTAAGACTGAAACACTAAACACTTTACACTGTTACAAAAGAATGTGCAAAAAATGTGAAAAAGGAAAAATGTGCAAAACATAGCAATCAGATGAGTTTGCATTCATGGACTAGCCTAGTTTACTTTTGAGTATTCCAATTACATGTGTTCAAAGTAGGTGAACAAAGTAGAGTGGGAACAGACTAAAGAGCGGTGCGATTTTGACCTGAGTGAGGAGCAGATTTTGTTTTTATAGTCGCAGTGTCTGGGTTTTTTCCGCTATAAGAGTGCTCCACTACCACTACAGCACAAGCTCATAATGCAATGCATTCTGTGACAAGCACAGTTACACACTACAGACAGAAAATCAATGTTCTAAAATACTACATCAAGGAAGGTGAACAGAAGAATGCGACAGTGAATGTGAGTGTGGGGAGGTAATTGTAACAACCAAAGGTTTGTTATGGAATCTTAGAGGGCATGTGTCAAGGAGACGTGATAAAGAGTTCCACTTACACATGGTAAAAAAATCTAAAAGTCATAAAAAATTACTTTAAACTACTACTACTAAAAACTACATTAAGGGTGTACTCACACTAGCCACACTACTCACACTAGCCACGATTGCCTTGTACCAAGCCTAGTTTCCCCCCCCCCCTCCCCACTTCCCCATTGGCTTGCACTTACACTTGCATGTAACGTTACGAGCCAGAGCACGCTGATTTATGATGCAACATTTTGTTTTGAAGAAAAGCACTTTTGCTAATACACTGCCTACCAGATTTATCATTTATGCTGTGTAGCAAT
This sequence comes from Chromobotia macracanthus, assembly GCA_036877525.1. Taxonomy (NCBI): domain Eukaryota; kingdom Metazoa; phylum Chordata; class Actinopteri; order Cypriniformes; family Botiidae; genus Chromobotia; species Chromobotia macracanthus. The sequence continues at coordinate 10,605,352 of JAZGTH010000011.1, forward strand.
TTTCACTTGATTGTACAGCACACATCGTAAGATTATTACGGAGACAGTTGACGTGATGGAGCAATTTGCAGCTTTACTCGCAAACCTCAATTCCTGTTCATCAACAAGGTGAGAACCAGATCCGTTATAAAACTAAATATACTTGTACTATTCAAGTAGTAATAGAAAATGTTTGTTGTCGTAATGATGACAGTAGCGCACACAGAAGTAGTAGCTGTTCAACATGGTTAGCAATCACACTACATGTAACTACGCTCAAGCCCAAAAATACTTTTTAAACCAATTTGGTGGTTTAAAATGTATAATAGTGAGATAGAATTGAATCCAAGATTCAGCTGTTATTATAGCACACATTTAACAGATGGACTCAAGACATTTGGATGGATAACTGATTACAGTATATTATTCATTTCTCAGTGCATGCATAGAGTTTGTTTATAACTTACTGCCAAAACAAGAAGCTTTGAAATGTAGCTTGTTATTTTGGTAAGGGATCACCTCTGTGTGTCTATCAGACAAATGCTCATTCATTGCTCCATCTGGCTGTCCATTCTCCTCCTCATGTTGCCCTCTCTCTCTCTCTCTCTCTCTCTCTCTCTCTCTCTCACTGTCATTTTCTGATAAAAAGAAGCTATCTGTCTTTAGCACCGCTTCATTATCTGTGCTGCGCTGTCAGCACCTCAGACGAGCTGTACGCTTTTGACAAAAGACTCTGTTGACACTCACAACCAAATCTTTTAACAGGCCACTAAACCTACTGACGAATTGAATACAGTAAAGAAATAAAATAGGATATGCCCATTATAACCTTGAAGGATGTTACATTGTTTTTATAAAAAATTGTTTTAGTTTACAACTGTTAATTGTATGTTATTCATATACAGTATAATTTGCAAACTACAGTGGTTAATCTTTGGTATTTTTGGCATATTGGTTTTTCTTTGCTGCTCATAGCCATACATTTTCTGTAGTTCCCGCCAAATTACGTCTTTGTTTTTTTTTTTTAATATTTGAACATTAGCATTAACTTTTATAACTAAAATTTTTGAAAACAGTTTGTATTATAAACGTTAGACAAACAACATGCTAAACTATTGTCATGTGAACTTATTGGGTATGTGTTCAAGCATACACAAAATGTGCATACTATAGACAGTGTACAGGTGATATGCCTCAAAAATGTTTATAACATAGTATCATGCTATTCCAAACATGGCCACAGCATGCACTCCAGTTGGCACACTTCTTAATAAATAGTTAGATAAATGAAATTATATACATTTATTTGGCCCTGATGATAATAAATGTCAGCCCGCTGGTCTCTCAGCATGACCAGCTGATAAGTGCTCTAAATCCCTCTAAAACTATCAGACCAGACAAGCTTGACACGGCTGGGAGACCATACAACCAGCCAAAATTCCACCAGGTTTACCACCTGATTATGAATGTTTCACAAAATTAGTTAATCAGTTAAGGCTGTACAACTAAGACACTGAATGATATAATATGTAGCAGGTAAGTTGCATTTCACAACATAATATATCATATTACATAATTTAAGCCTCAGATTATTCACAATGGACAAAAGCACACATATCATGGTGTGGCTAAAACAAACAGCATGTTATTTTAGAACTATGATGTAAAAATGCTCTAAACGTTAATCAGTGTATAAACGTCTTAAGCTGTAAACAGAATAAATATGCCTACAACAGTATTGGGATCATTAGTGGTGATAAAATGCTCCTAAATAGTGAATTTAAAAACCTTGTTTTATGAGGGCCATGTGTAACTTTCCCCATGTTATTAAGCATAAATTAAACCTCCTGTGAAATAAAACAGGAAAGAACTGATCCAAATTCAGGAATTAGTAAGATCAGTTGACATTTAAAATCAGGATTTTAAGTTATGTATTTGAACTTTTTTAAACACATTGTTAACCCTTTCCAGTTAATTTTAAATGGCCTTGCAGTGGGACAAATTAGTCTCTAACCACTATGTAGGCCATAATCATCAATAACCATTAATTATCATTCAACTGGAAAAATATTTCAAATAATTGCGAATGAAATCTAGGATGTAACGCCTTAAATCTGTGTTACTTTTTAAGAGCATCTACAGCAAAATTACAGTAAATATGAAAAAAAATATTTTTTTATTCTCACATTCATAACTGTAAGTTTTCATGTCTCTAGAGGTGCACAGCAGTTTCCTTATTACCACCAGTTTTTCCCTATAAGAAAGTAGGACAATATTCCTTGTTTATTTTCTTTTTTAAGTAAACAGAATGAATAACAACCACAAAACCTCATACCTCAGAAAGCCCTCCTGCCACCACCAATTTCTAGAACAGACTGTGTCAGGTACCAGCCTGTATCTGTATATTTTATGGTCATGTGATGAATATGAGATGTTTGAAACATCTGCAAGTAATAGAAAGTGGGTCCTGAGTGTCACAGGTTAAAGGTGTTCAGAAAACCATTTTGATTTTGGTGGCAGCACTGTGTTTATAAAGGTTTAACTGAAGGAAATTTAAAGCTATTTTTTTAACATTTTAGCAAATACAAAGCATCCTAAGGAATAAAGGGCTAGTATTTTTGTATCAGTCTAATGAGTGTGTTTACACATGCTGCACATGTGCTTGTGAGGTGAGCTTTATCCCTCAGGGTGATTTTTGTATTGGTAAGCGGTAGCTTACTTTTGAAGAGTGTTTCAAAATAAGAATCGTTTTTGAGAGAGACTTTATGTATAAAATTTTGCACAGAAAGAAGGCTACTTGTGAAAAACAAAAAAATTTGTAACAATTTAGGTCAAAACCTGTGTCATTTCTTCATGTTGAAAATGAAAATGTATAGGTAATTTTAAAAAATGGTCCAGGTTCAATACAAGGCTATATGGCTGTATGGGACAGCATCTGTGGCATGCTGTTGATTACCACACACCATCATTTTGCCTTGTCCCTCAATTGCAGACTACAAATGTTTACAGTTTACATTGATGTACTTACAATGGAAGTCCAAGGTGCAAGACAATCAGAAGTTTCTAAAAGCAAAAATGTGCCACTTGTATTTTTGATTTTTGAAGTGCTATTTTTGATTTTTATGTACGGTAAATACAGTCTTATTTGAGCTGTAAAGTATTGTTGTGGTAAAGTGTTAACAACATAAGTCCTGGGTGTATTGTATAAAAGTTACAGGGTTAGCTACAGTATGCATTAGCCTCAAGCTGACATTGTTCAAGTCTTTTGGCTATGTACAAGCAACTTTTTTTTTTTACATATCAAGACATAATTTAACATGGTGATCAACAACATACCCAAGAACCTAAAAAATCTTTTAGTTCCCTGGTAGATGATAGTGAAGACTGATTGTTCATTTATGTATTAACGTGCATACTTTGAAACGTTGAACTTGTACATTTAGCATGATGGTGCACAATCAAATTGCATCATCGTATTTTCTAACATGAATGGCAAGTTATTATTTATATTGTTGCGGCACTAATCAAACTTCATTAAACAATAACATTCTAGTATTTAAATAGAATAATCCCACCATTTCTGTTCATGACCTACATCTCAGTACAGACTGTGCCAGGTCGACCATTATTTAGTGTATTCTCTTCTCCTTGTGTATTAAACAGCTAACTAAAAGCAAAACGTTAGGTGACATCTGGGCAATATCATACGTGTGAGAGCTGTCCCAGATGCCAACTAAGGGCGTTGCCTCCTGTTTGCACGATCCCTCTGCTGCTAAATATACAAGGGAATACATACAGAGCCTCTACATGCAGTTGTATCACTTCATTATTTCATTGCGTGTGCCATTTCACTGTTTGTTTGCTTGAGAGGTTATACATTGCTCCCATGTGTAGAACTGTAATGACTATGAAATCATCTGTTTAGGCCCTTAATGTAGACAGTGTTAGTACTCGGGTGCCCTCTAGTGCCACTACCGTTGGAATTATAAACAACTGTACAGTATATCGGAGTAGAAGTAGAGCCGCTTACAATGAGAAATTGCGCAGAAAGTAAAATAACCTAATGCAAATAGGATAAACAATAAGTAAAATACTGTAAATAAAATAATATAAGTAAAACCTAATAAATAAAATATGAATAGAGCAAACGCTTAAAAATAAAATAAAGTTACATTAAAGCAGCCTTTCACATTTGTAAAAGTACCACGGCCAGATGTTTAGCAACAGACTGCCGACCAAGTCTCAGTGCTTACCTTATTATCCTTTCGCTTTGTACAGTCTCAGAAACTCAAACTAGCATTTGAGACAAATTAAGAACCGTGAATGCATCCACATTTAAGGGGACAAAACGGAATTAAATTGGCGACATGGACGCACTGGTGCCGCTGAGAGGAGTTACAGAAAAGAGTTAATATGAAACAATCAAACTCCATAGTCGAACACCTATTGTTTTTACCCTCATTAATGTGAAATAATACCATTTACCCAGGGTTTACAATTGCACAATGTGACACATAAAATGAAAATCCCTGAATTATGTTACTGGGTAATGTCAATAAAACAATGACAATAAAACTGTTTAAATACGCCAAGGCAACTGTAAGTCAAATATTTATAGGTTAATTTTCTTGAAAATAAACACTGTGGCCCTGTAGTGCAATCAAAAATATTGCTTTGCTGTTTGTTTGAGCTTCCCCAGTTAATTAAACAAACAATTAAGATAAACTAAAGATAGAAGAATAAACTAATGTACTAAATTTTCTCCCACTTTTCACACATATACACACATTTGAATATGCAGCCCCTCGCAAAAATGTGAGATCAGCTGAAATCTACATGTGTAGATTGCCAACCATCTGCTCCATTATTTCTTCTGTTTATCCAAGCTTCATTTTGCAGTCCACAATTAAAGTCTGATTGCAACTGTTGCTCTTCATTTCAAATATCCCACTATGAAAAAGCATAGAGGCTGTGTAATGCATTTTGATATTTTACCTGCATTGCATTTTTATCATTATACTGGCATTTATTACAGATAATCTAAATATATCCCAAATCGGAGACATTAAAAACCACAAAGTTTGTCTTTGTGCAACAGCAGTCTGGCAGTGTCACTAATACACTCAATTCATATCTCCCTCAATTCATGTCCCCTGGGTCTCTGATAAGGCTAATCCGAGAACTGTGCCTCCAAAGAGACTAATACAGCACTGTGTGACTGTGCATTGGCTTTAAGTTATGAATGCAGGGGCAGTGTTTGGAAGCAGAATTGTTTCTCCGTGTTTTCGGAGCAGTTGACTGGTTTTTGTACTGTAAATGAGGTCATAGGTGCTGGGTGGCCAGTGGACTGTGAATGGATTGTTTTTTTTAACTTAAAATGAAAGCCAGGCCCGATGATGTTTGCGGAAGGAAATGTTGACTTGAAAAGATCCGGTTCATCTCTGCAGAATAATTACTAGCAGAAATCAGCTGTTAAAGGTCATTTAGAAATTAATGCCTTACATAAACAAACCATCGAAATATTTAGATGATTCATTTTGCTGTAATGAATTTCCTACATATGATTCATATTTGTGAAGTAAAATAAGGAAGAGGTTGATGTTTGTAGTGACTCTCTGCTAAATTGCTTTAGAATTGATTTGATTCTTATAAACTGTACAGGTAATTAGAACCACATTTAAATTGTGCACACATTTTATATTGATGGTGGCATTCTAATTAGGTTTGTCAGTACAGGTTGCTTTTTAAATGAATCCCACATTTATTCATTTCAAAACAATTATTGAATTATTGAAACTATTCCATACGTGGCAATTTTTAATTCCGTTAAGAAACCCCAGCCTTCACTGATGGGCCGTGACTAATGAAACACTGTGGTCTGTAGTTTTAGATGGGTCAGAGGTCTTATAAAGTGTAAAATATCACACTTGTAATGAACTGTCACTTTGAATGGTTAACCATTACAACCAAGTGAAGTAACTTCTTTTGCAGTTACTGCAGTTACTGCTTTTGTGTGTTACTAGAGTCCAACAGAAAAATCTTCTGGAAGACTTTTTCCCATTAATTTTCTCCATATTCATTTTAAAACATTCCTTAATCACACTAGAATAAAAAAGTACTGTATATAAAAAAGGAAAATAAGACAAAGGTGTAATATTATGGAAAAAATAAGACAATTAACTTTATATCCCTACAATGGTATAATTAAAACTATTGACAGATAGTAACTGACTGTAAAACAATATATTTTAAGAAAAAAAATGTATATATTAAAAAATATTAGTAAGGAGGTTGCATCTTGATTACTTAATTGCATCATTCACAATGCTTCATGGGAGTAGGCGGTCACATTTAGTGTGATTTGTGTTCCCATGGTAACAGCAACTTCTTGCAATAATCTCTTATCAGGATTATTGGTAATGTACATTTGGCTATTAAACAAAAATCATTTACAATTACAGATATGTACAGTAGGTTTTAGACTGTAAGTAATGTCAAATATGTCTAACTTAATGTATATCATTATTTGAATATATTTGACATCTGACAGTTTGTTGAAATTTACAAAAGTATCTTTTTAGGTGGATAGAATTGTGAAAGTTATATTCAGTCCATGAAACCTCAAAGTTTCATGTGTGTGTGTTTTTCAGAGAAAGCAAAAACAGGCCAGTCCTGATGGCAGGCGCTTGGGGGTCAGCCTGCACTGGACTCTGGCTCTAGCAGCCCATTGGGCCCTCACTTTAACTAGGAACATTTCACAGGTCAGTAAGTAGAGATTTCCACACAGTCTGCAACACATGCACATACATACTGGTGTGGAATGCATCCAATGTTTGATAGCTGTTTTGTGATTCAACAGACGTTCCAGATTTTCTTTCGCACAACATGCAGTTTTTTATTTAGGAAGTGTTTTATTACGTTTATATAATGTTAGAACATTGCATTTAATTCCTTTCTATATATGCAAAATATACTTTCTTATTTTGTCTTGATTTTGGGGTAAAATATGAAATATGACTCAGGCATGTTCTTGACAGGTTTTATGAGATTCAAGCAGATGTCAAGTTGCTCCACGCATAGTTTAGTAATATCTCATGCATAGTCCAGTAATATCTTCAATATGAACAATTTGTTACTGCATCATAATTTTTTAACAGTCAGGAGCTCTGCCAGCCTTTTAGGTTAGAGCCAGAATGTAAACGATTTATATAACTTGGGTAATACATTTTCCAAAATTTTGACATGAGGTTGTTGATAGTCCTAAATTGTAATTCTGCCTGCACTGTCTCTTCGTTAGCAGGACGTGTGCCCATGAGGTCGTTGACGCTGGTCCTGCTCTTCCTGATCAGCATCCAAGCTGCATTCAACATGGGAGGCCACATCCAGGTGCAGGGATCAGCCAATAAGCATGCAGCAGCAGACCGTTCACATAGGTCTCAAAGCCAGTCCAAAGAGGACCCACACTACGACGACCAAATTCCCACCGTGGACCCTAAACTCTTCAACAAGCGCCGATACCGGTCACCTCGCGTGCTCTTCAGTGAGGTGGTCCCTACGGAAAGCGAAACGGGAGGCCTCAGACATCCACGTTTTCGGCGAAGGGCCAACGAGTTTTTGCATCGCGGCGAGTACTCAGTATGCGACAGTGAGGAGCACTGGGTTGGCAATCTGACCCGTGCCACAGACTTAGCGGGCAATGAAGTCACGGTGCTGCCGCACGTTCGCATCAACAATGTTGTTAAGAAACAACTCTTCTATGAAACCACATGCCGTGTGTCTAAACCCAGCGGGGCCCCCAAGCCAGGTCAGGGAGCCAATGGGGTTAAAGCTGGAACCTCAAGCTGTCGTGGTATCGACCACAAGCACTGGAACTCTTATTGCACCAACACACACACGTATGTGCGGGCGCTAACATCCTACAAAAACCAGATCGCCTGGAGGTTCATCCGAATCAATGCTGCATGTGTGTGCGTGCTCAGCCGCAACTCCTGGAGGCTTTAACTGGTGTCTTCGCCAACCCATTGCAGCCTCCTGTCCTAGGTCCCTCCCATCTGTTGATCATAATAACCTTACTGCCAACAACGGTGTCAGAGAACCCACCCCTTTATTTCTCTGTATGACATTGCACCCCAGTCCCCTCCTACCTCACTCTGTAAATTATTGGTTAAATTATGAGGACTGCATGACATATTTATATAGTTTATACGGTCAGAATCTAAATATAATATATATATATATATATATATATATATATATATATATATATATATATATATATATATATATATATATAAATGTGTATATACAGTATACATAAAGCAAGCTTTTGTTGTGTTGTTGATGCCTTTATTTATTAAACACCTCACTTCAGTATGTCAATGCAAGACTGATTTCTGTTGTAATCTCATTGGATGTTTATAATTATTTCAGTGCTTGCAAAGCAACACTGTTGATAATATTCTATTTGTCTTTTTCTCCACTAATAGTTTAGCCTCAATCATTTAATGCACAGACTACATTCAAACTTTTTGTGTTATAAACTTTTAAAAATTCTACAAGCTCATTAGTGAAGTGAATTAGAATGACAAACACACAACAAAGTCCAAAAATCTCATTGGTCAATGGTCAAAATTTTCTCATGACAAAGCATCGCTGACCCAATGCTGATGCCATTATTACCATTATACCGGCAGAGGCCTGTTTCTCCACTAAAGATCAACTACACCTAGCAGGTTTTTCTGAAAAAATGTATTTTTTGCATGCACCACATAAATCATTAGAATTTAATTTTATTATATTAGATGTTTCACCCATCACTAGATATTTTTCTTGAGGGATATTAAAAGCATAAATAGGCTATTTCCCTGTCTGCAGCAATACATTCTACGTGTGTTCAACATAAACTGCACCTTGCTTAATTGATCTGTTTTTATTTGCCACTTGTGACAAAATTTGTAACAAGCATGTATTGCATCAATGTGTCAATCAGTCTGCAGCACCAAAGTCTCTTTAAGCAAAGTCTTTGCACTCAGCGACCATATTTGCAATGCCTCTGGGCAACTATTTCAGTAATGCAAGATCCCTGGAATAGGGGAAGGCAGATATCTTTAAAATTGCTCGCTATGGTCACAATAAAACTATATATAATAATATACAATGTATAATAAAATAAGCAATTAATAATTAGCTCTTGCTTCAAGGCTTTCTGCGATAGTAATAAAATAGCAGCATCTTGTTATTAAATATAATATTTGGTAGAGCTCACATAAAGTTACACCTGAAGCACATGGCAATTATAGCTTACGTGACTGTTGCAAAAACAAAATGCAATGCACTGACTTTGACAATATACTTTTTCAATAAGGCCACATCAAATTGGAATCCATTTCTGTTAGCCTAAAGGTAATCTATATTAGTATACTCCTAAATGTTGAGTAAAAATGTTGATTAAGCTCATTAAAAATGTATACTCATTAAAATAACAAGAAGAACAAAAAGATTCAACCTACTCTATAGGGTTTTGACTTTAATTTTAAAATAATGTTTCAAATGCATTATATAAAATTTTGTAAAGGAAACAATCTAAGACACAAGAGGTTTATGCAAGAGCACACAAGACACACAAGATACAAGATAACTTGCCAACTTACAAGTTACACAAATCAATACTATCTGTGGACCTGCTCTTTAGAACCGACAACGACAATGTGCAGGTATATCAAAAGTTCAGCAAGAGTTGGCCCTTTACAAAGAGCATTTTTCTGTCCATTTTCAGATCAGACATTAGGTGCACATTTGATCTTAACAAAAATATTTACCAAATAAATGCCATCAAGACATCCACACATACAGCTCAGCCATGCATGGTAACTGTAATATCTACCAGACTGTGCTCAAACTGGATTCTCACTTTGTCGGACCTTGGGTCATGTCAAGAAAATATACAATGGAGAAGACAGATCGGCATTAGCAAGCACAACTCTGGCCAAGCAAAGGAACTGATGTGTAAACCAACACAGCTGTCTTGCCGGTGGTAAGACGCAGTGCATCTGGAACAGAGGGCAAGAGTCATGAATTAATGAAGGTCACGAGATCCATTCAAACCTATCTCTGTGTTTATGTGTTCTGATTACAGTTAACAGATGATCTGAATAGAGAAAAGGCTCTAAGCATATGTCTGTGGATCAGATTTTGCTCTTTTTTTGAAGACAAGTTAAACCTTAAGTATTGCTAAAATATAGCATTCAAATAAACGTACATATAGCCCAGTATGAAAGTAGGAAATTAAGTGTTGATAAAACTCCATATTATGTGTGTACCTACTTAACTGTATTTTGGGAACAGCTTTGTACCTAAAAGCAAAATCTGACACAACATCCTATTGGGGACATCATCATTTGTATTTTAATTGCAAAAAAAGTTGTGTTGTGTTTAGGTTTTAAAAGCCATTGTCTATGGAAAGCCCACACAAAGCAACATGTGTATATCCGAGGGAGAGCGAGAGAGAGAGAGAGAGAGAGAGAGATTTCTTTCTAGATCTCTCTCTCTAGATTTAGGCTACTCAAGGGCATGACTTACTGGCACAATTACTAAACTATTTTAAGTAACTACAAATCACCTTCAACAACTTCTTATGTAGCGATATCAATTATAGCTGGAATATTATAAAGAACACAAAATAAAATGAAGTGAGATGTTATTGATAACCTGCAAGTTCAAAACAAAATGAAAGGCCCTACAACATACTGGTCGGTTAAACTGAAAAGACTGTTGCAGCTATACAACCTGAGTAAAGTTTCAATGTCAGGCTCAACAATAGCAGGTATTAGATAACATAAAGGCTGTCAAAAACAAATGTGCTGCAGTCTCTCACATTTTTCTTTTAAGTTATATCATGCCAAAACTTGCCTGTCTTAAAAGATATTTCATTCCCTGAGATTCCTCAAGACTGGACTACTTTAATGTGTCTAATAGTGTTACCAGAATTGTTTTTTTTTAATTTAATTAATTTGGCTATGTTTTTGTAACAATGTGAAAATTTTTAATAACATTAAGGGTGCATTTAATAAAATTACTAATATTATTAATATAGATAATATTCTTAAATATATAACTGAACTTGTAATTTCTATGTGACAAAAGCATTAAATAATGTTTTGGTTCACAGCTGTGGATGTGTTTTTCCTCATTAAAACTCGTAAGTCTGAAGCGACTGGTTGTCAGCAACAATGTTGCTGTCCAGTTTTTTTTAATCAGTGGTCGAACTGTCCGATTTAAGAAATGTAAGTGTGCCATCTTGTGGTTAAAAATATGGCTGCAGAAATGTGAAACATCGTTTTCTGTTTTAATATTTAAACACTCTTTAAAACAGAATTGAACTTGTATTAAACAGTTTTGTTTCATTGAAGTATCAACTTTATCAGTTTCAGTACATTATTATTTTACATTCTAGTGGACACAGATGTGGGGCAGTTGTGACCAACTGGTTGGTGAGTCGGGCTTGTAATCATAAGGTTGCTGGTGCAAATTTATTGCTCCAGGTGTGTGTGTGTTCACCTCTCATCAGTGATGGGTTAACTGCAAAGGTCATGCTTTGGGTATGGGTTATACTATATCTGACAAATATGTCACTTTCAGAACAAAAAGTCACAGGATTTTGGAACAACATGAGAAATATGAAAATAAACCAAAATAATGACAGAGTTTTCAGTTTTAGGTAATCAATGCAATTGATCACCATTTATTCTCATTAAAGTTTTCCTTCACTCAGCTCTTTGTTCCGTACAATGAAAGTGAATGCTGACTGAAGGTGTTAGTCACATTCTGCCTACAATGTGTTTATTTGTATTCAATAGACAAAAATATAAATCACACTGGTTTGGAAGAGCGTGAGGTTTAAACATGATATATCTGGTAATTGGTCCCTTTATATAGATTAAAATAGAGTTGCTGCTATGCTATTTCAAACATGAGTTAAAAAAGTCTAAAAAGGTCTCTTACAGAGAGACCCAAACCAAAACTAAACTTAAGAGGAGGACATTTTCTCAAAGACAAAATTGCACAAAATTCCACCAACTGTACTTTCTATGTCAGGTGAAAAGGTACTCAACTCAAAATTGTATTGACATGCATGGCTCATGTCCATACTCGAAACAGGAGAGTCGAATACTGCCATCTTGTATATTTGATATATGGCATATTGATATATTTCATAATTACAAGACAATTACATCTCCAAAGTATAACCTTGCAAATTAAAAAATACATTTTGTGATATGTGTTATATGTGTTGAATATGTGTTGTGTTATAGATATTTATATTGTTGTTAAGAAATAGAGAAAATAGAAAATAAATTACATCCAATTTGGAAAATTCTGTTAAATATTTTAGGAACTTTGAGGTCAGGGGGCAAATCTGCTGTTGTGATGAATTTGGTATCAAAATCATTTTGAAGAGAGCAGTAGCAGATTTGGCCCCTGAGAGAAAACCATGAGAGATTTCCTTTACTAAAAAAAGGTTGGTGCAAAACACGGCCACATACACACAGTGATATTATGTGATTATCTTATTTCAAGACTCTTGGGGTTTGACAGCACATCTGCTCTGATCCCTCTTTTGTTCCAGAACGGATATGCCTCCTTATAGAAATGTTTTCCAGAGTGCATTTGAAGACCATAAACAGCAGATACATATTTGTCTTAGATCTGCATTAGTCCACAGATAAACAAAATACAAAAATAATAAATTGAAATTTACATTAACTAGGCCTACATGTGTATAAACATCAGACTGACACCCCACAGACAGTTCTTTCTATAAACCCTGTTTTTTTAGAGTTTTATTCTTCCTAATTGACTGTTCTTCTCTGACTCTCAAAGGAGAGAGCTTAACTGTTGCCCTCTCTCTCTTTCTGTGAGGTTGCCAGGTTATGGCTTTTCTGTTGCTAGGATATGGCCCCATTATACTCAGGGATCTGTGCTCTCAAAGGCAGAGTTGAGGTAGACTTCTGTGGGACCAACAGACCCAGCTGCAAGCAGGAACCTCACCACACTGCATTATTTAGAAGATATCATCTTACATTCCTAAAATGACCTGAATGTTTGTTTACGCCATGTCTATAAATAGAAAGTCAAATGTCCCATTGGCTTTTAAATTATCATTACTGTGGCTGTGATCCACATGAGAATGAATTATGTGTTTTTTGCACTAAATAAAAAAATATATATTCAATTTCAAGATTTTTTTTAGAATTGTCTCACAGTGGTAGGGTAGCACATGACACAAATACTGTTTGCTCAAATGGGCAGAGGCTCAAGCTCAGCCTGAGTATACAGTATGTCACTTTTTTACACTCAAGTCTTAATAGTTAGAAAAAATGTTATAATATTGTTGATTATTCCTGTTTCCAATATCTTTGTTTCATCAAGAGCATAAGCAAGCACAGCCAGACAAAATCTCCATGCTACTATCAATGAAAGGAATGACTGAGACATCTGTGCTATGAAAGACAAATTACAGTTGCTCTTTGATTGGATTAGGAGACTGCCTGGCTCTTTCGGTAATGAAAGTAAATTAAGCACAACACTGTGCAGCCTCCCTGCTTCTTTGATCAAAAATAGCATGCACATGTGTCTCGAAGGGGTCACATACATGAGTTAATCTAATAAAATATATAATCTAATGAACTCTGAAGTATCCTCCATCAAACTGGAAAGGGAAGCAGTAAACGGCAGAAATATAGCAGTAGCTCTATCTGATAAATTGTCATAAGTGTGATTTTAAACTAGATAAAGCAAATTAAGCATCCATGTACAAGAACACTTCTTCTATAAATACTTTGAATTTAAAATTGCTTAACTGACATGGTAACTAATTTAATACACTTACAGTTGTAAAACTAATGTGTATACCATGATAATCATTTTAAATTAAACTTTTAACAAAAAGGTGAAACATTCAGAAAAAAACATTTTTAATCCTTCAACAATATCATGAAATTAATGTATTCAATAACAGCTCCTTAGCATTTAGACAGCAGATTCAGAAAATATTTTTTTCTAATTTGACATAATATATTATTTTTTTTCTCTTTACATTCATTAACATTACTACACATACAATGTTTTCATTTGACAAATATTATTTAAAGGAACTTTGTTTTGTTTGATTTGGTGTATAAGCAGCAGGTACATATAAGCAAGTACTGTTTTAGATTATTTGAAAAAGCTAAACTAAAACCATTTGTTTATTTGCTTGAGCTCAGTAGTCCTCCATTCAACAAAAACCCTTTTAAAAGTTTTACTGGGTTTTGGCTGTGTTGAATAGCCCTATGAAAGCCGCCACTGTGCGTGGATGGACTGCTGCCCATCCCTAACCCCCCTCGAGTTACCCCTGACACATTATTCAAATGGGCGGGACAAAGCAGCCGTGAAAATCATCTGGCGCTACTAGTACACATGTTGACAGAGCAAACACAGTGAAACACAGCATCTCCGTTTAACACCTTAAACTGGACTGCTTTTAAAAGAGGACCCGCTCGCATTTTACGTTCATCATGGGGAAAGTGGAAGGCGGAATGAAATGTGTCAAATACCTCCTCTTTGTATTCAACTTTATATTCTGGGTGAGTAATGTAGTAATGCACATATGTATAACATGTGTGCTCTCTGATGTAATTTTCACATGCTAAATTCAAAGTTTAATGTGCACTTTACAAATGCATAAAGTATGCGCATGTTTTTTCTTCTAATACACTGTATAAGGCACTATAACACAGAGCGAGTTGTATTTATGTGGGATCGGAAAGCTTGACACGGCTGACAGAGTCACCGCTCGTACGACTTAAATCAGATTTTCCACTGGGGAAAATCCGCCCCTTTTTCCTTCTTCAAGCGTTTGTTCGTTTGAAGAGGAGAAGCCGGACACGCTGTTGCTCTGCTGCTTATATGGACATTTAATGAAGACGGGCTTCCCTCCTAGTGACACCCCAATGTCTTATTCGCTGTTTAAATTCAGCGTAGACTTTCAACGAAAAGTCGCGTACTGCTTAATATAAGAGCATTAGTTGTAATATAAGAGCATTGCAAGTACTTTTTAGTGACTTGCACAAAGGCCCTTGTTAACTCATGGATAAGCCTTTTCTGGGGTTTGAAACCACAACCTTTACGTTATTGCATATTTAAACGCTGAGCTACACCACCCATAGTTATTCTTTGAAGGTTTCCTATGATCTTGAAAAGCAAATGGAAATATCAGGGCCATGTGTAATTTCCAGGCTTTATCTAGGGACTTTAAAAACAGGACTGTCAAAAGTACTTGTATACACACAAAATCGAAATGACAGTATTATTTCCAATACGAAAATTAGATATTGATTTAAATTTGCAAAGTGATAAGGTCATGTGACAACAACCATGTCCTGTAGCATGCTACAGTTTGAAAGCTTTATTATTGCATAACACATATTGTTTCACATACTTTTATAGTATAATAACACAACATATACTGCAGTACACCAGTATTCTATTCTGAATACAGGCTTGAGCACCCTGTAAACATTACATTATAGTATTTCTTTACTTGCCTGCTGTCCTCCATTGCAATAACAAAAGGAAGTTATGCTCCTTATGCTCAGTGTAACTTTTTCCACAGCACATGCATTGTGCATCAGTGTTGGGGGTGTTTTGAAAGAGACCTTGTAAAACAAATGGCTGTAGTGCAGCTTCCAGCTCCTGTCGCTATACTGAGGTTTTTAGTGGCATGGGAAGTCACGGCTTCCCTATAAGCCATCCAGATGAGCACTGCTGGGTATGAGGTTAATCTCCATTCATACTACATCCTGCATCCTTTTAAATTCAAGTATGGATACGTGTGAAAAGACAAGGTCCAAAAATGCTGCAATTGCAGATTTAATTGAAGTATGGAAGAATGTGTATTAGACCTGATTAGAAGGTTGGGAAGTGAAAAGAAATGGTTAAAGATCGACGAGTGTGTGCATGTGTGTGTAATACCCATGTAATTCTGTCCTGAGATTTTGGATTAACAATCTCTGTACAGCATCTCCTCATTTGTTTGGAATGTTCTTGACAATTTATGAAAAGCTGAATTTGGTAAGAAAAAAACGTGGGTATATAAATCCAGAAATCTCTGCACAGGGTCTCTGTTCACTCATTCTGACACAAAAACCTAAATAGTCTTTTTTAATCATTGTAAAACCTCACACTCACAATCTAGCAGCCTAATTGCATAAAATAGGTTTGATGAGGACCAGGCTGAGCTGACCTGTTTATAGGCACACTAATCTATAATGTTTTAGTTTAATTTTATCTGGCTGATGGTATTTAGTATTATCTGCCTGTTTGTTTACACTAACATGATTCTATCTTCGTAACTCTGGCAAATCACACTAACAATATAAGATTAACAATATATTTGAAGGAACAGTAACAAAAACGAATAGGACACATAATCTTTGTTTCCACAAACTGAGGGACCAGTCTTAATGATTTTCTGTGGTACAAAGTGCATATTAACAGCATACCACAGATGTTGTCAGTAGAGTTTAACTTTCCCTTCTTAACACAGCAAAAACAACCTGCTCAAATGTCAAAAGATGCACTATGTTTTCACAATATATTTCTAGTGAAGTATTTGTAATTTGATGAGCCCCTCCAATTTTAACACAAGCCCATTTCCTGAAATAAATATGATGTTACTAAAAACTGTTTCCAGTTAAAAATGTGTGTGTCACTTTGGCCTAAAATCTTGCATGCCTTTGAATATAATATCTATAAATCCAACAGAATATTCCCTGTCAATAACTGTCTTTGACTGTCACTTGAAAGTGAACCATATTCCCATGATGCATGTTGAATATGAGAGCCTCGTTAATTATTAATAACACTGTCATATTGTACAGCAGAACCATCAGAGTGACAGAAAGTCACAAGTGTATGAAGTCATTTAAACTAGTATTTTTAACACTTTTTACAGGACTTTTGTTTTAAGATGTGCTTTATAAATAAACATGACATGACTCACTGGATCACCAGTGGTTTATTCTGACTTGAATGGCACATTAGAAAAAGATGAGGACAAATTATGTACCGTATGATAATGCTCCTGTAATTGATGCTCACAGGAGTGGCTCTCTGACAAACAGCATTAATGCTTTAAATCACTTCTGTCTGCAGGGATATTAGTGGCTATACACTGCAAACCAATCATGTCCTTATTCACTATTTTTTGTCTTATTTTCCAATCAAAATAATAAAACTATTTTCTTATTTTTAGCCTAAATAAAATAATATTTGTAAGGTTTTTACTTGTGCCAATGTATTATGAAAAATCTATTCAAAATATATTCTCATCATACAATTTTTTAAATCTCAAGAATGTTAGTTAGAAAACAGGACAAAAATACTGCTTATGAATATGATTTATATCCTCCTTATATCAGCCTGTTTGGCAGTAATATAAGACCATGTGCACTGAGCTATACACACAAATACACAAGGCAGAAACAGCAGGTGGTAGGAAACGTTTATGAAATGTTTAGGAGCCACCCTCGATACTCTCTGACTACACTCCTGAACATTAGACAATAGAACTCTCAATGACTCTTTGTGTTCTGTTTCTCTCTCATTATGAATCTTATATTACTCTTATCTCCTGTAGTAATACCGTAAGTCATAATAACTGTGACATTTTAATATATTTATTTTAATTGAAAAGGCAATATTTACTCTTTTTGTATGTTCCCATTAGCTAGCATGGTAAACTGTTTGAGCTACTGTATAGTAAAAAACTAAAATGGCATTCTTTGTATTTAACATTTTGCTAATATTAATTTTATTGGCATGAAGTTACTATTAGTGTTGCTGTTATAACTGGTGAAACAGGTAGTTTTAAGCTAATACTATCATATATTATTGCCATAGTGTAGAGTTGGCGTTTAGTGAGCCACATGAACACTTTCAAGCTTAAACTTTCCTGAGCTCAGAGTTTTCCACTACAAGATCTAATCAGCTTTTCCTGAGTACAATCAGCCTGTTTTTTGGTGTTTTCTTGTTTTTATAATGTCTTTGTTTGAAATGTTCCACTTTCTCACCATCCTTTTAACTGGTGTTTTTGTGTTTATGAAAAGTTCCTCAGAATATAAACACACGTTTCAACATGTGAGAAGAGTTTATAATGTTTTCACCGGCCACTCAGACCCTAAAAACATCAAGTGAGTGTCTGTTTCTTTAATCATTGCCTGTTAATTTCTTAGCCCAAATTAAAGCTGTATTTGTTCCATATATATGTTCCACATAAAATGTGCTTAGAACTGGTCTGTTTAAGGACACCATAAAACTCCCAATAAACTTCTTTCCATACATGTATAACAATTAAGGAAAGTAAAAAGTGACCCATCAGACACTTTAAAGAGTGGAAACTGGCCTGAGCTCCCCAGTCTGACTTTCATTAGTTATCTGGCATAAAAGACAATTGCTTCATTTTTCCAGTATTTTCTTTATTCTTTTGTTTATTATTCTTGCATTAATACAGTATTTATATTTTAAACAATCCCATTTGGCATTATTATATTACATTTATTTATATAACTGATAAATCCTGCTGATTGAAATCGCTGTTAGAAATAAAATTTAAAAATCCATTTTAATATAATGAGAAAAATAAAACAAAACAAAATAAAATCTGCCAATATAACTAGACTATAAAATAACCTGGTAAAATTCTTAAATGTTACAAAAATTGTTGGAACGCCTTGACAGTTTTAATCTCTGTAAAATTATCTTTATTCTATTAGGATGTTGAATTTTTTTTCTTTTGAAAAATAATATTGTGAATAATACAATGACTTTTAGGGTACATATACCTTATATAACATACTTTCTCAGTCACAAATTAATAACCAGTAGGCGTCTATTCACCTAAAAATCTTACTGTATTCTGTATGACCAACCATACAATAGCCTACACATTATATGCAAAATGTTTATAATAGCTAATGTAACATCCTTATTTTATATATTGAGAAATATATAATGTAACGTATAGTACAATGTTAGGGAATTTCATTGCAGCAGAACACACAAACACACTTGCTTATTGTCTTCTATAGCAGAGTGTGTCACACACAGACACGTTCTTTTGTTTTGTTTTGGCAGGCAGATAAACCCTGATGCTCAAAGGAGACTGTGAGGATGGGGGATTCAGGGTGGGGCACTGCACTGATGTCAGGAAGGATGATGTTACTTGCAGTGGGGTTACTGAGTGGTTAAGGGGTTATGTCTCCTGGGGGGGAGAAGGGTGGGGTGTTATATGACAGCTGTTGGAGACAGCAGATGCTGAGGAAACTCTCACCGGTCTTGCATCATCCTCGTAGACGTGTAATAAGATTTTTGTGGCCTTTTAGATGTTCTTTGCCTTTCTGACCTGAGATATCTCAGAGTTGTTGTTTTTATACTTTAGATGATTGAACAGCAACACCCATCTAATGGGTGTATTGCAGTCAGTCATGTACAGAGCCCAAGGGTGTAAATTTTAATGTCAGAAGAAACATTTTAAATTCAATCACACTATAAAGAAGCACCATTTTCTCAATTACAGTGGACTTGGGTAGATCTCATATATTTTCAAAATTGTAGATTAAAAGGTTTGCTTTATAAGGGAAAGTGCCATGTATCATATAACTTGTTTTGCCTCAATTGAGGTTAAAGGGATAGTTCACCCGAAAATTCTTCTATCATTTACTTACCCTCATGTTATTCCAAATCTGTGTTAATTTGTTTGCTTCTGCAGAACAAAAATAATATGTACATTGGTAACCAAGTACATTGGAAACCAAACAACATTGGCACCCATTTACTTCCATTGAATGAGACATTTCTCAAAATAATCTTTTTTATGTTCCACAGATTTAAGTAATATGACCAAGAAATTTTAAATCATGATATGCTGATTGACTTTATACAGTTTAATAATATCTACATTTTTTGTTTAATGTGTTCAGATGTGTTCAGACAGTAACTGAGCTAAAAAAAATGTTAAAGTTAAGTCTGCTATAGTACACATAAATCTGTGCTAAAATACATTAGTGTTCGTGCATTATGAATTCACTCTGACACATTTCAGAATGCAACAAATCAAGCATGCCTAGCTTGAAGCATTTGTGTTTCATGTGCATTTGGTATTTTGGCTCTTATAGGTGTACAGGTCAATCTGTAGCATAGGCAATTATAAAGGGAAATACAATTGTTTTATTTGAAAATTTAAAACATAGCAGAAACATACAATGCTTATGTACCCATGAAAACAGCATCCACAGGAAATATTGGTAGTGAATATTCAGTTTAAACCTGTTCCTTTCATCTATACCCAAATCTATAGACCCAAATCAGTAGTCATTCCTTGTACTGCTTAACCGTGCAGCTTCTCAAATAGTTGTTTTGAATGAGCTTTGACAGATGAGGGTCAGCAGTATTTAAAGTTAATTTGGCGTTGGAGGTGTTGGAGGCAGTTTCTTAAGTGCTGAAGTCTGAATTCTGCGGCCTGCTTTTCCTTTCATGGTTTGGCTCTTTGCCATCATTTCTCACTTTGACATGCCTTTAGATTTAAGAGCTGAAGGATCTTGCCAGAGTGGAAAAATATTTGTGCCACCTCTCCATAACTTTATAATAGAAAAAACAAGGGAGGGAGAGAGAGAGAGAGAGAGAGAGACCAATTTATGTACCATTTCACAAGCCTGGAAAATTCTAACAATATTATTATATAATATTATTATATAAGCATTAAAAATATTATAAAATATACAGAAATGTTATAAAAACAATATACAATATGTATTTTTTTAAAAGGTTGTATTTATCTCTATGTAAATTTATATCCCAATGTTTAATTTTATTTTCTGATCTACTTTAAATTGTTATATAGCTCAAAACTTTCATATTTTGGGAGTGTGGGGTGTGAAGTGGTTTGACCTCCAGCAGGTACTTCACCGGTAAAGCAACTGACATTGAGAACATGAGTTTGGGGGAGGACTAACTGTGTTTCTGACCATTGGCAGATGGGGAGATTGTTTGGGAACAATTATTATTCTCACAATTCTGTTTGTGAGAATAATAATTCTCATTATTAGAGAATTAATAATGAGTTCACCTTTAAACTTTGCTGTTGATGGATGAGTTCGAAAGAAACGTTCTCTCTTTCTCTCTCTGGCAGCTCGCTGGCTCGCTGGTTCTGGCCATTGGGCTCTGGCTGAGACTAGATCCAAAGACTGTGTCTCTATTGGGAGAACGTGGACCAGATACCTTCTTTATTGGTAAGCAGTTAATATGGACTAGTTCTACATAAAGTTAACCACTATGTGTATTTACTTTTTGCAGTAACTTTCTCCAAACATATGCACCTTGAAAATATTGATTTAGTCTCACTCCTTGGCTCATTTAAATATAGGTGCTACAAAGGAATGTAAATAAAAGACAGGCAAACTCTGTTTGTTTGTCAGGGTGAAAATGTCCAAGCTGCTCAGGGTGGCAAAGTTTCCATATACTTTTGCAGAGCCCATGTAAGACAGGAGCAGAAAGTTTGTGTACATTTGAGTGGTTGGGTGTTTCTGAAAACAGGAAGTGACATTTTAAGGTGCACACACATGGAGGAAACCACACGCCTTCAGATCTGATGTACCATCAGTACAGCCAGGATAGAAAAAAGCTGATGTTGGAGAGTGGAAAGTTAAAGAGAGACCTCATGTGATGTTGTACCTATATTTGAAGAAGATTTTATTAACCAAAATATAAAGGAATCATGTGGCAGAAACCACAACATATTCAGATTGGGAAAGTAACTTTGAAAATTCAGGTTTACCAGCTACTCATATTTGACTGACAAGCTAAAAAACAGTTAGCTAAAGTAGTTAAAAACACTGAAATGTTTTTTTCCAATGTCGCCCCCCAAAAATTGTTATATGTGCAAATTAACATGATGTTTTGCAATGTTTTGACACTACATATGGCTACTTGTTGACAAAAATAGGTTGTTACTGGCAATGCTACTCACTGCACACAGTGCTGCTCACTGTCACACAGCAACACTACAAAAAAAGTAGTTGCTGTCATTTAGGTAGTTACTGTTTTATTTAGTTGCTCCCTAACACTGGGTGCAGAAGTGGACACAACTTTCTCTGTCATCAGAAAGTATTCTTATCCTCAAACAACCTTCTCAAGCTAGCTTTAGTTGATGTCATCACCCAGATTTGTGGATTGTTAATGCTTAAATGCGTGAGACATGGAATGCCAGTGTGCCAAACATGCCAGTGTGAAACTGTGACTTAAACCCACAGCAAAATCCCATGACCAAAATATCATTAAGCATCAACTACAACTTAACCATAACATACACTATTACACTAGGAAAAATATACACTACAGTGTAAAAAACCTTTGCTGCCTTAAATTTTTATGTTTAATCAACTTGGCTTTACAAGTAATTTCAACTTAATAGTTTAAATCCTGACTGGTGTAACTTATAAAAATAAATAAACAAATTTACTGAAAAACTATTTTTAATCAGTTACAGCAACTCAAGGCCAGTCA
Organism: Chromobotia macracanthus; assembly: GCA_036877525.1. Taxonomy (NCBI): domain Eukaryota; kingdom Metazoa; phylum Chordata; class Actinopteri; order Cypriniformes; family Botiidae; genus Chromobotia; species Chromobotia macracanthus. Next base: position 10,627,930 of record JAZGTH010000011.1, read on the forward strand.
AGATTACAGAGAGTAAGTTGAAATGACTTGTTCAGACAAATTAATTAAACTTTTTTTATTACAATTTGGATTAAAATTTTAAGGCAGCAAAGATTTTTTACAGTGTAGGAAAAACAAATGTGAACAAAACATTCAGTCCTATCAAAATGTTCATGTCGCTGATTTCCATACAAAAGTATAAACACTATGGCTCCTTGTGAAAATATTTTTCTGTTTGTTTAAGTATCCCACCAGCCCAAGAGCAAGAATAGGATTGATCACAAAACAATTCAAATTCTGTCTTGATCTGCTACCTCACAGGCAGCAGAAGAGGAAATGGAGGAGGAAACTATATATATATATATATATATATATATATATATATATATATATATATATATATATATATATATTCTGGGTAAGAATGAGAGATGCCCAAAAATGACAGTGTGGATGATGTAATCATATGCCCCTGCCTATATATACCCCTGCCCAAAAATGACAGTGTGGATGATGGAATCATATGCCCCTGCCTATATATATGCCGCTGCCCAAAAATGACAGTGTGGATGATGTAATCATATGCCCTGCCTATATAGGCCTATATCTCTCATTCTTACCCGGAAGCCTGTTGAATTTAATCAAAGGAGTTCATTTCTATAAAGTCACAAGTTTGGACTTGTGACCAACACCTCCACAACACATAACAATCTCTCAAAGCTATAACATCATGTTGGCTTTGTTTCTGTTGGCTCTGACTCTGATCCTTTCTTAAAAAGGCGAGTTATGCTGACAGTGAACAGATCAGGCTGCTTTAGTTTAAGTATGCCCTGTGACAACAATCAGAGCTCATTTCTTGCATGCACACGCACTCAAGATTTGCAAACATGACTTTCAGATTACAAAGTCTGCAATGACAAAGAATGGCCTTCTTTAACGCTACTGTGGCAACGGTGTAAATATCAACATAAGGCATGGTTGTCTTAGATCAGGGGAAAGACAAAGGAAGCGGTCACTGTCACAGTGGTTCAGTTTCTAGTTTACACAGTTTTGAAAAGGACTTTGCATGGACTTAATGGTAAGAGATTTTCAAGATTTTAAGTCATTAATACTCTGTGTCCAGAGAAAGTATCCGTTTTTGGAGTAAGAGAGTGTTTGTCTATCATCTATGATTTTATATATAGTAGTGTTTGCTAAAGCAAGCATGAATATTATTATTGATTATACGGTTAGGGATTTTTTAAAACACATAATGCCCGGTATTGAAGGGATAGTTCACCCAAAAATGAAAAGTATCTCATAATTTACTCACCTTCATGCCATCCCAGGTGTTTATGACAGCTAAACACAATCATCTCATAAGAAAACATGCATATTACATAGTTACAAGACATGCATGCCTTAATGAAATTTGAAGTTATCAATGTAACATTTAAATTTACTGCATCAGGATAATATTTAATAATAATATTTAATACAACTCTGATTGTGTTCAGCTGTCGAAAGGAAGTCATATACACCTGGGATGGCATGAGGATAAATCATAAGATAATTTTCATTTTTGGGTGAACTATCCTTTCAAACATAAACACTTAAACCATCCTGCTCCATTAATGCTACAGACATCAACACTGTCTCAAATCATGCAAATTGCGACCAAAGCCATTTACAGGGACCAGAGCAACTTAGAGAATTGGTTAAGAACACTCTTAAAAACAATCTCATTAAGTTTAATGTCTCAGTTTCATGTCTTTCATCCCAATTAATGACATGAGCAAGACAAATGTGTGTAGTGCTGTCTATCTCTCTAGAGATTTTAGATCTCTTTTTGCAGATCTCCTACCTGTCTCAGATCTCCTGTGGCATCATTATACCTGCTCATAAAAAGTCCCTATACTAATGAACTAATTTTCTGTCTGATCTTAGTACACTGTTGCCAACTGTCTTATAAGTTGAGGCTAGATTTAAATCTCAAGTTGCTGATGCTAGATCGGTAAGTGGCAGCTTTCCTAGATCCTAGTGCCACTTAGAGGCACTGATCCTAGATCAGCGGGTGGCTCCCTGTGCTCTCATGTTGAACCTGTGGGGCATTGGACTTGGCTGCTGCTCTGTTGCTGAGGCAGATGGGAGTTCATGCTACTACGCCCTCTCTCTTTCTCTAATGAGGGGGATAATGAGGCAAGAGAAGGGGCTGGAGAGAAAGTTAATGACATCATCTTAGAGTGTTCTTCTGTGGTCTCGCTGTTCTCACACACACATATGCTGCCATCTCCCAGTGAGACCCACATAACATTTGTGCTTCCCTCTGCTGGTGATTTTCTTACATTACACCCTTCTGACACTACAGAATAACTCACAGAGAGCAGAAACTGCTTTAGGAAACTGTTCATAAAAATTAAAGTTATGTCATTATTTTGTTGCAAAGCGTTTAATATAACATAAATACTACCATTCAATGAATATTTTTAATCAGCATGTCAAAGGTCGGCCGGGGCATGTAAAAGTTATTGTTTTGTATTGTATTTTACTGTGTTAGTGTAGTGTCATAATAAATTGTGTTAGGATCAGTCAAATATTACAAACGTTACATGTAATGTGATAGGTGGACTGGTGTGTTTACTGTAGTGTGTGTCCTGCACAGGCGTCTATATCCTCATTGCAGCTGGTGGTCTGGTGATGCTGGTGGGCTTCTTTGGATGCTGTGGTGCTGTGAGGGAGTCCCAGTGTCTTCTAGGATTGGTGAGTGTCACTGCTGATCAGTGCTGATCTTGCTCTTTTTTCATTTTTGAAGGTGATAAATTAAAACGTCTGTATTTTAAAATATACTGTAGCTGGGAATCAGTCATATTTAAAATAGTTTAACGGATGGGGTATTATCATACTGATTTCAGTATTCAGGTTTCATAGTAGTAATGACTCTGTCTGTCTGTCTATCACTGCAGTTTTTTGCTTGTCTTCTGACCATATTTGGAGCAGAAGTGGCAGCAGGAGTGTTTGGGTTCCTAAATAAAGACAAGGTATTTCAAGAACTGATTTGAATGATGATTCAGACTTAAAGGAACAGTACACCCCAAATTTCTTTTATATGTCTGACCTACTTACCTTTTGCTTTGTGCAACTTTTTTACTTTTATTCACTAATTCACTTTTATACACTAATTGGAATTAATATCCTCTTGGTATTATAAAAGATATTACCTGATTGTTTTGATGGAAGTATTTTTTAATCTTTCATTTCAGATAATTGAGGAAATAAAAACGTATTATGATGAGTCTACAGAAGAAAACAACAGAACAACCATCCAATCCTATCATGCCATTGTGAGTTCCATTTTTTCTGTTTTTACATCTGACAATGTGGGCCTACACGATTCAATTAGAAAAAGTAAAGACAACATATAAAATGTGAGTGAAATTCAATCTAATGTTTATCAGAGGCTCTGATACGCCCTGTGCATATTTTGGAAATGCATGTGAATAATGTCACATGGAGTCTAGTCACCCAAAACAGATGACAGTCTTCATTCTATATTGGATGGACTTTTGGGGTTGTGAATTTGACTTGAAAATTTTAATTCTTGTTTATTCTCATTGTCAGTTGAAATGCTGTGGCTCAACTTTAAAAATCTATAGTTTTTGTCAAGACGTAGCATCAAACCAGGTAAGATTCTTAGTGTATAGCAATATATATATATATTTGCCTCCTCTATTACTTTTTTTGAATCCTACAGTTAGTGCAGTAAGCATTTAACATGCATTAGAGGTCTATGAAGAGCTTATGTAATCATTACAGGGCAGATGTATATAAACATGTACACAATATGCATATAATCACTCTTTTTCACTGTTTGTAGACAGTGAAATGTGACGTTGCCATTGAGGAATTTTTCAACAGTAAACTCTTTATCGTGGGATATGTAGGAATTGGAATCGCAGGAGTCATGGTAAATACCTGTTTGCTTCAAATATAGTTCAAATATAAATCTTAAATATAGATTCTAGTCAATCAATCTGTCTGTCAGTCCATCTGTCCTTCCATCCATCCATCTTTAAGATGGATTTCAAACATCCGGCTTTTGACAGGGTTTATTTTCTGTAGAATACTGTGTTTATAAATTGTGTATTATAAGGCCAGCATAATATAAACTTAAACACAACATATAAATTAAACTCCATGCTATCTTTGTACATGTATAACATCATCTCTTTTCACAGGTTATTGGCATGATCTTCAGTATGGTCCTATGCTGTGCAGTCCGTAACAGCAGGGAGGTGATCTAACACTGCTTTCCTCACCTGGACTTGACCTTTCACTTTTGACAACTAACCTTTCCTGGACTTTCACGTACAAAAAATAACATTTTAAGCAAGTTTAAGGTCTTCTGCTTCCACCCTGTATACTCAAAAGAAGAAAACGTATTCCACTTTCATAAATCAGCACACTTCCTAATGGTCAGTCCAGCCCACATTTCATTTACTTTACCACTTTGCTGAACTGTATTTATTATGCCTACTGGTTAGGTGCATAGCTTGATATTCCAAATGCAGAAAGATGGTGGTCCATTAGTCCTTAAAATCTTTTTTAATGTAATTTAAATTTAGATTGTTTGAAATGTAAGTGCTGATTAGCTGTCCCTGTAAACCCAGAGCTTTGCTCATAAATGCATTTTGTACTGTTTGTGCTTTTGTGCTTGGCAGTTGCTAAATGGCTTCACATCAGATAAACATTATGTAATGTGAAGACCAGAATTCTGTGGCATTCCCACGGTTGCTAAGTTACATGAAAAAACACGGCTCTTCCCAGAGACGCCTTTAACTAAGTTTACACACAAACAAAGTTGTCTAGACAGATTTAGATCTATTGGTTCACAAAGATTCACGCACTTGTTTAATCGCATGTTCAGGAGAAATCATGTGAATACCATATCATCCAGTAAGTTCTTTTATATTTTATTTCACATTTGTTTATCAATATTCTTTCCGTTTTAAATCACTCATAGGGAACTATTCACTAGACATGCTAACACACTCTGCTGTTTAGCACTAGAACCTATGTTGACACTGTACTGAGATGATCAGATTTCATCTGCTACCCCCACTGATAATGATACAGCCAGGGCCTTGGGCTTGTTGAAGCATAATCTTCTTATTCACATGGCGGATCATCTGGTGTACAGTTCCCTGGTTATTTTAAAAAACTCTAGACTGAAGATGCCCTTTGCCTTCTACCGTCTGTGGTTGCATACAGGCAGCTACACTGTGAAAACAAAAGTTGAAGGACATTAACAAAACAGATCTTCTGATTCACTGAATGCATGATTCAACAATTTATTTAGGGTACTTGACATGAATGTCAAGCAGCGTGAGTAGTGTTCTGCAGTGTGACACACCATATTTAATCTGAAATCATTTCACAGTTTTATTTTAATTATTGTACACTTGTTATGCCATTGATCTTATTAGGGCTGAAACCATGACATTTTTTGCACCATCAGTGACACCAAATGTAATAAGAAAAATAGCTATTGGTTTAAGCCAATGTTGCTGTGTCTAGCCATTTGGTAAACTCAAATAACAGAAAAATGTTTTGATAGCAATGCCGAATCACAGTGTTTAAACCTTTCAGGAAAATACAAATGGCCATACAAATGGCTTATTTATAGTTTCTACATATTCAGTTTGAATGTGGAAAGTATTTTAAAAAAATTTCACACTTCATTCACACTTTTTTTTATATGAAATGGTCAGCAAAATATTACAGGATTCAAAAACAGTTTGTACACTTTCTTTTTTTATATATTTCATTTTTTTATTTTTATATTTTAACTTAATGTTGAGCAAACAAAAAACATAACTATTTAGATTGGAACAAATTTAAGATTTGGATTCTCACATCAAAATATATACGGAAGCATCTGAATAAAGTTTGCCACATAGCTGTATTAATTGAACTTGTCTCGGTCCCTAGTCCTAAGACTTTGAAGTTGTACGGAACATATTGTGTACATATCTGTGTGAGTTTCCATTGTAGTTGTACTTATAACGATCTGTATTGTGCAGTTAATGTGTATAAAGACAGTTTTGGCCAGTGTACAGTAAATTTTGTTTCAATATATTTAGCATTTCAATTTTAAGTTACATTTTTTATTTATCCTAAAAGACAGCTTAATACTTTGTTGAAAGACATTTTTCATTAATGGTTTGGAAGATGGTTTTATTATTATTATTAACATTGTTATTACAGTCATTATTATCATTGTTGTTGTTTTTATTATTATTTAATTTATAGTGGGGTAGCTGTTGGTTGGTCAGATATTTCTGCTGGTGCATCACTGCTGAAGGTCAAGTTAAAGTGAATTAGAGTAGCGATTAAAAGAAACTAGTCTGCACGACAGTAGTCTAATACATAGTAACACAAAATATAAACAGTCACCTTACAAAATGTTAAATTCACATTCAATGTTGCTGTAGATCTGTATTATCCTAATACCAAAAAACAACCCAATTAAATTGTGGGTGTTGAAAATGTGTGTAGTGCAGCTATTCATTAGAGCTTTGTTGTAAACAGTTTTTTGTGTGTTATTCCTACAATTTGTATGAACAATATAGAGACGTTTTGTACTGTAAACATAAATAACACTGCCGTTTTTTATGTTGATGTTCATAAATTGTGTTTAATTTATTTTTTTTAAACAAATTAGTCGAAACAGCATTCAGGTTTCTCAGGAACATTGCTGCATGAAAACAAATAAACTAGCTTTGAAGTTTCTGATTGTTGTGGGGTTTTATTTTTGATGTAATTTTTTTAAACAGTGTTTTTATTGCTGTTGAAGTTATTGTGTTAATTGTGTAAACATTTCTTTTTAAACATTTTAACATTTATTTAGCCTGACTATTTTTAGTAGCAGTTTTAGTATGTTTTGTGAAATTTGTTGAGTTGAATGTAATGGAGACAATACAAGTTTCTCACATGCACTCTCTAATATTCTGTTTCTCTCATGTTCTCTATACTTGTATACAATACTTGACTACAGCAAAATGCCCAATAGAACAGTTCTTATTTAAATATTTTCTGTTTCTGTTGTCAGACAACAGAAGGAGTATGAAATAATGACTGAATGTCAATTAAAACTGCCAGCAGTCATTAAACTACCCAACGTCGGTTACGTATGTAACCTCGGTTCCCTGAGAAGGTCTGGCTTGACACTATGGGGAACGCCTTCGGTGTGACCGGTGTCTGAATTCATGTCTAATCACGCTAATGAAATTGGCCCATGGCCTAATGCGCGTCAGGTGCGCACGCAAGTATAATATGGCACCTGTAGAGCATGGCATCAACTTTGTCTGAAGGAGACATAGACAGGCGCCCGTAGGCATGGCAACAAGACACAGAGTCGAGTTCTCTCGAAAGGGAACGTCTCTCGGTTATGTATGTAACCTCGGTTCTCTGAGAATGGAACGAGACACTGTGTTTGGCGTGGGACTCGGACCCTGGTCTTCCTTGTCAGTGACAAAGCACTATTCCAATGTGCTAATGGGCCAACCGTGTAAAGGCTTGGCAATAACGGCTCAAGGGCCTATGCCTCTGAGATGGTCGGCTAGCACATCCGAAGACTGCCAGCCTGTCACAATTGGAGCGGGGGACCCTCTGTAGCGAGGGTACTGACACTCAACCCCGAGGACGATATCCAAAGGGAAGCTAGCAGAAAAGTTTCGCTTCTATGCTCAGAACAGCGTCCTTGACCGAGCTCTAATGAGGCCAGGCCTTCCTGTCCTGCAGACGAATTAGGACAGAAGGTCCTAATTCGCACAAGCAAGCACACCTCAACCCAGCACCCTGCTCAAGTAGGCATAGGGAAGCATTCGGGACACAAATGCCAGCCTCCTATGTGCAGGGTGCAAGGCTACCCACGGGACTCAGTCCCCGGCCAGAGGTGGCAGGACCAGCCATTGTGCTAACACCACAGGAGTGGGGGACCCTCTATAATGAGGGTACCGAAACACTCAGACCCCGAGAACTGATGCTCGAGGGCAGCCAGGGGCTTCAGTCGCCCAAGCATTATCCTATGGACCTAGCTCTAAGAGACAAAGCCTTCCTGCAGTGAAGGCGCCACTTAAACACAGAGCCCTGCTGTCAAATACAGGGCACTAACACACAGGGGGTGTAAGAGCACCAATCCTCCAGAGGACCCTGGGTCATCATACAAGCGAGCCCAGCTCACCCAGCGGAAAACTGCCTGCAGTAACTCGGGGAGGGACATATCAACATGCCCGCTCTATGCTCACCCGTGCCTCAGGAAGGCAAAGCTCTCGTGGGGGTGGAGGACCTCCTGTAGGTTCAACTGCACACCGCCCGGAAGATAGCAGTCGGACAGGAGCCAGCTGATTGTTAGCTGTCACCGTCCAACACACTATTTCCTTTACCAGCCAGGAGGTGGAAGGCTGAGGACCCTATATTTCATCGCTCCTCTCCACTACAGAGGGAGGGTGCCACTTTGCCAACCATTTTTGACAAAAAACTCCCTATATCAAATGCCAAGAGGGCAGAACCTCTGAAAGCTCTGCAGTACGGCTGAAATAGCACCAGGGGACCCTGCCCTCGAGGTGCTCTCCCGGCCAGGAGAAAGGGTCACCAGGGGTGGTTGGGCCCACATCAAAACCAACCCTGAGAACCAAAACACATGGTCTTTTCCTGATCTGTGGGCACCTGGGACAGCCTGACTACAGTGTGGGGCTCAAACCCTGGTCTCTCAGTTCTAGTAATGGCATGTAACCGGCTTGCGCCACAGGGCTGCCATGACAAGCTCTGAACCTCACAGACCTTTGTACTTTACAGAAAGTGAGACTGGGGCTCAACCTTTCAACTGTTAGCTAAGAAGGAGCCCACCAGCAATGAGCTACAACTCCTCAGCCAGGGGAGCTTGTATACAGGCCGCCTGCCTACCGAACATCAATGTCCGGGGCGGCAGCCCGGCTCACACTAAACAGTAACACAATGGGCTAGATGGGCACTAGCCAGACCATCAGAACAGGCAGAAACAGGGGCCACCAATGATCATAACATGGTCCCACCTGCGATGCTTAATGTGGGTGCTTTTGTCACTGTGAAGGACAGAGGATATGGGGCAGGAGGGGGGGAATGGATGGTGTGAGCATACTTTACTCCCGCCCAAGCCCCAGCTCGGGTGTAATTCGCCTTCTGCATTTGGCACGCCTCCTCCATGCTTTACCTCGAGAGGAAGGGAGGCACACAATCAGCCACGCTCTGCCTGTGGCCTCACCTATGACCCTCGGTTGTAGGTGGACTGCATGTCCACCACTCTAAACTTCTCAACCTGCACAGATGTGCCAAAAAGTTCAGAAGGTGAGACTAGCAAGAGGAGGACTGTTGCTATCATAGCTGCCATAGAAGACCTATGGCCACAACAGTCTGTTTGGTAGTTCAGAGAGCAGATGGGTCCTCAGGTGTCAGAAAACATTTTATTGCAGTTAAAGAAACTAAAGATCTGTTGATGAAAGATAAAAGCATCACACATGGGCCTATTAATTTTCTGAAAATACGAGATTAAATAAATTATTTTACAAGACTTGTACACACAGGGTTATGCAAGCTTTATTGTATGGTCACATACTCATGGTGTAGTCCAGAAATGTGTCTGTTGCATACAACATATTGAAACACTGAGAAGATTGCCATACCAGTATTTTAAGGACACCAGAAAGAATTTAATTCAAGACAGTGGTTAATTATTATGCCTACAGTACATAATAATAATAATAACATTTTGTGCAACATAAACCTGTGCATGCACCTCTGCAGTGTGCATGTGTGAGTCTGCAATCTCTAGTGACTAAGAGTGCTAAGAGAGACCCTGTTGGAACATATAGCCTACAGGTTTAAAGGCCACAAAAGTTGCAGTTATGTGCTACATTTAATTGTTACATGAAAACTGGGTAAGAAAAATCTGCAGACAAAATATTAGATTAACAAAACTATATATTAAAATAAATTTTGTTTCACTGTTCACTTTTGCAGTCATATTGCAATCATGTTATGTGATTCCCATAGAGGGCGCTGGAAACAACTGTGACAGCAAGCACTGCAATCCAAATGTGAATCCAAGTTGTATCGTATGACATTGGCTAAAGTCTTATATTAAGCGCACTTGTAAGCCTGACTTATGAGCTTGGCAGTCTCCAGGGAAAAGCAATGTAATGAAATTAGCTTTATGCTTTGTGTGGTTTTTTTAACATTCTAAAGTGTATTTTATAATGTTTGTGAAATGTTCAAAGACTGACACATTTCAAAATATAGGTACCTGTGTGTGTTTGTGTTATATATGTTTACTGTAGATATCAACCAACAATTTTTTTGAACCTACTGCCTAAAACTCCTAGAACAGCAAATTATATATTTTTTTGAATGCTAGTTGTAATATATATTTATATGACATTAGAACCATGTGTTGTTTCTGTGTTTATGTTTTTTGTATTTTTATAAGTGTAAAGATTTTTATATATTTAAATACAAAGCCTAAAATATTTTTTATTGCTATGCTAAATAAAACGTTCAGATCTTTCAACTAATCCGCACACCTCAGTCATGTTGGGCAGGGTTGTGTTTATGAAGCAGGACTTTGTCTTGTGTTTGCATGGAATGTCAGCTGCAACTGGGAAACAGCTATGACAGAAGCCCAGGCTAAAGTTTCAGCTGCAGTGCACAGATTGTACTTTTCACCAACACAGTTCACCAAACACAACATCTGTTTATATGGTTTTCTTAACTGCATTATGTATGTTATTTGAAACTTAATTATAATTTTGACTGAAGTACACGTATAATGTTTTGTTTAATTCAACCTTCTTCAAAGTTCTGGCGAGCTAAAAATAGCAAGTGGTTCACACTTGTCAGACCAGATATGGTTTATTTCACATGCATAACTTAAACTACTAAAGACTTATTTAGCGTATTTTTACAGATTGTCCCTTGCACTTAGCTCTTAGTTTTATTAGTTAGTTTAGTTCCCATGAGGGGAAAAATCTTAAAATGGAAATTTTAAACCTCCTCCAATTTACATTAGCGCTGAAGACATTGCAAAAATACAGTTTTTAAACAGATACTTCACCCCAAAAATGAAAATTTACCATCAATTACTCACCTGCATGTCATTCCAAATGACAAATTAAATGTCTCAGTTGTTTTGTGTCCATACAATGAAAGTCAATGGGTGTCACTGTTTTTTACAACTACCAACGTACTTCAAAACATCTTTTGTGCTTCTCAGAAGCAAAAGAGTCATACAGGTTTCAAATGACATATGATAGTAAGTAAAGAGTTTTTTTAAATTTTGGGTGAACTATCCCCTTAACAAGTACACTAATGTCTACTAACAATGGTTTCATTCAGCATAATCAAGTATTGTGTTGTTTGATTTTTTTTTAATCATAGTTGACAAAAATTTAGTTGTGTTAAAAGAATGGATTAGCAGAACAAATACTGAAATTCTGTGATACTGTAATTCAATGTTATTGTATGGGATATAGTGCACTTTAAAGAATCTTCCAGAAATCTTACTTTGTATATAACTGCAGCAGTATGGACATAATGGAATTAATAACAACAAAACACACAGTTTTTTGTTTGTCATGGTTCTTGTATAAAAACCACTATTCACATAGTTTTGCTCATATTTTTGGTTTAGTACAAGTCCCTCAGTACAGTATAGAATCCATCTCAAACCACAGCTTATAAAATCTGAGTTGCCTGGAATGGTTTAAGATCCACACCTGTTTCAAGCTTTGAGTAAGAGAATTTAACAAGGTTTGGCCGGACAGGCTGTCTCTTTGTTCTGAACGCAATGAAATCAAACCTGCATTTACTCAAGTAACTCCTCTTTAACAGGAATTGAACAATCTGTATTTTTCACTGAGTCACAAATATTGTATAACAATGTCTCTATAGAAATGTCTCCATTCTATCAGCAGTGTCCCCGTAATACTGTGCATAGATTTAAAAAACCTCAAGGTATGTGGGCTGAACTGTCAATGAAATTTATTAGATATCCTAATCAATGACAATGTTGAAAAAAGAGATCAAGAGACTTTTTTGATCTCCATTATTGACCTCAGGCAATAACAACTTTACAGTTTCAATTCAACCCTCATTGAGGATAATTCTGACCGTCTCTGGAGACATTTCCAAAAGAAAGAAATGTGTGAAATGTTATAGCTTCCTGAATAAGCCAGTTGAGCATGCTAAAGTAGCAGTACAGTACAGTAGCATGTTAAGATATAAACTCAAAGCCATTAACAGTCTTTTCCAAAACAGTTTGTTCTCAGATATTTAGTTGCATATACAGTAGCTGCCTTGGTCTTTAAAGTTTAAGTCATGTGGTTTTATAGTGTGAAGATGTTTAAACAGAGTAAAGGTTGAATGGAGTTTGTCCTAAGAGAAACTCTCCAACACCAATTAGGTAAACAACTTGGGCAATTCCAAAGAGTGGAGCAATGACGAGCGCCCTGCAGCCAGCCCCCTTCAGAAATGACATTGGCCCCTCCTTCCGCATTATCTTTCTGCATAAAAAAAAATAATTATTAATATCAAAGCAGAGGAACCAAAGTATACTGGTGGTTCCTAATTTAATTTTCTAAGAATTTCTTTTGTCCAGGTTACAGGTTTCTACTGTAAACTGTACCTAATGCAGTCTGTCACACCATTGTAGGACTCTTCATTTGCACTTTTATTGAGCGACTGCAGTCTAGTCTTCACCACTGGTAAAAAATAGAATAAGCCTTAGTCTTTGCACATACCCTAACATGAAACACATAAAAAATATATAATAATGTTATTAAATATAATATAATATAATAATGAAAAATATAATGTTTATACAGTCTCACCATCGCAAGGGTTGACTGCCACAGCCGCTGTACATCCAGCTACACAGCCTGAAATAAAGGACCAATAAAAAGGAGCGCTCTCATCCTCTGATGTTTTGCCCAGCTGGTTGACATGGGCAAACAGGGGAAAGTAAACCACAGAGAATGGGATGTCCCTGTAGGAACGAAACACATAAGGACAGAGTTATTAGTAGGTGAGCATGATTACATTAGGTGGGACAAGATACCTGGATATATACCCTGGTTAGTCCTGTGTTGATATTCCTTTGAAACCAGTCTTAGACTAAAACCAGACTGAGATCTTAGGGGTAGATTTAGAGATCAGAGATTCTGTCCATTTTGGCCTTCAAGGTCTACTTTCCTGCACAGTTTCGCACCAACCTGATTAAATATACCTGCCTGTAGCTTGTTCAGATGTGTTTGATCAGGGTTGGAGCTATACTCTACAGTTAACCCTGAGGCCCAGAGATGAGAAATTAGAAACTTTCTTGTTTCTTCTTACCCTTTTCTGCAGATTTTAGGGGTGGGCTAGGATGAGGAGTTGAGGCTATAATTGTTTTGTAGGAATATTGTACTAGAACAACATTCCTGTTAAAAAAACACAGTCCTATCCCTACTCCTAACCATATACTACTTCTAAAATTAGAAGAAAACGATAGGCTCATAAGAACGCTGTATAAGCACCTTAGCCTATCACTCAACCTAACCCTAAACCTAATATTATCCCTAAACATAATCCTAAAATCTGATAGCTTGATAGCAATGTTGGCCCAGGATCAGTAATGTCATTAATTCAGGAGCATGACCTACTTGGATAAATCAGATTGCCAAGTATTGTAACATTAAAGTTTATATGCAAGATCTATTAGTTTATGTCTATTATGCTGCTGTTCAGACAACCATGATTGTAGTATTTAGGTTTATAGGGGTTTTGTTTGGAAGTAACAACTGCAGTTCAGAATAAGGAATCTACTCTCGGTTGGAATGGAATACCCTTGCATGCCTCAGTGTTCACATTTGTGTCACAGGATGAAACCTTACCTCATGAGGGTTGCTCCTAGACCTTTGTAAAGTCCCTGGATGCCCTTCGTACGAAGCAGCTCTTGGGTAATCTGAATGGCCGACACTTTTCTAATGGAAGACATGGGACCCATGCTGTATGAGCAGTTCATCACTGGACCAGCCGCTCCCAGTTTCACAGTGTGGAGCATAGCCAGCTGCCTCTGCTGGGCCACTGCAAGGACAAGATGGCATAACCTGTGAAATTTTCCCTCATTCTCTCAATTTTACTAAATCTTGAAATGATTGTTAATGACACATAAAAGAGTTCAACAAGTTTTAGGTACATTACTCAATGATCCTCTACTGTATGACAGCATTGGAAAGTTCAAAACTCTTTGTTCCTCACCAAGTCGACCTGCATCTTGTAGCTGGATCTTCAGCATTTCCATAGGGGTTGTGATAATAACCTGACACATCCCTGCCCCACATCCAGCCAACATCTCCTGAAACACGCTCAGCTTGAGTCTGCCACACAGATCAGTGTCATTTACCTTTAATAATGTCCATTTTCATCAAACTCTGAGTATTATACACTTTCTTGATAAGAGATACTGAGGGAACTTACTCTCCCCTACTGAACTGCTGACGGAAGAAATCATTGGCGGCCAGTTTAATGGCTTTCTCAGGGGTCACCAGTGTCAGGTTGACTGCTGCACCTTTAGAAAACAAAGGAACCTTTAGAAACTTTAACTATGATGGGTTAATAGGAATATTATAATTACTACTACAAAGACATTTAGGTTTTTGGGTCTCTTATTGCTTTAAACATTGAATTAAAACAATAAATAAATAAACATTTTATGTGTAAGAGTCAAACTTTGCCACATATGAGCTAATAAAGAGTAAGTTAAAAGTAAAGGCAGTGTGCCAAAACCAACAACCATGACTCAGGTAACTTTGGATAAATGCCTGATTCATGTCACTGTTGTCATCATGCAAGTCATGTCACTTTATGAAGTAAATTTCCTCAGGGACTTATATGCCAGATGGAGTTGGAGGTCAATGACAAAATAAGAGATAAGGCTAATTTTTTCCTACAAAAATCTTATTTACTTTAACTTCTTACCTCTGTACATTCCAAAGTATCCCTCAGAATGAACAGTCTTGATCAGACAGTCCATCCTAATCAAAATAAAAATAATATATTATTGCTCTATACAATAAATACACTCATTTAGACAAAAAAATGAGCTCCTGGCCTTTTATTCATCTGTTGCTTTCAAAGACGAACTAGTTTTTTGGCATTGTTCAATGACAGGTAATTATCTTACAGTACTTGAAACTGTCTTTCAAAGAACCTGTTTTGTTTTGCATTTTTGTATAAGGTTTTTGAGTTTGTGTGGGACATAAGGTGAGGAGTCAATGCAGAATATAAAGTCAGGGTTGTGTTTGGCTGGAAAAGAACCCAAAACGTAAACAAACTAGAAGTTACACGTGTGATATCAAAACATACATGTTTTTGTAGACCCGTTGGTTTCCTCTTTGGTTCTGGAGCCTTGTCTTGGCTAGATCTATGGGAAACACACAGGTAACGCCCACCAGTCCAGCAACTCCACCATTGATGAGCTTAGCAGGGAGGCTAGTAGAAACACAAGGTCAAGTAAATCTTCTGACAGAAAAACAAAAAAAGACTTTTACTAAAGGACCAGAAAATACATTACTAGTGCAAAAGGTCAGTGCATGAACTCACTATTGAAAATCAAGGCACTACTTAAACATATCCCTGTTTACAATGTTCTATATATATTATAAGATGTAACAAAATACAGTTAATGTCAAAAAATGCACACAATTGCATTACTGATGTGATTACGATTGCTCTTTGTTTAAACAGAGTCAAACTGACACCCTTAGCATATGACCACACTTCCCCATTACATTATTACACTGTGTATAACTTAGCATAGTATGTTTATTTGGACTCATTACAACTGAAGTTCAGCATTAAGAGATTATACTGAATAGTACATTCCACAGTGGTGTTAGTTTCATACCTGATTGGTTGTTGAGTCATGGTGAGTTGTTGGAAGTTTGGTCTACAGGACTGAGGTAGACAGAGGTGCAGTCACTGAGCAAAGGAGTGGAGAGGGTTTATATACACTCACCCCTCCCTGAAGCCTCAGGCAGCACAGTCTTTTAGTTTGTTACTGTACGCAGTGACTGAGACTGCACAGCCAATCAGAAGTGAAGGATCTTCTTACAGCAAGCATGCACAGAGACACAAACACTCCTGTACATACATATACTGTAGTTAAGAGCTTCTGGGCATGTCAATGTCTGAACTGTCAATGTCTGAATAGTCTGAATTCCCTCTGGGAATTGTATTCTTAAAAAGAGATCTCAAAGATTGCGTAAGTCATGTTGCATTTTCTCAATTGTGTTGTTGTCTGTCAAATTCTGAATGGCTTTTTCTCAGCAGATATAAATCACAAAATGTTTTCCTATTAAATGTATGTTTGCAAGTAAATTTATTTTGTTGTACCAATCTTTAGGGTTTAGATTCTCCGTTACACTGTAGAAAGTGACGACATACGGTTCCTTAAGAGCAATTTCTATGTGATCTAACCTGTTGGTGTAACATATTCAAGTTGATTCAAGGTTAAGTTAATTATTGAATTTTACCATTTGAACCATGTGTACTGTACTCATGTATGGTCTTATATTGGGCCAAACAAATTGTAATAGTATGACTGCCTTAAAAATAAACAGACACTTTCATAGCAAAGCATCTCTAGAAGTTGTAGTTAAATGAGTGTGTTGATTAATTTATCAGTGTAGTTTGTCAATTTACAAAAAGTTCCAAAATCCCATGACCTCATTTTATTGTGGTAATTCACTTTTAAATTGTACTTTATACTCAGGTAATTTAAACATCATTGATACCATATTGTTTAATGTTTGTATGAAATACAAAAAATGTTGTTATAAAAGAAATTATTTGATTGGTCTTGATTGTAGTCTGTTCAGTGGTGTGTTGTTTGAAATGCTGTTGATGCCAATTTACATAATTAATCTTGTACAAGAATTTGCCACTGTTATTACATTTGCTTTATTTGTAAAATAAATGAATAATGAAGAACAAAAAGTTCTTTGTTAGTAAAAGTGTAACACTGTTACACTTTTGTAATTTGAGAATGACCCAAATCATCCTACTAGTAAAATTACCATTGAAGTACAGGTATACATATATAAGTTTAGTGTATACATTGAAGAAGACATGATTATTAAATTGAATTTAATACACAAACTCAGAATGTTAAAAGATTTTTGGACAATAACAAAAGTATTACTGTTGGTTATTACTAGTATACTAATACCAATTAGTTTAGCCATTAGGAATACATATATTGCAACAATTTAAAGGTGCAGTTCTTTTTTAACTATCACTGAATATTTTTTGCAAAATATTTTCAGCTTGGTCCTTCTATTATAAATCTATACCTAGTGTTAGAACATCTTGTGCAATAACTACCAGCAAAACTATATCTGTCATCCATGTTCCCTTTCAAACCAACAAACAAGAAATCAATTTAAAACCCAAAGACATTAAAATTAAGATATCCGAAGAAAAATACACAACAAAAAATGTTATAAACCATAACAAGAATTTGTTCTTCAAAATAAGAAACCTCTTAAAAACAACATGGGAGCTTGCCAGTTTAACTTAAGTTATCAGGTAAATTTACAAAATAAATTCAATTTAATAAGCTGAAAACAATTTAAGTTTTTTATCATAGAATTATTGAGGTTGGACTAAATGCATAGAACTGATTTCATGTGTCACTGTTTAAAGGGACAGTAATGTGGGAATACAAAATATGAATAAAAACTGTGGTTAGACTGGGAACATGCTGTTATATAGCACCATATGGGATGTAATGAATCGAAATCTCTTTTTGTTCTCCCTGCTATGTATTTGATCTGGCAAAGTGAGAATTCATTTAAAACGAGGGGAGTACATCAGGTTTCTGAATGGGAACTGAATTGGTAAAAAAAAATAACAAATACAGTTGCAAACCTAAAATTAAAATTACAGTTAATCTTACAATAAGTCTGAGGATTACCAGTATACAGTTTATTTACCAAGTGGTACAAATTCTTTTGCTCTTTATTAAATTCATTCAAAAAAGAGAAAGAATTGAAGACAAAACGAGTTGAACTTGTGATCTAGCACTGCCCCGTTTTACAATTCTACAGATAATTGCGCTTTAAAGTTTACACCCATAGGGGGCGGCATGTTCCTTACAAATGTTTCTCCTTGCATCTCCATGTATGTCGTAACTTCTTTGCTTTCTTTATCTTTTCGCAAGCTGTGTCACAGCTTTTTTATTTTTATTTTTTATTTTCAGCATGTGTATTACCCACCAGATCTCCTAAATCCTGGCACAATGTCACAGTTTGTCATTTATTTGGCATTTAGGGCTGTCAATTTAGTGTTAATTTAGTGCAATAATCTTATAAAAAGTGCATTAAAAATAAAATCAAACGTAAAACCGTAATAACGATAAGTACCAACTTCATGTTTTTCCTTGTTAGCCCAGTTCCAACTACTTATATAGGTAATGCACCTCATCAAACAACACTTTATGTTTATAATTAATTGATTGACCAAATTATAAACACAATTATTTCTTACAATGTGCTTCTTAATCCCAGAGTTCTTCTGTTGTTCAAATGGTTTTATAAAAATATAAGTTTTAAAAATATAACTTAAATATATGTTTTTTTAAAAAAAATCCTGTAACTTAATAGGATAGTTTACCCAAAATATATATATTTTTTCCCATCATTTACTCTACTTTACCCTTATAAAATTTGAAACACATATTACATTTTCTTCTGTGGAACAAAAAAATATAAACAGATGTTTTAAGAAATGTCTTAGTGGTTTTCAATGGAAGTCAATTTGTGCCACTGTTGTTTGGTTACCAACATACTTTGTTAAAATACCTTTATTTGTGTTCCTCAGGAGCAAAATAGTAATATAGGTTTAGAATGACAGGAGATTGAGTAAATGTTGGAAATTTCATTTTTGGGTGAACTATCCCATATTTGTTGAGCATGGTGCTAACAACACCTAACAAGGTGATGCGTTTAATTCCCAGATAACAGATAAAACTGTGTGTATATATTGCATGTTGCTTTAGATAACAGTGTCTGTCAAGTGTATGAATGTAAAAGTAACATAAAAAGGATAAAATTATTTTCTTTATAACTTCATACTTTTGCTTGTTTTGTTTGATTTGATGGTATGTTGTGCATTCTGAATCCATTTACAATGTTGCTGTGCCCGTCAGCTGTGTAAAGATAAGCTTTGCATCCTCACACAGAGACCAGCAAGTGTTTGTCTAATTTAAACATTTAGATCTTTTTGTGTCATGGCAATGCATTATTTTTGTCATGAAAATTTTATGTTGCACCACGGGTTCTGTTGATGCTATAAGTTCTGTCAGCTTTGATAGTCCAGATCTGAAAGTATTTTATAATGACCCAGTCTGATTGGTCGGCTGTGACTCGAATTTGTACACATGAAACAGGCGTGTTGACTAGTTTCTCTATACCTGACTTATCAAACTGTCCTTGTTGAAGTGAACCCAGTGTTTCATACCCTGAACATTCCATAGTAGGCTCTGTCTTCATCAGAGTTCTCCCAAGCTCCACATCAGCAGCGCCAAGCACATCTTTTCCATCCTGTCCAGTTTGTATTCGCACCCTGGAGATCACTGCAGGTATATGAAGGGCCACAAAGAAGTAGCTTCCAGGGCCAATGTGCGACCTACCCCAGAAATACTCAGAGTTTTGGTTATAAGCCTTGTCGGGTGTGTAGGTTGAGAAAGCATCAATGTTCGTATTAATATCCGCTGGCGGGTTATCAGCAGGATCTTCTGAGAAGTCATCATCTTTCAGGTGATTGTACGTCCCTTGAAAAGATGAGTAAGTGCCCATATGCTGAAACAGAGATGGACGAAACCGAATTACTTTATCCTGCATCAACAATGTGCGGAAGTGTGACAACAGGAAATCACAGGGCATCTCCTGGTAGAAATTATACAGAAAACGAGCCAAGACTGGCAGGTCATGGGACTTATAGAGCTTTCCTATGTAGCCCAACTTGGAGAATTCCAGCGTGACCCATTTTGAGGTCTGCATCGAACGAACATGCTTGCGTAAACTCGAGAGGAAGTTCTTGGAACAAATTACATCATCTTCCAACATGATATAGAACTGGGAAAGGTTACTGCTGAAATGGAGCAAAAAGGCGTAGTCCACGTTCTGCTTGGAACGGAAGGTCACGCGGTCAGGAGCGTCATTGAAGTTCCTCTTCAGGCCTGTGAGTGGAGGATAGCTCTCTTGGGTGGCATGGATAACCAGCAACTGACCCTTGGACAGCTGGGAGAAGAATTCATCCGTAATTGCGAGGACGGTCTGCTGGACCCAGTACAGATCGAAGTCAGCGAGGAGGACAACAACAACCATTTCATCCAGTTCTTCCTCAGAGGATTGAGAGAAGATTGACCGAAGAGTGCTCTGAAGATAACTCCCCTTCTGCCTCTTCACAGATGAAAGGCCTAGTGTGAGGTACTCTGCAAAATGTCAAAACAACAGGGACATCACAGAAGTTCACAGGTTTGTTGAGAATCTTCACAGCCCTATTGTGTTACTACACAGAACTGGCAGAAAAGGACTTTTAAAAGTTGTTAAAACTGTTTTCAGTTTAATTGAGAAAACCTTTTTCATGCAAATAAATGAAACCTCCTCACCTACACACACATGCACAACCAATCAATATGTCTCACCGTATAGAATATCTCATTTACCTGCTAACTTCACTTTAATGCACTATTTTAGAAATATCGCTTTATATTAGTACATCACTAGATATTTTTAAATATTTTTTTGTACAGTTTTGCGGTTTATGCGTTTTAACCAAACGTTAGCTATTTATAGTATTTTTTTAGAACACAATTCAAATAATTAAAAAGTATTTTAATTTATTACTAATTTAAAGTAACTGGCTACTGTCAGTCATTAGTGACAGTTTAATCTATCTTCTAGATCTGCAGTATTGTGCCTAAAGAACTCTACATGCCAATTTACTGATGGTTATAAAGAGATAAAGATTATAAATAGATAAACTCACTCTTGGGCTGCTGAAGGTCTCCTGCCAGAACTTTAATGGAAACATTGAATTGCAGAAAATGGCCCTCAAGCTCTTCAGGCCACGTCTCTCTGTCCCAGATCCAGGCCATTGACTGGACCTTAAATCAATCAAATCAACCAACCAACCAGAGTTTAAAACAAGCTGACTCATTTACAGAATTTAATTAACAGAATACATTTCTGAATGTCAATGCATTAGAAATATTAGTACTCACTAATTGAAATTTTGTGAGCTATTTTGAATTGTCCTGTGAGGCTTAAGAGCAGCAATACTTTTGGAGGCCACTGTGGTTGTCTAGCACTGGTAGACACAGGTTCTCTTTGGTTTCCTGCACTCTGTACCCAGATGCTTCTAGAATTCAATTTGTAATTCTTATTGTATCGCTACCTCATCCAGTACACTTACAGACTTGGGTGTTATAGAAACATCAGCAAGCTGCATAACGTACTATACATTTCTGATGCTAAAAACTAGTTCATGCATTTATCACCACTGGATTATTGTAATGCACTAGGTGGTTGCCCTGCATCCTTAAGCTACAGTTTGTCCAAAATGCAGCTGCTGGAGTTCTTAAATTACATTCTATTCTATTTCACCATGTCCTATTTCAACAGCATCTATTTTAACACAAATGGTCCTGATACATAAAAGTTTTATTTACTTATTTTTGCATATTATTTTGCATATGCTTACTTTTATGCTTTGCATATTGTTAAAGAAAAGCACGCTTGTGATGAAGACAAACGAGATGAAAGTGTACTAAAATTTTGAGTCGCACTTGAGGTCCAAATACTACAATGATAAAATCTCAATTTTATCATCTCTACACTGGTTACCT
Source organism: Chromobotia macracanthus (assembly GCA_036877525.1). NCBI lineage: Eukaryota > Metazoa > Chordata > Actinopteri > Cypriniformes > Botiidae > Chromobotia > Chromobotia macracanthus. Next base: position 10,649,870 of record JAZGTH010000011.1, read on the forward strand.
ATTAAGTTTTATGTCGTTGTCTACAAAATATTGCTACTTATAAGGCTTTAAACTTTAATGAAAATAAAACTTAAAGGCTACTTAAATAAGGCTTTAGTGTCTAGTCTCTTTTGACAGGATCCTGACAGTCCTGTGTTTTGTGTCAGCGCTTGATGATCCTGTCCTAGTTTTGTACTGGATCTTGTTCTTGGTGTCAGGATCTGGACTCATGCTCTGGTTGTGAGCACATGGCACTGGAGAGATATTGTTTTGTGTTGGAGCATGGAGGCTGGATTCCATCACTTCCAGGTTGATATTGTTTGCCATGTGGTTGGAATCCTGACCCCTTTATGCCATATGCCATGTGAGTCAGCCAGGGCTGCGTTTCTCAAAAGCATTATGGCCTGTGTGGATTGTAGAGACCATTGGTGCCAATTGGTGCTATGATATACTTAGGCTTATGCTTTTGAGCAATTTGTTTATTTGGGTTTTGTTCAATAAAGAAAGACTTGGATTCAAACTTGTCTGCAGCAAAATATTCGGTTGAGACCTAAATCCAGGTTGATATGTCATTAAATCATCATAAAGATAATACAATTTTTAATACAACTATAATACAACTCAGATGCTGGATGTTGCTTGTGGTACTCTTGTTAAAAACGAAACTAAGAAAAAGGGTCTAGATGTTACCTTTAAGTTTGCTGACTGTGGTCTCTGCATATAGATGTAGATGCTGGCCAGAATAAAGAGACCACCCGCTAACCGGATGAATGTTTTCAGATGGCATCTCATCCTCCACTTTTTTCTGTCACCAAACACAGCAGGACACAAATGCACTGAATTCACTAATTACTAAAATGGGCATCTTGATAGACTATCTAAAACAGAGTTTGTGCTGCACATTGGGTGAAAATTGCCCAAATGGTGGTGCTATAATAAGCACTTTTACATTTTTTGCTAATAACACAGCAGTCATTTGTGGTAAAATGAAATATTTAACTTATTCAGAATCATTGCTTTTTCTGACCTACCATACTAAGTTTCAACCATTTTGATAAAAAGAGGATGACCAGCAATTTTTTATTGATCAATCTTTTCAACTACCAGATGAAGGCTGTAGTCCTTTATATTGTCCACTAAAGAGTCCACTAAACAGTAACAGAATAAAAAGACTTTGCTCAACAGTGCCATCAATGTTTAAACTCATAGAAATTAATGTATGGAACCATAATACACTGACAATGTCTTCCGAGTTTTACAGTAAGTTAGGTCATTTGTATTCAATGATAATAGTCTGTATTCAATGATTACAGTCTGTTCCCCATTTTTCCAAACCTGCTTGGACCCTGATGCAGCTATATTTGACACTAATTTGAGGAACATGCCATGTTTTTGTCATAACAAATGTTTGCAAATTCATGATGATGAAATGTGACTTTGCTGAAAAGTCCTGAGAAGGACATATATAAGCAAATCCAGGCTAGTTTTATCCTGCAAAGTGCTGATTTTGTTCTGAAAAGACTTGTTCAATGGTTAATGTATGGTTAAGATATTTGTCATTATGTATCACAACTGCTGTGTTTACTGAAACAGCAAACATGAAGTGAAGTGAAGGTGACATATTTGTCAGATATAGTAACCCACACCCAAAATGTGACCACTGCATTTAACCCATCATTGGTGAGGAGTGAACACACACTGCAAGTTGTGAACATACATACACCCAGAGCAGTGGGCAGCACTTCAGTTGCTCCCTGCCAGTGCTTGAATCAAACCAGTAACCTTCTGATTATAAGCCTGAATCACTAACCAGTAGGCCACAACTGTCCCGGGTCTTTCATTTATGTCTTTTATGTTCATGTCTTTCAAACATTCTAGGGTCTTTGTGGTTTATGGGTCATTCTGTAATTGTGGGTACATGTCATGTCCATGGGATATGTTTTTAATATATTTTCATCAATATAAAGCACCAATACTGTACTTTTCTAGTACACAATTACGTTTTTCCCATCCACACCACTACATTTGGATAGGGCCATATCTTTTGTTCTAAAAGGAGGTTAATATTACATACAGCCCTGATATGCAGCTGTTATCAAGTTGCTAATTCTGCTCTGTATTAAAGCATGGAAATGACCTTAAAAATAAATTGATTTCATAATTTGACCTTATAAATACCAACCTGTGTTAAAAGGGGATTGACTATCAGCAATGTTACTTAAGCATTATTGCTGCAAATTTTAACAAGAAAATATGACTTATGTTTTGTTTATGACAATGTTTTTCTGAACATCAAGTCAAGTTGTCAAGTTGAGCTTTATTGTCATTCCGCTATATGTGGGGACATACAGTGGAACGAAATGTCGTGCCTCACAGGACCACAGTGGTACATAAATACAGACCTACAACAATGACGTGAAACAGTATAAATCTAAACACAAATACTAACAGAATTAGATTATAAATATACTATATATATAATATATATATACTATATATTGCACAAGGAAAAAGAAAGTCAAGCACTGTTCCTGGCTGGAGAACAGTACAAGATGATCTGTAGTGCATGGGCTTGTAAACATACATGAGTCTTTTGTGGGATTATGTACCCCCAGTTGTAAAGTGACTAGTGCACATAGAGGAGAGTGTGCTACTGCAGGTGGTCTGTGCGGCCTACTCACCTGTGTGTAGCACACTCAGAATTGCACAAGGGAGAAATAAAAAAAAAAATATATATATATATTTAAGAGGTATGAGGTTTTTTTCAGAGGGGGGCCGTGCTTGAGTTCAGGGCTCTCACAGCCTGGGGGAAAAAGCTGTTGAGCAGTCTGGCAGTGCGGGCTCTGATGCTCCGGTACCGTTTTCCTGACGGCAGGAGCTGGAAGAGACTGTGAGAGGGATGGGTGGGGTCCTTTACGATGCTGGTGGCTTTGTTGGAGCATCGTGAAAGGAAAATGTCCAGGATGGAGGGGAGAGGGGCACCGATGATCTTTGCAGCTGTGTTCACTGTCCGCTGGAGGGTCTTGCGGTCTGCGGCGCTGCAGTTCCCATACCAGACAGTGATGCAGCTGGTCAGCACACTCTCAATGGTTCCCCTGTAGAACATGGTGAGGATTGGTGGAGGGAGACTTGCTCTTTTCAGCCGGCGGAGAAAGTGTAGGCGCTGTTGTGCCTTTTTGGAGAGTGATGTGGTGTTGGTGGTCCAGGTGAGATCCTCTGTGATGTGCACCCCCAGGAATTTAGTGCTGCTGACTCTCTCCACAGTCGAGCTGTCGATGGTCAGTGGGGGGTGGTCAGTGGAGTTTCTCCTGAGGTCCATCACAACCTCCTTTGTCTTCTCCACATTGAGGGACAGGTTGTTCGCGCCACACCATGCCGCTAGCTGTGCCACTTCCTCTCTGTAGTGCGTTTCATCGTTGTTGCTGATGAGACCTACCACCGTTGTGTCATCAGCGAACTTGATGATGTGGTTGGAGCTGAACTTGGCAGTGCAGTCATGGGTCAGCAGTGTGAAGAGCAGCGGGCTGAGTTGTGCTCAGTGTGGTAGTGCTCGAGGTGTTGTGGCCGACACGGACTGACTGGGGTCTTTCAGTTAAAAAGTCCAGAATCCAGTTACAGAGAGAGTTGTTAAGGCCCAGCAGGTGTAATTTATTAATGAGCTGTTGTGGGATTATTGTGTTGAATGCAGAGCTGAAGTCAATGAACAGCATTCTTACATAAGTGTTCTTTTGGTCTAAGTGGGTGAGAGCCAGGTGGAGGGTGGAGGAAATTGCATCATCCGTAGAGCGGTTTGGACGGTATGCAAACTGGAGCGGGTCGAGTGTGTTGGGGAGGCTGGTTTTTATGTGATTCATGACTAATCTCTCAAAGCACTTCATCATGATTGGAGTCAGTGCTATGGGACGATAGTCATTCAGACAGGACACAGGTGATTTCTTAGGTACCGGTATGATGGTTGTGGACTTGAGACACGTGGGGACGACTGCCTGGCTCAGCGAGATGTTGAAGATATCTGTTAGGACATCTGTCAGCTGTGCAGCACAGTCTCTCAGTACACGGCCAGGTATGCTGTCAGGACCCGTAGCCTTGCGTGGGTTAATCCTAGACAGGGTCTTCCTTACTACGGCTGGAGACAGACAGAGCTGTGGGAGGTGTGGGCAGTTTTTGTGCAGGTGTGTCATTCTGCATTTCAAACCGTGAATAAAACTGGTTAAGTGCATCTGGAAGGGATGTGTCGTCATCACAGGCCTGTGGCAGGGGCTTGTAGTTAGTGATGGTCTGATTGCCTCGCCACAGGCTCTGTGAGTCTCTGCTGTGTGTGAAGTGGTTATTGATTTTTTGTGCATATGAGCGTTTTGCATTCTTGATGCCACAGGACAGGCTGGCTCTTGCTGTTTTTAGGGCTGCTGTATCTCCTGATCTGAATGCCTCATCTCTGGTCTTTAGCAGCCCACGAACCTTTGCCGTCATCCACGGCTTCTGGTTGGCACGTGTGGTGATGGTCTTTGTCACTGTCACATCATCAATGCACTTCTTGATATATGCACTCACTGTATCAGTGTACTCATGCAGGTCGGTGCTGTTGTTGTAGGTGGCTGCCTCTTTAAACATGCTCCAGTCTGTAGTCTGAAAGCAGTCCTGCAGTGCTGAGGTAGCATCATCCGGCCAGACTGTGATGAGTTTTTGAACCGGTTTGGTGAGTTTCAACAGTGGATTGTATGCTGGGATACATACCATGTAATCAGTTTTTCTAGGCTTTTATGTTGGGTATAGGCCAAAAAAACTAAATTACCTGTGAACTTTGTTTCCCAGTAAATGAAACACAGGTACTTATTTTGTCAGTAACACAGTTATTGGTAATATATATATATATATATATATATATATATATACTACTTGATCTAATCAAAAATCAAAACCAAAATCAAAACCAGGTAAGCATAAGATGGGCTTATAAAATAAAATAAGTATAAATAAAATAAGTATTTGATTTTAAAGGGTTTTATGTAAGGTCATGTGTGTATTTTGGAGAAAACTTATTTATATTGTCAAATGCCAAATGTACCCCAATTATAGAATGACTGTTAAAACAGCCGTATGTTTTTAGCAGCACAGCTGAACTTTGTCTCCATGCTTTGGCCATTATGTACTTCATTTACACTGGCTGAAAGCACACCTGGTTATGTTGACATTAGCAGACCAGACATCATTTGTTACTAACATCTGTGCTCAAGTATGCTAATAGTAAAGGAACTGAGTGTAAACCAGGAAAACTGGTTTAAGCAGAAATTAGGAGATAAGGATAGGTTTGGGCTTTCATGACACTAATTTACAACCCAAACGAGTTAAGGCTGTTGTTTTTAGACATTTAAATAAGCCCCTCCACCGACTTTAACATGACGCAGAATGATCATATATGATCATGTATGTGATCATTTAGTTTTAGAGCCTGGAACTAGCAATGTAAAGGCTATAGGTGATTTACTGGAAACGCAGGTGCTTCCTAACGCTGCTACAACACATTGAAAGCTGCTTTAAAAAGTCTGCCTTGTGCGGGTAAACATTTTAAAATATATACTATTTGCAAATTACAGTCTATTCTATTTCACCATGTCCTATTTCCGTAGTGTCTATTTCAACAAAAAATGTTTGTTTACTTACTTATATTTGCCTATTGTTAAAGGGAAGCACGCTTTTGATGAAGACAAACAAGATGAATGTGTACTAAAATTTTCAGTCGCACTTGAGCAGTGCAGGTCAGTAAACTAATATACATAACAGATTCACAACCTATTAAACTTAGTAAACTATTTCAAAACCTAGTAAGCTGCCTAGCTAGACAGCGTTTAGAAAATCATAAGAGCGTTTCAGGTGATCGAAGCGCATATAATTGATTCCCCGAAATACTCTCTACAGCAGCTAGACAATTTACGTTTTGACACACAAGATATTAAATTAAATTGCTTTCAAAAACATGGCTAAGTTTCAAATCAGTAGGAAGATAAAGTTTTTTAACCCACTTACCTTTATATAACCTACACTTATAACCTGTTCATGGAGAGAAGTCAGCCTTCAAGAGGATATTTTACATACATACACAGCAGTCGTTACGAGTCTGTGACGTTTCCTGTTGTCTTTTAATCGCTCGTCGTCTTTATTCTGCTTAGTTTAATGTGCTTATGAAGGTGAAATGGTCCGCTTAAACACTGACTCTTCGGGAATGTGGAATGATGAAGGTGTAAGTGTAGCCAATATGTAAATACAACCGGACAAAGGTTGGGCGATATAACTTTTCAGATAAGTATCAGGTTTAAACGTTGACTTTTCGTTGACAGATGCGCACGAGTCAGGAAAACAGCCACATGCAACGAGTACTACTACGAGTAATACTGCTACTAAAATTGGGTTAGTTGTATTGTGTGGTCTCAAGCTACATGAAATAGTTATAAACGCTGGAGTATATTGTATAATACACACGCGTCTATAGCAAAACATTTTATTAAAATTAAATTCTTTAAATTAAAGGCTATATATATATATATATACACACATATGAATAAAAATAAGATGAGTTTATAGTTATTCTGAGAAAATGTTTATTTGTTAGCAGAAGCCATTTAGTTTTGTTTCAAAGGCACTTTTTGTACAATGGCCCACTTTATTAAACATCAGAAATAATAAAAACATATCCACAGTACGTAACAGTACGTACACCATAGTACACACACATTGTAGGTATCTTTCAGCAGGAGGTTGATTAAAAAACTCTGAGGCAGAACTGGGCAGGAACTTTCTAGATAACCGAACAATAATATCTATAAAATGTTCTGCTAACATTGGTCTTATCTATGAATTACACACCAGAGGTTACACATTTCACGATTCTGAAATGTATTCTGTGGGTAAAATAACAATTTTTCATTGTTTTATATTGGGCTAAACTTTAGAATAATTTAGATTAATCTGATGTCATGCTAATAAACAGAAAAAACAGATTTTCATTTTCTATCACCACATACATAAAATATATATAATAAAAATGTAAAAAAAACATAAGTGTGATCAGGCATTAGAGAAAAGCAGATATACACCTACAGATATTATGAGCATTCAACATTAAGGGTCTGCAAAACGCTACTGAGTATCGAAACAAATCCTCTAATAGCCCCCTGGTTTAAGGGCTGCTGTTTGACAGATATGACCAATCTTCCTTCACTGTCATGGGCCTCTGGGTCCTCCTGTAATAGTTCAACAAGGATCAGGGTCCTAGTGATCCTTGTGTAAAGAAAGGCCCTTCCTTTCTAGTGTGAAGGCTAGAGTCCGGATCTTCACCAGTAATAAAGCAGCTTGTAAAGTATCAGGTGTTGTTCTGGGTTGAAATTAACCCAGAGTTTGCCTGTGGAGAACTTTTAAGTCCAGCCACATTCTCTCAAAAAGTATCATGGGGTAGAGGAGGACTCAGCTCTTCCTGGCCAACATTTGTGCTGGGAGAGGCCATATCTTCACTTGCTGCCAATTAGTGAAATACAGGGTGAGAAAGTAAGTTCTGTGAAATAATAATAAGTGTTTTAGTAACAATAATTTAAAAACAAATACGTTTTTGTAGCTCAACTGGTAGAACACAGAACTAGCAACATACTGGGAATGCCAGTACAAGAATGCATGTAGTGATAAAATGCCTGAATGGACTGTAAGTTGTCTGCATGGGAAAAAGGTGTCATTCAAATGTGTGATGTGTTTATTCAAAACTTATATACAACAATGTGTAGAGTATAGACTGTAAAATTTATTAATAATTATTTTAAAATTAATGTTGCCCTTTTAACATTATTTTAAACCTTTTATTAAACAAATCATTATCTTATCTAATGCATCCTTATCTAATGCACTATTGCCATCAAACTAAAAACTGGACAAAAATGATAAATAATACTATTGGAAAAGTATAATTATTGATCATTATTATATATATTGTTGTACATCTATATTGTATACACTTAATGCACTGAAAGTCGCTTTGGATTTTTTGGATCTCACTTTGGAAAGTGTCTGCCAACTGCATAAATGTAAATTAATAAAATAAAAAACAAAAAAATGTTCCCTAAATGTTTAATTCTCTGCTTTACCTGGCAACAGCTCCTCTTCTGCATTGTTTGAAGACTTATCTGGGGCTGATATAAGAGCACTATGAAGACATAAATCTTGTGCCGACAATGGGCCAAGAGTGTTGAAGTCTTAAAAAAAAAAAAAAAAAAAAAAATCGCCAGGCATTTCCTGAGTCTCAACAGAATAGTAGAGGAACATCTTCACTGCAGCTGTCAGCAACTCCATCTTCACTGTCAAGGAGAGTTTTGTTTTCAGCCCATCTATGTAGCCCTCCAGTACGTTGGGGCACCATTAATCTGTTCACCATATTCTCCCAGCAGCCATAATCAAGAGTGACATGATTTGATCTGGTTTGTTTTTGATTTGAAGAGTTACCACAGTCTGTGTCCAAAATTTGTGCACATTTCTAGAAATCTTAAACAGATCTTATTTCACAGCTCTCTGAAACACCTGACTCTGATTGGTCAAAAGCAACAGACTTTACAAGTAAGTTAAAAAGATAATTTTAAGTCAAATCAATTTTACATGTCCAATGTTTACAAGAAATAGGTGGAATAATGTACAATCAACCGTTCATTACCACGAAAGAACCTGACATTTTTATCAGGACCCTGAAGCAAACCTAACTAATAGTCATTAATTTATTTACCTCATTACTATTTTACTATTACTATTTATTTTGCATAGATTTTTTGAAATCCTAAAACATTGTTTACTTCCAGGTCTAAATTTGATCCTTGATTTTCAATATGGTCTCAGACTGTTGGACCCCGATGTGGCTTAAGCACTTTGTTACTGACCTGCGACATGAGGCTGTGTTATTACAGACAGTCAAAACAAAACATCAGGTGAATGGTCTCACCTCATTGTCTTGAGGACAGTCGACACAGGCCTCAACAGTCTAACACACAGCAGCTCTACTCTGAGGGCAAAACCACACCAGATCCCTGAATGTCTGTATCATTGCTAAACACAGACTCAGAAGGGCTGGGTTAGAGGACCTGGCTGAAATAAACTGATAATTTGTGTTAGAAAACATGTTTCATCCAGATTGGAGAAGGTGCTGGCTAAACAGGATAACAATTAGTGTCACATGTACATACAATATAATACAGACACAAATAACACTAAAGACACATTTGAACAGGTGTTGTGTGCCATTTAGAACTGAATTGAAAGTGCCTTTTAAATTCCTGAATTTGAATCAAATTTAAATCGAGGTAGCAAACAGAATGTAGATTTGCAATTTAAATTTGAATGTAAGGAAGGGAAATTAAAATAAAGAAATTCATATAAATGCAGTAAGCATAATTTTATCTAAAAAGGATCAACAGAAAAAGTTTATGGAATGACAAACATTCATACAAACATCAGGTGAAACAAAGTGAGTGTTTGACAAAGCCTTGACTAAAGGTTTACAGAAAGGTTAAAAAGTCTTGAAGTTTTAAAGTTTCATTGGTCTTAAAAGAAAGAAAAACAGACAGAACGATATCTATTTTATGAGCCAGGATTGGATAAAGAAGTCCAGAAGAAGTCCATTACCAATCTTATACAATTTTCTGTGAAGTGTGGGCTATTTAATTCAAATTTACATTCACATTCATAAATTGACAGGAAGCTGATTCCTAAATTTTTTTACCTAAAATTTATCACAACCCATGGTGACAACTACTTACATTAAGTTAGATCTAGTATTACCTCACACTGAGGGCACCTTATGAGGTTTCGTACCTGGGCTAGCTCAGGAGACACGTCAGTGCAGTAATTCCTCAGATCTTTTAAAACCAACACCACATATTCATCAACTCTCTATCTTGCAAAACCTAATTTAACTCTGTTTTGAGTAGTTGCAAAAAAAGCATTTGGAATGGGTCCTGCAATCCGCCTGGCAAACTGAAGCACGCGCTGAAGAACTGTATGTAGCACATAGAACTGCACATGGCCAGCAGAAAGCACTTGTGTGCAGGAGGGCGTCGGCCTGCACAGCTGAGACGGTGGCAGCTAAATGAAGGAAGGGGCGGAGCATGAAACAGCTACATGGGCATGGGCACTTTGGAGGAAAATGTCCGATAGGCTGAGGATGTCAAAAAACTCATCATTGCTGCAAGAACAATAGCGCAGCAGGGCAGTGAGGACCTTGCTCTGTGCCTAACTGTCCAAGTCTTTCGTTCTGAGATGAAAAAAACATAAAAACAATTTTAAAAAACTACAATCTCAATCACAAGATGCAACATCATAAGCATAACCAAGTCATAAGTTTTCACTGCACATTTAATGGCTGACCTAATGTGTTCAGAAAACACAAAAAATGAAAAATTGGAGACTTGTTGTTAGCTCTGAGGTCATCAATATGCTAGTGTACTTGTAGAACTTGACAAAATAAACTGAATGCACAATATTTTAAATACAGTACACTTCACAATATGGTACTAATTTTTAAATAATTTATTTTTTACTTAATTTTAAATTACAATTAGGCACGTCAATTCACATTTAGGAACTATTCAATTCTAAATAGTGCACAACCCTGATACAGGGATGCAAAGAAAATGATAATAAAATTCTCTCTATCATGAGAGTTTCCTCTTGCCCTAAATTATAAACCACCCCCCTTTAAATAGCAAGTAGAAAATCATCACCCAACTGCCTGTTGTTAATATTGAATGTGTAAGACTATTTAATGGGGGCCTTTATTAGAATATCAAAACACCAGTGTCATGTAACAGTGAAAACAAGAACATGTTGAGAAGGTGATGAGCAGTAAGTTTGTTAATAACCACACCGCCCTCTTCTTTGAGGATTTTCTCCAGGTCACATAGGCAGTTCAACTATAGGGGCTGGGTCTCTTAGAAGAGCATACAGCTCATTCTCTATACTGGCATCTAGAGCACACAAAGTCAGCACAGTCTTTATGTAGGAGACAATTCACATCCACAGAATGGCTGTGCAAAACCAGTGGGGCATGTATGAAAAAATACAACTGTATAAACAACAATAGTGGTAAAGAGCTTGTTGATTCTACCAAACTTGCCATGAAACAGACAGTTGTGAAAACAAGTAGAACAAGTTGTACATGTATCTGTCATGCATGTTAAAAGCCATGCATGCTTTTAATTGCAGCAGTGCGGTTCCATCTGGGTGAAGATCTGTTGTGTGACGCATGTAATTGATTGAATAACTGGTTTAGAATTCATCATGTTTTGCTTAGGGATAGTTCACCCAAAAATGAAAATGTCTGTGAAGAGGCATTGTATTACAAAGGTTTTGCTTATGTTAGATAAAAATAATTATTTTACTTTGTTCATTTATGCTGCAATCTGTGACTTTTTGGTTAAAAATGACATGACAGATCAGTGTTCTACACAATCTCCTTACCTTACCCTGATTTGCAACAGTATGTTTATAACAATTTGAGCTATATAATTTGAATGGGGCAGTTCTGGCCTAATGGTTAGAGAGTTGGACTTGTAACCCAAAGGTCGCAGGTTTTATTTCCAGGGAAACGACTGAGGTGCCCTTGAGCAGTTTTATGTTTCAAACTGAGATGGCAGTGAAGAGGCAAAAGTTACAGATTGCAGCTTTAAGGTTGCAATACAAAACTTTTGCCTTTCTATCACCATCTCTGTTTGAACAACTTTAAAGCAACTACTTTAAGAACAAGTTACCAATGCTCCACCATACTCAGCACCCACAATATACTGTACTATCTGGGTCTGATGTTTCATGTACTTGCTCAACATCAGATTTTTGCTAATTTTTAACCAAAAACGTTACTTTATTAAAATAAACTAAAATATATCCATTGCTATAAAACCATTGCTAATACTAACAAATAACAAATCTAAGTAAAATAGAAAGAAATCTGAAAATGCAAACGAAAACTTTACCTATCACTGTGTTGGGTTGAAGACTGTGCGTTTTGACACAGCCACTTACACAGCCCATTCTTACATAACTGGCCTTATCACACAGACCAGCAACAATTGGCTGCTTTATGTACTCTGTATTCCCAGCATTCTAAAAACAATAAATAAACAGTATATTAATAGAGCATGTAAACATCTTGGTATTTATTACTGACCGAAACTGTTATTGATTTAACTTTTTATTGTCTTTATATAACTTTATTTAATTGTCTGCAGGATTTCTTTGTTCTTTGTGATTTTTTTAGCATTGGCCATTGTCGTGCACATCTATTTCCATGGAGTTGTGCTATGCTAATAACTTATTTAGCATTTACTTGATTAATATTGGAATGGAAATGGAATTTTTATTGATGAAGACAAAAGGGAACGTTTTAAACACTATTAATCTAGACAATCTAAACTATTATCCAGACAATTTACATTTATTTAGACAACAAGAAATTATGTCTGTCATCAGCCCTGAAGTTCTTCATGGCAAATCCTCACACCATGGGACGAGGATCAGCACAGTTCTTGCAGAGAACGTTATTGGTCAGCAAAGCGAGAGCAGGTTTGTTGCTGGCATAGGTGCACATGTGCAGATAAACCAGCATCTTCTGAACAACATCAACCGTTATGTTTCCAGTTTGTACTGGAGATGGTCTGCTTGGACATTAGGATTGGACAGAGCTCTCATGATCTCCTTCACCATTTTTTTAATGTAAAAGCTTATGTCTGTTTATATTGTTTTATATTATATTACACCAAGTAAAATAAAAAACAAGAGAGAGTCAAGAGAGTCAAGATTTATTTGTCTCTTTGTAATTGTCATGCTTCTTAATTTTCCTAATAATTTTGTTTGTTTACAGCAACATTTTATTGCCAGAAAATAATTTGTTATTGTGTATTTTTTGAGCATGTTATACCTTTTTATCTTCTCTCTTCGATTAATTATTTTAAGTTAGTTGGCCAACTGCTATTAAATATAAATGATAAACTGAAAAGAAGTGCTCTTATTTTGACAGTGAAGTGAATTATGTCGTTCTCAGTGTCTGTCGCTAGGGGCGCTGGAGGGTTGACAGGCCGCAGCAGTAGCTTCAGTCGTGACCGGTGTGTGAGTGTGTTTGTATGTGTGAGTGTGTGTATGTCAGCGAAAGATTTCTGAAGATGCAAGAGAAGTAGCTGGTCTGACAGGATGGCAGGAATCATTAAAAAGCAGATTCTGAAACACCTGTCCAGGTAAGATGATGTTTGAGTAATGTTTTGTTTCATCATTGTCAGTGTTTGCTACATATTACTGTTATAGCGCACGGCTAATAAATAAACCACACACCGCATCTAATATACATGTTCATGTATCAGTGGGTTTTGTAAGAATCTGTAGTTAATATTCTTAGGGGATTTTCGATGCTGACTTGTGTCCTGTTAGCTCACAAGCTAATGGACTGCAGCATCACTGCTGTTGTTTTGCCGAAATAACACAATTCACCTGCTGTAGGTTACAAACTCACACACTGGGCCTGTCATGGAAGTCATGGTTGTCTTTCTTTTAAAATAAGCCTTTAAAACTGGACACCTGTACTGGACTAAAACTGGACGCATATTCATTCGATTTTACTTTGCTTGGCCAGTAAGTCAAATGCATCTGTCTGAGATATTAACTGTTAACTCACTTTTGATTTTCTGATCATAAAGGTGGATGGATGGATGAAAGGATAGATGAGTGGGAGGTTTAGTAATGGAAAAAGTCTGAGCCTGAAAGAGTTGATTTATAAAATAATCATTGTACCCTGAATCAAGCCAGTTAATACCAGGTTATTTCAGGTAATAATAATAATTGTAATTTTGACTAGTTGGATGCATTCCTGAATCAGAATTCCTAGATTTAGGTTGACTATCAGGGCTGGAGTTGAGGCTTAAACAACATTCTCATCAAGCTATCATTTCCCTCTGACTGAAGGGATTTTTAAGGTTGGGTTAAGGGATATAGTTGGGACTGTGTTTGTTTGGCAGCAGTTTTATTTCAGGGTCAACATCAGATGTCCAATAATAATAATCCAATAATCATGCTCTACTTTGGCAAAACCATGGTCATTTTTACATCGGGGGACTGTACCTGTAATAAGTGTACTGTTGGTCCATTTCACTGTACTGTTTTTAAAAAAAAGACCATCCAGGATTAAATTTGGTCCTGAAACTGTTCTGTTCTTAAAATACTAACCCAGCTTAATATACAGAGAAAAGTGGCATTAGGCGTAGGTGGGTCATTGTAGGTTGATTTTCCCCTAGGATAAAACATTGTGGCGATGTTGTGCTATCAATACTTTGCTTTGTTTTTGTTTTAGCATCCTGACCAGCCTGACATAGCAACATAGCATTTGTTCTGTTTTACTGACCAATTGCAGATGGTGTGTTTGGGAAACCAGTTTCGAAAGTACAACATCTATTTTTAATATCTGGAAGGAATATTTCTTATCTGGAAGGTTGTTGGTGAAAACCAGCACTGTCTTTACCTTGGGTAACTCCATTGGGATCGTCCCTGTAATATGCAAAAAATAATGTAAAGTTGTTCCTCCCCCTTCACTCCGTGTTGGCTCTGATCACCCAGCAGGCTCTTAGTGGGTGTTAAAGCACATGCTTGTTCTTGCTGCTGTCCTTAGTCACAGCTGAACCTCTGCCAGTTCTCTCATTCAGCTCAGCGTCTCTGCTGTTGACTGTGTCAGCTAGTCATCATGTTGTCGTTAGCTTCTCTGGGACTTGTTTACACACAAACTCCAGGACGTGTTCCTATGAGAACCCGCAACAGTCATTAGAAATGCATGCTAAGGAGAGCATCACAGTTACCGTAACTCATGCTGAGGGTTAGGGACTTCACTGGGCTTTCAATAAAACTTGCTTACCTGTACTGTAGAAAATTTTTTAAATCGGTGCTAGAGACTAATCTGGTACTAATTTGGCTAGAGAAAACAGAAAAAAGGCTGGTGTCTTGTCTTTTGCCAAATAGGTAGAAAACCTAAACACCCATGATGCACTGGGCATGTTGACTTCTGTGAAAATTCTGCAGTAATCATGAATTTCCTTATTAGGGTAACACAGAGAAATAGTAAGCATTGTTTATTTACTTACACTATTTACTACACATTACTTAGTCATTTGAAGATTTGTGAACTTACACTGTAAGATTTTACCTTGGCAGAAAGAATAACCCAGTCACCCAATAACCCAGGTATCTACCAAAGAAACCACAATAACATAGATACTTGGGGATTGGCTATTCTTAAGTCTTGCCAGTCAGTAAGCACCTGGCAAGTGCTCAAAACATCCTAACCACTTGGCAGTGCCATAGACACCACCTTAAACAGCTTAGCAACCACATAGCAACACACTAAAAATAACATCTAGAACTCTTCAGTGACAATGTAGCAATTGCCCCACAATGCTCCAGCACTTGGCATAGGCAAGCACCATTTACATTTTCTTCAAAAAATTAAAAATCTAGTCTTCATTGCAGCTGCCATGTTGATTTGCCATGGACAGTTGTGGCCTACTGGTTAGAGAGTCAGGCTTGCATCCAGAAGAGTATCGGTTAGATTCCCAATGTCAATAGGAAGCAACTGAGGTGACCTTGAGCAAGGCACCTTATCCCCAATTCAGCACAATCCTCCTAGAGTAACCTTGGGTTAAGTGTAGCTTATGACCTGATTTTTGTGTGGTTCTGGTCCTTTAAAAGACTCCACAAAAATGGCCGACCCTGTCTCCATGGCCAGCCATGACCTCGTCATGGCCAGCCCAATCTCCAGACCTGAACCCTAATGATAACCTTTGGAATGTGATCAAGAAGATGATGGATGGTCACAAGCCATCAAACAAAGCCGAGCTGTTTGAATTTTTGTGACAGAAGAGGTCACAACAGTAAAGTGTGAGACTGGTGGAGAGCATGCCAAGACGCATGAAAGCTGTGATTATAAACCAGGGTTATTCCACCAAATATTTTTTTTAAAATCTTCTTAATTTAAAACTAGTATTGTATTGTGTACAATTAGTATTGTGTTGTTTAACAATTAGTGTAAACTTACACTGCATTTGTTTTGTTGTTTTGACCGGAGTTTATTTTCTGCAAATAAATGCTCTAAATGACAATATGTTTATGTAAAATTTGTGAAACATGTCAGTAGTTTATAGAATAAAGCAAACATGTTAATTTTATTTAAACACATACCTATAACAAAAGCGTAAAACCAGAGAAACTGATAATTTTGCAGTGGTCTCTTAAAATTTTCCAGAACTGTATGTGGAATAAAATGTAGATACATTTTGAGATATTATGTTAGCTTTATACTGCCCAGCCCTCTCAGAATAATAATAAGCACTCAGCACTCCTGGCTGCTAGTCTCAAGAGTTAAGTTTCCAGACATCAGCTGGTTGTTTTTTTTCCCATAGTGCTCTCTGTTCTCACAGTTCTCTGTCAGCAGACTTAGTGTTGCTGTCAAGTGGTAAAAAGAAGAGCAACCTTTCATCTAAATCTCCTTTACTCCATTTTCTTCTTTCTTCTACTCATCTTCTACTCATTCATTTCACATTCCCTGTTTTGAAGAATTACAGTTACGTAAAATGTTTTGAGTCCACTCAAAAGAAAAAAACTAATTTAAAAATACATAAAACCTATTACTAGCATATATCACAGGCATATTAATTGAAGACTGTAAATATTACTTCCCTTGAGCCGAGCTACATATTTATAGACTAACTAGTTGGTGATTTGTCTGAATGACTGTCTGACTAATCAGGTTAAGGAAGCTTGTTAAGAGCAATGGCCATCACACATCCACCAAGAGTTTCTAAGCTATTTTCATTCAGTAGTATAAACAACTATACCCTTTACTGCATAAAACTATTATTCTTGTAAAGCAGGGCCAGTGAAATATTTTTTATATTTAAAAAAGAAATGGTTGTTGACCATCCATACATATCTCTAGTCCTAGCTAGTGCTAGTATAGTCTTGACTTAAACTTATGTTCTTGACTAGTTCAGCTATGATTCTGTCATGTCTACAATGTTTATTGCAACATAACTTGCAATTACTTATGGTGTTAAAGTTTACATTTGTGTCTCTTGTTTATTTGTTCTGAATAACTGTCCTTTAGCATGTAGCTAATTCAACTTGGCTGAAGTAGGTGTTGTTAACATAGACAATGTCCACATCTGCTCAACAATTAAACATGTAAATTTACTTGTACTTGTTACCTGAATTACAGCTAGTAAGTTAATAATTTATATGTGTCCACTTGATATAAAACACTGCATCAGATGTCACAGTCATGAACTATAGCACTTACAAATGATTGCATCATGGTGTCATGTGTCCCATTTGCTGTGGTGATATTTTGATTCTTGCTTATTGGATCGCAGGGTATATGTTTGCTGAGAACAGATGGAAATCACCCATTCAAATGCATAAAACACCCTTGAGTATTTTGAAGCTGCTGTGTTCTGCATTTTCAAGTGAACCTTATGTTTTCATCTTTGGAAGCTCTGATGTGCGCAGTGTGATGCAAGCAGGTTTTAAGGGCAGGGGTTAGAAATGCTCCCGAGGGTTTACTGCAGGCTTGTTGTAATCTTATTACTCACAGTTAGTCAATGAGTGTCTTTGTGTGACAGAGGTTAAGAGCAGTTTGAACTCAGACCTCATTACCTTAAAATATAAATGAGTGAGAGGGAGAGGAGATGGAAATGAGAGAGACCACAGGAGATCTTGGTTAATTTCAACAAAACTAATACATACTAATACTAATACAACTAATAACTAATTACTAACAAACTTGATTAAAATTCTAATTAAAATCAAAAGATGTTTCTGTTAACATTAGTTAATGCACAATGAACTAACATGAACAAAGAGTGAATGACTGTATTTGCTTTAACATTAACAAAGATTAATAAATGCTGTAAAGATATAGTTCATTGTTAGTTCATGTTAGATAATTATTTAACTAATGTTATTGTAAAGTGTTACCAATATCACCATTATAATAATTAATTTTATACACATCAAATGCTTTCAATGCTTTTCATAATAGTAAACTAAAACTGTTAAAATTACAAATGTGAGCTCTGTGTTTAAAGATGCTCTCAGTTGTTAGTAGTTAGTTTGTAGTTTTGATGCCAAGCACAGATAAAAAAATTAACACATTCAATGATGAAAAGTTGACCATAGTAATGCAAATTTCATTTAAGGCTTGTTTATATATTTGCACCCTTTATGCACATTCTAACAAGTCTTAAAACTCAGAATCAAATAGAAGTAGCCTAAGATCACAATTTGAGGAGACCCAGGCCAAATAAGAAGCATATTGAATCATATCATGCCATTTTAAAGATCTAAGATTGCTTGCTTTTGTCATGTGTAGGTTCACCAAGAACCTCTCCCCAGATAAGATCAACTTGAGCACCCTGAAAGGAGAGGGCCAGCTGTCCAACCTGGAGCTGGATGAGGAGGTCCTGCAGAACATGCTGGACCTGCCCACATGGCTGGCTGTCACCCGTGTCTACTGCAACAAGGCTGCTATACGGGTAGGATGGAAAGAGCCTGAGGACATTTTCATTATTATCAAGCAATAGAGCATGAGAGGAAGTGCATTATAACAAAAACATCCTGCTTGCCATTTGGTGCCAGAACCAAATGGCAAGACCAGAAACCTAATCCACATATGTACAGAGATACAAATGCTTGACAAGGTCCCTGTTAAAAAAATCTAATATTAAACATGAAGTTTTAGCATCTATGGTTCCCCTGTTGATTGAGTGTTTTGGGACATAAATATTTTCATAATCAATCATCATCAACTTTGGGATAATTAGGTTAATTTAATATAAAAGCTATATTGCTGAAAAACTAGATATGTCATTGGCTGATTTGAGCCTATCCTTTGTCAGTAGGGCCATGTTTCCTAATTGCCTAAATGACTGAGGAGTCCACATCTGAAAGAACACTATTAAATGTCATTAATTTATCTCTCATTCTTTCCTCACCAGATACAATGGACAAAGCTGAAGACCAGCCCAATATGTTTGGTGAGAATCTCCCCGTCAGTGTGTTTTCCCTGCTTACATCATGTCACATCACTCAGATCATTCTTTTTATCACATGCTCTCCTGCCACTTTCATTTCTTCAAAAATACTCTGTTTCTGTTTTAAACCACCTGTTTTGTTATTGCGTTTTTTTGTGTCCCCTAAGGTGGGCTCAGTGGTCCTCAGCAATGAAAACACTATTTTTAAACAGCATAATTTTTAGAAGTATTTTCCCAATTGTTAAATCTAGACATTGCAAAATATTTAAGTTCCAAAAATTTTAACCAAACTAACCCATTACCTATTTAATTGACAAGTATTGACAAATGAGGCTGTTTTTTTTTACCACTATTGTCTTTTATGCACAAGCGCTACAATTTCTCATATTAATCATCATTAGGTAGGTAGCCTGCTAATGTTTGCTAACATTAAGTAGCTGGCCTTAGCTAATCTGCAAAAACATACCTCTTCAGACATAACTATGATTTCCGTTTTCCATAAAGAAATTGTAAAGTTTTCTGTGTCGGTCTTGTGTCAGTGACGTAACATCTGTTTCTTCTCTCTTTGAAGTTTCTGGACAAAGTAGAAGTTGAAATGAGGACCTGTGAAGAACCCCGCCCCCCCAATGGCCCCTCTCCTATTGCCATTACTGCAGGTCAAAGGTTAGAGTTCAGAGCGATTTGCCTTCAGATATACCAAATATTCCTCATTTCCTCAGTTGTGCATACTCAGTTTGAGTACAGAAACAAAGGAGCATCCTCAAACTCACATCCTTAAACTCACCTTCACTTGTGTCAGCTTGTTTTAATTAAACATTTAGCATAATTTAGCAGTGTATCTTCCTTCATTAGGAGTTCCTTCAAAAATGTTTTTGTTAATCCAGCTTCAGCGACAGATATTTTTAGTGCAGTTACAGTACAGTGGAGTTAAACATTGCCTTGAAGTGAGCAAGGATATTTCATTTGGCCAAAATGTCTTTGTTTTCTATCTTTATAATAAGAGGAAACAAGGATGCACAATTTCAGAAATAAGAAGCACCCGTAGTTATTTACAGATGCACCAAGAATGATGATGAGATGTTCTCATGAAGTTTTGCACATCCCTCTCCATAATCGGAGAACGTCCGATCTAGAAAAACCTGGTGACGAGTTTTCCATCAGTTGTAGTTAATTCTGAAAATGATTCTATGCCTTAAACTTTGACATGGAAGACCCCACCACAATGTCTGGTGCTGTTATTAATTAGAGTGTGTCTAACAGATGTTTGTGGTCTGTTTCTGGTCTCTGCAGTGAGTATGGCTTTGCTGAGAAGGTGGTAGAGGGTATGTCTGTGATCATCAACTCCATCACTATTAAAGTGCAGGCCCGTGCATTCCACGCCTCATTTGAGCTCTGGCAGCTCCAGGGCTGCAGCCTCAATCCCAAGTGGCAGAAGAGTGACCTGCGTTATACACGCGTTACACATCCCAAGAGAGGAGAGGTACAGAGATACACTTGCATCACACACGCTGTTGCGCTGTTTGCATGTGCCATACAAAATAGTGTACGTTGCGAGTCCAAATGTATTATTTTACATATTTATTGTAATTACAATTGTAATTACACAATTATTGTAAGGTCATTAAAACTATGAAGTGTAATACAAACAGAAGTGTGGAATTTATGTAGTGACCGTAAACTATTATTTTCAGGCATTTAAGTTTTAACTTTTGATTAAGGTTTTTAAGACAATGAGGAGCATGAATTCAGTGCCTAAATAGCTAAGTATCTGGTCTGTGTGGCATTAAAAGGGATAACCCCAGGTTAAAACACCATCTTTGTTTAAAGCATTTTTCCTTTTTTAGACTGAAACTGAGTGAATCCTACAACTATGCAAATGTGAAAATAGCAGTTATAGCGGTTTTGTAATCTTTAAGGGGACAGATAGGAATTCAGATGTAACACACATGCAGTTTTTAGAAGAGTTTTAACACTTCACTGCTCTTGTTCCTCTTTCATTTGCTTTTCTCTGCTCAAAGCTTATGAGAATTGCTTTTTTAAAGGGATAGTATCCACAAATTACAATTCTGTCATCATTTGCTGACCCCATGTTTTGACCAGATTATTAGGCTAGTGAGATGAGTATCAGATTAGTCCTAGTCATAAACTAATCATATTTTCACAAGGTTTTGTTAACTGAATCATTCAATTAATTGAAAAGATTCAATGACTCATAAAAGTGTTTTTCATAAATCAGGTGTCATTGTTTCTCTCATGAACTCTCTTGATGTCACGATTTTAAGATTAACATCCTAAATTCCGTTCTCCCCCACACAAATTCTACAGTGGAATATAAATCATATGGACCATTTTATGATACTATGATGCTTTAGTGTTTTTTTTAAAGCTTCATTCACCGCACATAATAATCGCATTATAGTGAGCAGTGAGCACATTTTCAGAATGCCTCTTTTTGTGTTCATTTAAGTTTGTGATGACATTAGAGTGAGTAAATGATGACAGAATTTTCATTTTATGGTGAACTATCCCTTTAATTTCTTTGCCAGACCAACATTAGATAATGAAATCAGACAAATTGTTTTGACGTATGGACAGAGAATTGAGGTTGCCAGATCGTCTAAATGATATAGTCTAAGGCTATAATGCAGTTTTATGTAGAATGAACATGCATTATGCTCAAAGATAACCTCCCCCACTCTCTAATATAGAGCTCTGCTCATCTCCGGCTATAAGGGATACGCCGCCCACTGAAGTACAACATTCAGAGTCAGTTGCATTTTAAAGAAGAGTGTTGTATGTGTGTGTTTTTCTTAGTAAGTCAATAAAAAATCAAATAACATGACCATCATGGCTATCATAACATATCATAACATATCATCATGCAAAGAAAAAATGCTTGTCTTTATAATATTTCTTGAAAATGTTACTTTTATTTCTGTTTTTAATGGCTTTTACTTTTTGCTCAGATCACTATATGGTTAAAGTAGTAATTAAATGCAGTAAAGAAATAATTAATAAAAAGTAAAAAAAAAAAAAGATCATGGTTGTTTTGCTAATTGTGCATTCTAGAGCAAAAATTAGACAAAAAATGTTTGGCTTTCTTTTCTGGAGCCTCTATATTGTATGTTGCAGTTTCTCCCATTCATTGTTTAATGAGGAGTACTATGTCTCCTCATGAACTGTCTCTGGTGTTCTGTAGGTCCTGACATTCAAGGAAATCAACTGGCAGAGTTTGCGCATTGAGGCAGATGCTATAGAGAGTGAAGAGCAGGATCTGGGCAGCACGCCACTGCGTCTTATTACCAATCAAGGGCGAATACGCATTGCTCTCAAACGCAGGGTACCCATTCCTTCTTCTAACCTCCCTAGTAGTGTTCAGTAGCATCACTCTTCAAAGCCTGTATTCGACCATGTTCCATTTACCCATAGCTTACTTGGTGACAGATGGGTAAATGGACTGGATACTGCCAGGCTGTTACATTGATACTGCGTTGTATTGAGAGTAAATTAAAGGGATAGTTCAGCCAAAAATAAAAATTCTTCTGTAAATAACAGCATAAATTTGGTCTTCATTCATTTGTTTAATATCACCACTTTCATTTGTTGACCTTCCTTTGTAATGTGGTCTTATTCATTTAACAATATAATTTGATGTTTTGATATGTAAGATGCAATTCAAGCATAGACAAGCCTCTTTCACACATGCAGTCTTTACTGGTAAATTACTGTTAAGTAGACCATGTGTTAAGGGGACCTTTTAAAATGACCAGTAAATCAGTCCTGGCAATTTACCAGTAAGAGAAGTTGTAACTTTACATGTAAATTACCTGTAAGATGCTATGTGTGAACGCAGAACAGGATTACCAGTAAGCTCACAGAATCCATGCTGTTTGCCAAAGTCAAAGCAGAGATGTTTATCTAATACCTTACCAGTAAAGATGGAACGCTGTTGCTTGTGTAAATAGAACATTTTTGTATTTACTGGTAAAATCATTCTGGTAATTTACCAGGATTACTGTGTGAAAGAGGCCATTGGCAGACCAAGAATACTTGGTGCAATTCAGGCATAGAGACCTCAGCTGTGATTGTTTGTAAAGTTGTTGTGGAATTTGTCCTACTGAATCTTGTATCACATTACCACTTTCACAAGCATCAGGATAAACAAAAGCATCAGTATGAATTTGTCTGTGCTGAGGTTTCTGTCCACTCTTCATCAGGTGAAGGACTGTAATGTTTTGGCCTCTAAGCTGCTGTTTATACTGGATGACCTGCTGTGGGTGCTGACAGACACCCAGCTCAAAGCCATCATCCACTATGCCAAGTCCTTGAGCGAAGCCATGGAGAAATCTGCCCAGCAGAGGAAGAGCATGGCTGCCAAAACACTACAGGTGCCATAGTCTGTATAGCTCTTTCCTTAAAATTACTTTCAGATTTACTTTTGTCCTTTTATATCCCAAGCTATTCTGATTGCACACAAAATCTCTGGTATGTTTTATGCTCTGACACTTTGAGATGGGTCACATGGGTAATGCAAGTTCAAATAAGCCTTTCACAAGGCCTTTCCTCATTTTATGTCATCGTTTCCTGTCATCACTTTTAATATTGTATGAATAACAAAGGCCAAAAACTTCCTAAACTGCTTCTTGCTGCCTGGGCTCTGACCCAGATCTCTGTGTGTCAGAGTTGTTCATTTAAAAATTCTCAGCTCAGCAACTTTTCTGTGTTATAGATGTTGAAGGGTTTGCTGACCCGTGCTGAATGATTCAGGGTTTGAGCAAGCATAAAGATTTTCAGTTCAATTTTTTAACAGCTTAAAGTAAATAACACAAGCTTTAAGTTTTAAGGCCTTTATAAAATATTACATTCCAGGAGCAATCAATCCCAAGGGTAACCCATGCTATTTCAGTTGCTGTTTGTCAGTTATTTGTTCATGAACAGTAAATCCACTGAGTGTATCTAATACTTCTCATTGTTCTCATTTATACATATCTCACATCTTATGTGCACGTTTATTGCATCAGACTGCCCCTCCCTCTCCTGGTGTTCAGTCTCTGTGGACTGAACCTCCTTCTTCCTCTGCGGTCGGGACCCCCAACACACTGGCCCAGTATTTTGACCTTCACGATGTCAAAGAATCATCCTACCACACCTTCATCTCCCGCCTTGATCTGCATATCTGCAATGACAGCTCTTCAGATCCTGGTAAGGAACTTTCCTGGATATAAATTCAGTTGTCATTGAGAGTCATAGAGTTTTAATTTTTTAGTTTAATTAGAAAAAATGTCTGCCTAAAATTAAGCTTTTGTTATTCACTTTCCCTTGAATAGTTCCTAAACAGAAGGCTTCTGTGAAGCACAAAAGATGGTGTCACAGAATACACATTTAGCAGAATTCCATACAGTGAAAGTGGATGGAGACTGTGGCATTTAGTGTAAGAAACAGGCTACAAGCTCTTGATTGTGAAACTCCCTCAGCACGTTCAGACTTAGGTCTCTCGTTGTCATTTTTGTATTGTGTTCAGTATTGTTAGCTTGCATCTTCTCATCCTCAACTTAATAGACAGATGGTGAGTTTTATATATATATATGTATATATAAATATATGTATATATATATGATATATATATATATATATATATATATATATATATATATATATATATATATATATATATATATATATATATACACACACATATATTTATATATACATATATACATATATACATATATGTATGTACATATGTATATATATGCATGTATACACACACACACACACACACACACACACACACACACACACACAGTGGTATGAAAAAGTGTTGGCCCCCTTCCTGATTTTTTTTTTTTTTTGCATGTTTGTCACACTTTAATGTTTCAGATAATCAAATATTAAATTTAAATATTAATCATAGATAACACAGGCAAACACAACATGCAGTTTTTAAATGAAGGTTTTAATTGTGAAGGGAAAACAAAATCCAAACCCACATGGCCTTGTGTGAAAAAGTGCTTGCCCCCTAAACCTAATAACTGGTTGGGCCACCCTTATCAACTGCAGTCAAGCATTTGCGATAACTTGCAATAAGTCTGTTACAGTGCTGTGGAGGAATTCTGGCCCACTTATCTTTGCAGAATGGTTGTAATTCAGCCACATTGGAGGGTTTTCGAGCATGAACCACCTTTTCAAGGTCATGCCACAGCATCTCAATAGGATTAAGGTCAGGACTTTGACTAGGCCACTCCAAAGTCTTCATTTTGATTTTCTTCAGCCATTCAGAGGTGGACTTGCTGGTGTGTTTTGGATCATTGTCCTGCTGCAGAACCCAAGTTCGCTTCAGCTTGAGGTCACGAACAGATGGTCGGACATTGTCCTTCAAGATTTTTTGGTAGACAGCAGAATTCATGTTTCCATTTATCACAGCAAGTCTTCCAGATCCTGAAGCAACAAAACAGCCACAGACCATCACATTACCATCACAATATTTTACTGTTGGTATGATGTTCTTTTTCTGAAATGTTACTTTTATGCCAGATGTAATGGGACACACACCTTCCAAAATGTTCAACTTTTGTCTCGTCAGTCCACAGAGTAAGTCTTGGGGATCATCAAGATGTTTTCTGGCAAAACTGAGACGAGCCTTTATGTTCTTTTTGCTCAGCAGCGGTTTTCGTCTCGGAACTCTGCCATGCAGGCCATTTTTGCCCAGTCTCTTTCTTATGGTGGAGTCATGAACACTGACCTTAACTGGGGCAAGTGGGGCCTGCAGTTCTTTGGATGTTGTTGTGGGGTCTTTTGTGACCTCTTGGATGAGTCGTCGCTGTGCTCTTGGGGTAATTTTGGTCGGCCGGCCACTCCTGGGAAGGTTCACCACTGTTCCGTGTTTTCGCCATTTGTGGATAATGGCTCTCACTGTGGTTCGCTGGAGTCCCAAAGCTTTAGAAACGGCTTTATAACCTTTTCCAGGCTGATAGATCTCAATTACTTTCTTTCTCATTTGTTCCTTAATTTCTTTGGATCTCAACATGATGTGTAGCTTTTGAGGATCTTTTGGTCTACTTCACTTTGTCAGGCAGGTTTGGTTTAGATTTTTTTTTCCCTTTATAATAAAAACCTTCATTTAAAAACTGCGTGTTGTGTTTACTTGTGTTATCTTTAATATTTAAATTTCTTTGATGATCTGAAACATTAAAGTGTGACAAACATGCAAACAAATACAAAATCAGGAAGGGGGCCAACACTTTTTCACACCACTGTATATATACACAGGGCCTATACCTTTTATAGTGCTTTAATGGTTCTTTGAATCTTGAATGCTTTTGTATTCAATGGAAGAAAGACAGTCATCGGAACAACATGAGAGTGGGTAAACAAAGACAAATTAAGAGTTTTGGGGACCTAAATTTTTTTTTTTACTGTTACATTTTCATCTTTTTTTACAATCTTATGTTTGTCATACCGTTATTCTGTAAAAATTACACACCTGTGTGATTTAATCTTTACACACAGATGAAGCTCTGCCTCCAGGAACCCAGGGTGCAATGCAGCTTACCTTTCGGAAATTGGGCTGCGATTACTACCCTTTCCACAGACCAGGTGAGCAACAATGCAGTTCACAACAGGACATTTCAAGCCTCCACTCCTGATCTGTTTGGTGATATTGTGTTTCATATTTCTAGACTTTTACAACGTACTCTAAAGAACTGCTAATGTACTGTATAAGTGGTTGAATATAGGGTAAAAGCCAAATGGGCA
Organism: Chromobotia macracanthus; assembly: GCA_036877525.1. Classification (NCBI taxonomy): domain Eukaryota; kingdom Metazoa; phylum Chordata; class Actinopteri; order Cypriniformes; family Botiidae; genus Chromobotia; species Chromobotia macracanthus. Next base: position 10,676,683 of record JAZGTH010000011.1, read on the forward strand.
GGTAAATTATGTCTGGGGTTTACAGTAGTGACATGTGGTTTGCTGTACAGGTGACGGCTGTCGGCACTGGGAACGTCACTGTGGAGCGATGGAGTCTCGTGCCCAGTGGGCGGCCAAACTGCTTCAGGAGTTCCAGGGGAGAGTGGAAGATCTGGGCATTCCTGGACCATGTTCAGAAACTGGTCCTGCATCTGCAAAAGATTCTCCAGCCAAAAAAGTCAAGGGTAAACTTTTGTCCATCCAGAATTCAACAATATGATTTGATATTGTATAAATTTATGTACTTAATCAAACAAGAACTGCTTTTCTGACTAGCTTCTGTTTTAGCAAGAATAAAGTGGCAGTTTTGCCAGCACGTGAAAGACCCATAAATGTGATCAACAAAATCACACCTTTACTTTGGTGTGCAACAGAATTATATCTTCCATTGGGTCAAGTAGTTCAAGTCTAATCCCAGAAATAATAAACACAGTAGCTGCATTAACATGGACACTTTTTGTTTCAATTGGAATGAAATCAATCAGATTAATGAATCCAAACACAGCGTTTACATGGAAACAGAATAAAGTAATCGGGTTTACATGACACAAGCTTAGAATCTGATTTGATCTTTTGACATGTGCACAGTGAAAGAATAACACGTTTCCCGCCGTTCCAAGATGCGCATACTAGCAGCCACTCTGTTGCCATTTATCAAAGCACATGTGCAGAACTTTCTAGTTTTATTTTTAATCTGATGAAGTGTTTACATGTCCTCTCGATCGGATTAGAATGTGACTTTTACATGTGACTTTTTTTTAATCTGATTTTTTAAATAGTTGATGTATTTGCCATTTTTTTGTCATATTACTCTTTATCTGTTTTCATGTCTTGGGACTGAAGGTATTGTGTAATGAATGGGTCTGACTATATGTTTTTTAAAGGTGATGGAGAACCCTTGTCCAGTTTCAGTCCTGAACGGGGTCAGACCTCTCGACAGGGTACAACAGGCCCATCCACAGGAACTGCTCTGAAGAGACTCTGCTCCAGCTGTATGGTGATCCGTGTGGATGACCTGGACATCCATCAGGTCTGAGGGATCTCTAAACACACACAAAAGTTTGAAGATGATACACTTGGCAATGACGGTGTGGTCATGACTGATGTATGACTGAGCATCACTGTTTAATCACTATTAAATATGTCAGTGAACAGTCCAGTAGTAGAATAGCAAATATAAAATATAAAAGCACCTTTGCTCTGGCATGCATAAATTAATAAAAGAAAAAGAGGATGTTCTTTTTACCACAAGCTTGTATGCTCACATTTTGGTTATACACTGTGGAAAAAAGAGTGTGTTATGCAAAATTTGGCTCGCCTGGCAAACAAAATTTGCGTATTTCATCTATTTTTTTCTTCAAGTGGTTAAAACAACACAGTACAATGTTGCTGATGTTGTTATGGTGTATCTTCTAAGTTTATCTTCCAAGCTCAGAAAAGACCTGCAGAGTTAAATTACAGGATACCAGTTGGATGGATTTTCATAGAGATAAATTAGGCATGTGGAATTTCAATACACTTCCACTTCTGTAATACTATATAAATATGTAACATGCATAAAGGAGTATTTGTATAAGACTGTAATGTTTAATTTTTCATTTGATGGATATTCAGGGCTTGTACATACAGTATCATCAATGCTGACAGCTATGATAAATGTGTAACATGCATAAAGAAGTATTTGTATAAGACTGTAATGTTTAATTTTTCATTTGATGGATATTCAGGGTTTGTACATACAGTATCATCAATGCTGACAGCTATGATATACCTGCTTTTCCTGTTTACCTGCTTTCCTGTTTACTCTCTGTTGCCTGGAGTCATTCAGATATAATGTTAAAGCTACGGTTCACAAAATTGGGTTATCAATGGACATAACATGACAAATAATGGAAATTAAACATCACTTTATACTTTATACTTTATCACTTTATACACATAAACGTTATCCTCCCAAAGCGTAAGAAATGCATTTACCAGCTCATTTTAGGAGCTAACATTGCTATTGCTTTGGCATAGGCAGACCTGATTTTTCCTGGCTATCAGTTCTGTTTTTTAAATAGATGTAGTATGTACTAACAATACACAACAAAGTTTGTTAAATGTTTATGGATTGGATTATCAGTGATACAACAATAAAAGACCTCAAGAAGTGCCATACAGGGACATTTGCACATAAAAAAGGGTGCAGTTAGTGCACACCAACATGACAGAAAACCAAAAACATATTATAAAGTGTTTACAGGGCACAAGTCTTGTATGCCTTTTCATTGACTATCAGATCTGTTGCCTTAGGTGTCCACTGGGGGGCGTCACAGCAAGAGGACACAGTCTCTTCTGTCTTGTAACCGTAAATCCCTACATCTGCCAGACAACACGCCTGCTATTCACCTTCAGTTTACAGACTACTACTTCCCTGACAACCCCGGGCTTCCTGGTGTGTGATCACATTTACATACACTTTTAATCACATTCATTAATCTCAATGGTTAATTCATGTCATTTGTAGAAACAAACTCAGATCCCTGTGTTGGATACCAGCATGACATTTTTTTGCTTGTCTGTGCTGGTGCCAAAGAGTATCTGCATTTTATTTTTTTCTCTCCTAATCTAGTACCTTGTTCTAACCTTTATGGCCAGCTAAATGGTCTACAGCTGTGCCTGGATGCTCCAAGTGTTCTGTGGATGACTCTGTTCTCACAGGGTTTGCACAGGACACTGGATCAGGTCAAAGCCTTTTATCACCTCCAGGACAGCAGCAAAAGTGAGGAACACATTGATATTCGCCTGGATGCAACACAGCTGAAGGTAAACTGAGAGAAGCATGTCTTAATGTGTTCACGTGGTGTGGATACAAAGAAACAACCTTAATCACTAACAGACATACTTGTGTCTTTGCTTCAGTTCTGTTTTTTTAGCTCATAATTATCTGTATTTCATCGATCATTTAGCTGATTATTCCTCTGGAATCCTCCATTTTGGATCACCCAGACCGCCCTCAGTCACTGAGCATTAGTCTTCCTCAGATCGTCCTAAGCAACACTCGTCACTGTCCACATGGTTCCCGCGCTGACCTCAGCAGCACCTACACCAGCTTCTCCAGCTGTTCCTTCTTCCAACCCACAGTGTGCCATCCTTTCCCACGCGATCAGAGTGTCCTACATCCCCTGCCATCAGCATTCCTTCAACACTCTCTGGAAAATAAACCCCGGTCTTTAGCGGACAGACGTCCCTCTCGCTCTCAGGATGTCTGGTCTATCAGTCTGTCCCGAGTGTCTCTGGGCTTTGAGGGGGCTCGTCGAGGACTCCGGGGAAAAGCTCTTCCCTTTGTGGAGCCCTTTGCCATGTCCTTGTGGATGTGCCGCCCTGCTGCCTTTAAGAAGGAATCTTGTATACAGAAAGACTTCAAATTGGCCACAAGTTCAAGCGAAGACCTGCTCTCAGGCTCACTGAAAGGTATAAATAAAGTCCTGTCTGATCAAGTTGACAAGACTAAGGAACTAACCGACTCTCCCATTGCCTCCATCCATATCTTGGCCCAATCGATCACGCCTGTCAAAATGTGGCTTAACCACTACCAGTTTGTAGCTCTTTTGCGAATGAAAGACTACCTCGCCCGACTGGCTGGAGATTTGACCAAGAATGTCCAGGGTTTGGGGCATTCAGAACAATCACATGCAGATTCTCATGGAGTGTGTGTCTCAGTTGTGATGGAGGCCATAGAACTTGCTTTGCTGCTTCCACCTCCAGTTTGTGAGCCAGAGGAAGAAGTCCAGTCTCCAGACGAAACAGACACTCCCAGTCTGACAGACTCTGATCTCTCACCATTGCACCATGCCGGTATGCCTGGCCTGCTGGAAGACAGTGGGCTTGGTCGAAATGGGGTGATCTCAACGGTGGATCAGGAGGATGATGAAGAACAGGAAGGTTCGGTGGAGGAGGCTTGCGAAGCTGTTGAGGAAGGCATCGATGGACGGACCCAGCAGCATGACAAAGCTGAGGCTCAGGTTTCTGCCCAATCTCCTCCATTGTCTCCAAGCAACGCTTCATTACTCTCTCGGCAAGGGTCATCTTTCAGCCTAGAAGGAGAGCTGTCCAGCGCCCTAAATGCCACCAAAGGTGTTACCAAAGATGCACTCAGTGCTTCCCTAGATCTAACCAAGGGGGCACTGTCCATCACGAAAGATGCCTTTAGCATCCTCAGCAGAGGATCTGCTATGACTAAGCTCTTCACTCCTCAAAACAAGTAGGAACATTTAAACTATCTGCATTATTGAGGTCTTTGATCTTTTTGAAGTAATATTCCAGGTTCACTATAAGTTAAGCTCTATCAACAGCATTAGTGGACAGAAAATTTCTTCCCACAGTCTGAAAAAACAAAGAAATGCATTGACAGAAAACATTTACTTACAGTGAAAACTTTGGAGTAATATGGGGTAAATGTGGCCCTTAGACTTCCATTGTAAACGGCTAAGTTATGTAAAAATCTTCAGTAACTTTCCAACTTTCTTTCCATAAACTGCAAAATGTGGTTGCTGATGTAGCTAAGTTTGTCTGCATCCCCAAATGAGTCTTTTTCTTCTATTATATCCTCAAATTCTTCTATTATTCTTATGTCCTCAAATTATTACATGACTAGTTGGGTCATCTGCTGTTTCTGAAACATTAATAGTCCAAGCATGCCTAAAATTAGCATTCTCTTAGAGAAAGCCTTATTTATATTTGGCTTTCAAGAAAACAAAAATAGTGGCAATTATAATCTGTGGTTTGTGTGAGATATTATAGTCTTCACATGTACATATTAAGATGGGTAATAGAAGAATTACAGTTTACAGCAAGATGACAATATCTCTGCTGATTCTATCACATGACCTTAGTTCACTCTATCTGAGTCTGTGTAGGAGAAATTACAGACTGATCAGAGGCACTGACCTTCTGGGCAGCCTCAAAACAATGTATTATTATTTGAAAAACAAAATCTGTCAGACTTTAACTCATGAAGTACAAACATACAGTACATAAATAAGAGCTGAGACTGCTTGTGGCTATTCTACTGAATGTGTTTGTATTTAAAGTTATTTAAAGTAAGTTTGTAAATTGTTGGCATGTAACTAGTCTGTAGCATTAACATGTTGTATTACAAGTTTTGACCATCACTTTTCTGTGTCGTGTTGATATGATTGACTGTAGGGAGCAGAGCTTACGGCAAGAAGAGTCTAGTCCCTCCTTCATGGGAAACCTGCGACTTCAGTCTATGAAACAGTCGCCTTCCCAGAATTCCTGTGACAGTGCCATTCTAGAAGGGAGCCTGGCAGACGATGGCTTATCCATAGACAGTGACATCAGTGAAAACTTTGTCATTCTCATGGACTCTGGTACTTTGCTTTTAATTAATATATTTGGTCTTGTAATATTTATAATGAAATGTTGTCATGAAATATGAACCTAATTAATAACCGTATAATCACAAAAATTATTTATTTATTCTGTTTCAGAGTCAGGTGTGGAGTCTTTGCATCCTAATGGTACAGCTGTGAACTCAGGCAGCTGTGTTAGTCCAGCTCCGGGAACTGAAGGTGGGTCCTCAGCAGACCTCAGCAGCTCTCTGTCCCAAAGCACTGAAGACATCGCCGAAGATACGGTGTGTGAGCCAACTTATATTTTGGTCTGTCCCACTCATCCACAGCATGGTTGTTCCTCAGAAAACATATCATTATTCTGCATAAACTTAGTAATTGGCTTGAAATGTCAGCTTACAAACTTACACAACCTTACTGAAACGTAATGGCTTAAACTGTGTTAGCTGGTTTACCTGCCTGATAAAGCTGTTTAAGCTGGTTGGTTTTGATGTTTTCAGAGGGGTATTTAATACCAGCTTAACAGTGTGTTCTATTTTTAAAGATGTGGTGCTGTGCTTCTCGTCCAGTGTGAGACCAGCTTAAGAGCTGGGAGTTTAGCTAGACCACCTTAAACCAGCTAAGACCATCAAACCACCTTACCAACTATTTTAACGTGTAGACGTGTACCAGTGAAACTGCTAATAAATTGTTCATTAAAATAGTAAGAAACTACATGGTTATCATGTTTTCTTTATAACCTGTCATTTTTAATTGACATTGAATAACATAAATACACAGGTACTGATCCCTAAATGAATCAGTCTCAGTCACTGCAGTTAGGACTCAAGTAATCCAAGATCAATAGCTTGTACTCTGATGTTTGATCATGGCTCTGCATTTGTTTTCAGGTTTCTGTGTTAATTCTTTGTCTGAGCCGAATGGGTTGCCTGGCAGAGAAGCGTGGAGAAGACACCGTAGTGGCACTGGAAGCCAAAGAACTCATGCCTAAACAGCTTGGCAACCATAAAGTCACAGACCTGCTGGCAGGACTGATGCTGACACAGGGTTAGAAGACTTAAAATTGGAGTACTGAAAACTGCACTCATCAGTTTTAGTGATAGTTAGATAATAGTTAGATAATCGTTAGGTAGATAATGGTGCTCGCAACACTAAGGTCATGAGGTTGATTCCTTATAGTCATTTCTTATATTCTCTCTATTTCTTTGGTAACTGATTCTAAACATACACTTAGGATTCTATATCTTTTTGCAGATACACACACATAGATAGTTACAGCTTTACCGAAACATTTTCTCAGATTATCTTTTTCACCTTCCCCCACAGTTGGTTCTGACTCTCCTAATGCTTCGCTGTCCCCGGGCCCCCGAGCTTCCTCCTGCCCCCCAGCAGCAGCTGTCAGGTTGGAAATGGGGCCCTGCGCGAGCAGACACTCCCCTCTTTCTGAGAGCATGGGGTTCATGGAGGTGTGTTTGACGGGTTGTAAGGCGGAGCTCCTGGCTTCTACCTTAAACACACTGGGTCCCTTCCTAGAGGATGAGCTCAGTGCAGACATGCAGCCAATGAGACTGTGGCTGCAGGACACTACTGTTACACTAAAGGTCAGACTGAGTTGCCAGTTATATGCTTTATTCTATACGCTACTGCGCTGTGTGTACTAGATCTAAGACTGGATGCTGTAAAAAACAATAATTGTGTTAAGTTAAACAATATCACAAGCGCAAGATGCTTTGGTAAGAGTCATGCTAATATACAGCATATACAACTGTATATAAACTCTAGTGTTAGTTTTGGTGGTCTCATTTTTCCTCCTGTCAGGATGATGGTCCTCGTGTCTACCCGACCGCTCCTCAGCCAGTTCCTGTGCTCTTCTCTCTGGACGGCATCGTGCTGGAACGTTTAGATGACGGAGTCCTACGCTTGAGATGTGAGTTCTACGTGATGTGTGAAATTAAAGACTTACCTGAATTAAATTCTGAACATGCACTTACTCCAGAGAAGACTACTAAATATAAACTAACCCACCACAGGAGATTATATAATACAATAAGAGATAATATGCAATCAGATTGTTATTATTGCAAAAGAAACCATGAATGATCAGATCATCGTCTATCACCTTAAAGAAGTTTATTTTATAAAAACGACCAGCTCACTGTACATTATCCCACTTAATACAGGGCCACTTATCAAATCCACAGAACTTAACATCCACATAGTCAAAGTCAGCCTATGCTCCCACCACATGAGGGCGCACATAAATACACGGACAAACACATGAATACGTTCTGTGGTTCTTTGGGTTAGGCAGCTGCTCAACTTGCATAAAGCCTGTGACCTCACCCATAGGTTGATGTTTGCTTCCTTTGTCTGTCTTTTACACATGCAGCTGCTCTGAGCCAGTCAGGGGTTGAGACAGAAGTGCACAGACAGATGGCTGACCAATCATGTTCTAGAGCTCAGGAGAAAAACAAGGTATGGTGTATATATATAAGTAAATTAAGATACTGCAAACAGTCACTGGGAAAATTTTATAACATCTTAAATTTATGGATAAAGACATACTACTGTTTAATATTTGAAAACAGATCTAATGATATTACATGTGTTTTTTCTTTGATGAAGTCTCTGGAGTCCAAGTTTGCTGAGGTCCAGTCTGCTCTCCAGAAAGCTCTGTCTGACCGAGAGCGCCTGCTAGAAGAAATCAAGAAACACAACCCCTCCTTCACCTTGTGATGTAAAAAAGAAAAAAACCCTTCAGTCTGAGCGAGGCACCAGATGAAGTAAACTTACTGTAAACTCTCTTAATGTCTGATCATTAAATCAGATGTAATCAGTATCTTCTCTGTGATTGTCCTCCATGAGTTATTCTGTATGGTGACATTTCTCTGACTAAACTACACCAGTACTGCACCTGTTGGAAAATCACTGAATCATACAGAGACTGATTAACTCTCACTGCCAGAGACCCATCCCTCCTGCACTATTTCTCCACTTTTCTCTGCAAGATTCTCATACGTGCTTATTCGTTGGTAGCATCACCACAGGACTGTGTAAAAATCTAAAAGTCTCCTTGTTTGATAAAAGCTTTGTTTTAAAATCTACTTAGCTGCCTGTCTAGTATTTTCTGTCTAGTATTTTAAGACATCATAGGCATTCACCTGGTAAAAAGGCTGTTCCAAAAGGTTGGAAGCAAAATTATTATTATTGGGATACCTTATTTTGGCCAAATTCTGTACCACTATATCTATATCAGCATTTATGCATATGTTAGCATATGCCTCAACGTAGGTTTTGTCATCTGAGGGCACTTGTTAGTGTAGGAATATAAACATCAGTATATGTGGACAGAGTTAAGAGAAATGTTGGTTATAAATATAAAAACTTGAAAAGTATTTTATAAATACAAATTCAGTATAAATATGCTGAAAAATAATGATAAACAGTTCTGTGTACTGCAAGTAGTCTAACCGTCTAATGATTGTGCTATGTATGTTTTGTGTTCATTAGCATGTATCACTTTCTTAGGTTAGCAACATGGTAACCTCGGACAAACTGAAATCAGCTTTAAGTGTACATTTGATTCACGCTTTTTGTGTTCTGGATAAGTAAAAGTTGTAGACTTTAAAGGTTTTATTGAAGTACCATAAGACCGAAAACATGCTGCAGGTAGACGTTGCTGCCTGTTTAGGCAGTAGACAAGTATGTAGCTCACTAGATTTTGGACCAGAGCATTGGAATTTTGATGTTCAGGTCATATGATTTGTGTACTATATAGTGAGTTTCTTAAATGCTGCTATTTAGCTGCATCAGTGCAGTGTGTCGAGGATTGCTGATGTTCGTGTGAAGACAGAAGCACTTTGATCAATTCCCTGTGTCATCAGTATCATGTTGATCTTCAGCTGAGGTTCCATAGACAGATGGTACCTTTGATCACCAAAAGGTAGATGTCATTGAGTCAGGAGTACCTCCATTTCACCCACTGTAGTGAGCTGGTGTGGAATGTAACATTTGTGCCACATGATTTTGTAGCCTCTTTCCAACAGCTTTCATTCTAGATATGGAATCTAAACTTCACTCAGTATTACAAGGGTCACGTGTCAGTTGTTATAAACACAATTATTTAATGAAAAACGTTTGTTTGGTCTGTTAACACTACATCTCTGAGACACTTCATTAATCTGTAGAGTCAGACTTTTGAATAAAATATTAATGCATATACATGTTTACTTGGATTTATTAGATTTCTTTTTAGTAGATGCCAATCACATATTGTTCAAAGGAGCTGAAAGGTGTGAAATGTCTTGTATGAACAAATTTTTGAACTATAGGTGCATAATTGTACAACAAAATACACATACTTGATTGAACATTTTTGGTAAATCAGTATTATGGGTCTAGTAAAAATGTTATGTTTAATATCTTAAATAATGAAACCAAGTTAGGGAATGTCTGACAGAATATGGGTCCCCAAACCTGTGTGTGCTGTCAACATCTCTGCCTTCAGTTTGGGCTAAATTATCAGAATGATATCTGGTTGTAATTGTTGAAAATGAAAATTTGTTGTAAATGAAAGTTTTCCATTATGTTACAATACTACAAGTTTAATGCCCTGAGACGGTACCAGTGTTGCATAGCACTCGAATGCTGTTGTTTCTCTGTAGTTTAGATTTCAGTGAAATGTGTAGCATTTTTATACACTAAACAATTTCTGTGTTAGTGTGTTAAGATATTTCTGTCTTCCAAAGAACTTTGGAGAAGTGATGGTTACAACTGTACAGCCATTTTCTGTGTACAGATGTAGTAAATGATGATCAAAAATCTTATTTCAGTGCATGGAAAACATCTTGTTTAGGTATTTAATGCATGGCTTTACTTGAAACCTTTTACAAGTGCAAAATGAAGATCACAGACCTCACTGAGGTTGTTTTATTTTTTGTTTGTTTTGTAGCACAGCATGTTTAGTAACACTTCTGTGGTCATTCACGCCTTCTGTTGTTCAATTTCAAATATGTGTCTTTAAGATGCCTAGGGTCATTATTACATTGTACTACTACTTACTGTACAGGTGGTTGTAGTTCATATGTTAGATATTGGCCTGTATTGATTGTTTTAAGATGTGTGGTTGGTACTAAGTTCACTTATAATTCTCTGTGTAGTCAAAATATTTTGTTCAAATAATATTTAGTTTGACTGACACATGCAAGTGTAACAATGTTATTATATTGCAATTATAATGTTGTTATATGCAAAAGTTTTTTAAAAACAAAGTCTGTAAATGCTTTGAGGTATTAGAGAAACAGAAATGCCCTTTAGTTACGCAAACATGCTAATTTAGGTATTCAGTGATTATGATACTACCCCATTGAGATTATTTGGAGGGCAAACTGAGTTTTTTTTCTGAAGACCCCAAACTGAGTTTTTTTTTCCAAGTACACTTGTGAGATTACACTTGTAATCTAAATATTAATCTTGTAATCAATACTAAAGTGTCACAATATTGTAGGTCTCAACAATGTCTCACACTGTGCTCAGATTTACTAGATGCCAAATGTCTGATTTTAATAAGAAACATTTTATTAAATTCTTCTACATCTAAATTATCTAACAGTGCTGTCTACTTTGATTTTATAGTTCTACACTGTACAACAATCCTCGTTTCTCCTAAAGAATCTTAACTGATACAAAACAGGGAACACTATAAATTACCAGAGAAAAAAAAACCCTGCATTTTTATTTAAACTAAAATGAATACATATAACGTTGGAAATATACAGTTATTGTGTGAGTTTTTCTGTTGTTGAGTTGAGAATCTTTTGGTGTCTGTCACTGAATTAATGGCATGTGTGCATCTGTTTGTTTTCTAATAGGGTTCATTCCGTTTTTAATTTCACATCTGATGCCACCACAACAAAAGTTAACAAATTATTTTGTTGGTTCTGTGAACCATAACTAGACCAGTTATGATCAATAAAATATTTAAAACAGTGTACCTGTCAGTTGTTCCTATGTAACAATGCAAATTCTTAAAACACAACATTACATGGCCTGCTATGGGTGGAATACACCTTCTATTGTGCCATAATTCTCTTTTCATGTGTTCAAATGATATTTAAAACTTAAATTATTTTAAACAAGTGATAAGAAAATCACTTTTTCCTTTGTGAGTAGTTATTCAGTGTGTCTATGTAAGGAAACCACTATATATGTAATTTGTTCTGATAGGGTGACCAGACATACCCGATTCCTTGGACAGTCAGGGTTTTTTTATCCAAGTTTTGTCCAGAAAAAGCAGCAGCTGATTATGTATGCAGGATACTGTTAAAATGTCTTGATCCATGATGTCAAAGTCCATTTTAGGTTATTTAAACATCTTATTATTCTTTTTACAATGTTTGATTAAGTCATATCGATTTTTTTGATGAGGAAATTTATTTTATAAATGCATGTCATGTAACGTTAGACATTTATTTTACTAAATACTTTTTAATAGTTTAATAATTTTTAGTTTTTATCAATATGTTTTAATCAATAGTTTATCAGTTTGTCAAACATGTAAACAGATTTGGTGTACAGAGCACCCTTGATGGCTGCTTCCCTGCCTAGTCTGTTTTCTACATCACAAACTGGTTTGATGATTCTTTGCTCAAGGATCTGAAATCAGTGCATATTCAATCAATGACAAAGAGAACGAGTCTAAAATGCCTGAGAAAAAAAATAAACTAAAACAAATCACTGATTTTTGAGTACTGGGACAAAACGCATTGTTGGTTTTATAATTATTTTGCATTATCTGTTAATTACTCTACATGGAGACTATTACATGTCTGATTGTCTGTGCACTTTTATAATTTACTCTTAGTTTGTAACTTTGGTTCTTTTACTGCTTCCTCTTCCGGATTGTTTGCACCTGTCTCCATTACCCTGATAAATCTGTGTATATGCACCTGCTTATACCCACTCACTTCCCAAAATTCCAGCTATAAGTCTTAATAAGTCTTACTGTGATTGGGTGCTCCAATTTCTAATAAAAGGAACTGCAGGTTCTGTTAAAACATTTAATAAGTAAAAAAAGAACTTCCATACACAAAACATGATTCTTCAGTTTTCAAAAATCAACTGTTATGAAACATTAAAAGACCAGACATTTCTATGGTGTACTGACATTACTTAATCACAATGAGGCATTGTTTATTATTTACTGTCCTACAAGTCTTCATTACTAATAATATTATATTGTTGTTCTGTGTTGTTTTAAATGTGCTTTTGCTCAAGCACAGAAACTATGAACAATTTCTAATAATATGAACAACCAAATCCTTTATAGTAAACATCATGAATGACAACAGCTAAATTCCAAACACAACTACAGACTGGGGGAATGTGATCTGTTTATGAACAGTCTTTTCTGAAGGCTAGAGTCATGAAAGGGTGACTTATTCTCAATGAAAGAGGATGTGTTTGTGTTTGGTGTTGGAAATCTGCTCTCGGCTCTTCAGTCTCCTTACAGCTTCTCTCATGTGTTTGGGCTGCAGAGGTGGAGTGTCTCCCCACTTTTCACACACATCAAGGGCTGCAGCACAACAGAAACATCATGGAAACAATCAACATGCGAAAAAATAGTTTTAGTTTTTAATCTAACCATATTGTTTATATGATTATAAGATTTGACCAACCTTCCTCGACAATCTCTCCAGCGAACACTTTCGCTATTCCTGACATGGCAATGACCACATTCTGAGAAACGGATGATCCTGTGATGGACTGAATTAACTGAAAGAAAATTACAACAATTTCCACAATAATAGCAAACACAAAAGAATAACATATTTATTTATAATTGCTAAAACTGTTTAGGATTGTCAAAACATTCTAAAGGAATGTGTGCAAGATTCCATTTGGAATTTCTTCTATAATTTTGAATCAGCTGTAATGGAATCCCTTTACACATTTGGACTAGTGGTCTCACTCGTTTAATGGCTGCTTTCGGGAAAGCTGAGCGCCTGTACATCTCATAGCGGTTGAGCTGCTCTTCAGAGAATGATGACACTAAAACTCTGATGGAGAAACAATAAGAGCAGATGTTAATTTTTTAAAACCATTAGTGTGTTTCTTCAGATGAAGAACAATACAAACAACTGTAATATACACAAGTGTAACTCACTGCATCTTATGTATTTCATCTTCATCAACTTTATGTCGTTTCTCCTTTTTCTTCTCATGTTCCACTTTCAGTTTTTTAGCAGGTGTGGGGTGAAGAGATGCAGACCCCTCTTCCTCCTCTTCACCAGCAGCGGAATGTTCAGATGACCTCTGAGGTGAACCAGTGATATCAATCAGAAAAAAACAAACATTTACATTATCTATCAAATGTGTTTCTGGATGGATTTTGAGGGAACTCACTGCTTTATCTTCTTTTGCATTGGTCTGGACTGCAGTTGGTTCAGAGGTGGTACTGCCACTCACTGGACCATCACTTGAACCTTCGCTCGGCTTTGGCCTCTCAGGAGGGCAACTTGTCTCGTTGAATCCTGCTTCGGGCTTTACACGGGCCGGGTCTGCCATGCTTTGGCTGACAGATGAGAAACAGAAGAGGTAAAATAAATAACGTTATTGTGAACAACAAATAGAATGAACGCTGTTCTTCAAACTCATAAAAAGCCTAATTTAGGACCATTACTTTAAGAAAATTGTGACCTTAATTACCATTGAAACCCCTCTAGTGGCAGTTATCTTTAGTAGTCATGTGAAAAAAATTAATAAAACATTACTGTAATAATGAAACAATCTACCATATCCAGGTTCAGAAATATTTCCATTCATTAAGGACTTATTGGTCAAATATACTCACGATCAACACCATACATTTTCAAGATACCCATCTTACACCTACAGTGTTTCCCCATCTTGTTTTGAAAATACACAATTATTAAGTGTTTGTTCTGTGGTTCTAATACTCAGGTAAGCAAAGACCCTCAATATAGATTAAATATAAGATGAATCATCAACAGCAGCAAACATGCCTACTGTAGCAGCACCACCGTTATGGTGGCAATACAGTGTTACTTTAATATCACAGTACTAAATCATTACCATATTTATATTTCACTGTCTTGTACTGCCCAGCTACATGATATCAAGACATTCTGTTAGCGCACAAACTGACTTCGCATTAACTGATTTCGTGTATTAAACAATAAACAAATGTTAAATAGCTTAAAACACGGTTCACAATGCAATATGGAATGTCAAGTAATGTCAAACTTTTCATTATAACATACCTCAGACCAACAGCTTTTATACACTCAACACGAAATCACAGGAAGATTTACAGACGTGCATAACCTGAACCATCTAAACAACATCCGGTACATGTCAAATTAAAAGTCCCCTGCAGAACAATTCATTTTAAACCACCGGGTGGCGCACGCTGATAGATAACGATGACTCGTACTGACGTGAAATGTAGTTTCGCAAAGGGGTGTGATCGAAATATATAGGCTCCCACTAACATTCTGAAATTTCTTTCAGAATTTAATTATAAAAAAAACACGTAACAAAAAATATAAATCAAGTATAAAGAAATGCTGTATTTATTACATTTTTGAATGCTAAAATGTAAAAAATAGAGATGAAAAGTTATTGCATGACGATAAAGACAGTAATACATTTAGGTTGTATTACCATTTTAAGTCATCCAGAAATTCTGTATGTATTCTGATACAAATATGATCTCAGTGTAAAAGCATAGGAATCAACAAATCAATCAAACAATAAATCACTTTTCAGTTGATATTCAATATTATTAATTGATATTTAGATCAATTATTAGTAAATCAATCAATGATTAATCCCACACTTCAACACTGTCATATTCTGTCATGCATGTTTAAATTCTGAAAGTTGTGTCTTGCTATAGCTGAAACACTGCTTACGAGAGTAGGACTGGATGCATTCATCAATATCATTCAAAACAATATTTCCTGATCAATACACTCAGCTCATGATGATCTTGATGCAGGCCTGGGTAACAAGTGTTTCCCGTTCATCTCTTCAATGTATACTCAATTAATAAAGTAACAAGAAAGAGAAGTAATATATTTTAAATAACATCGTCATCAACAACAAGACCAACAACATTTACATAGAACATAAACGGATTATTAATGGGATTCATATCAACCCTGCATTAACACCTAAACACCTAAGTCCTACATAAGACACAGACTATTCCAGCAAAAATGTGGCACCTGATTCAATTTCCCAAGCAGCACGTCCTACATTTCCTTAAAGAAAACTAATTTATTGTTCCACTAATGTCAGGATATGGAGATTCGCACGGCCTCCATCGATTTCAATTCCCAAAATGCTATTCCACCATAATTAGTGTAATTAAATGATTGCGCCTAAGTTGGACAAACGCTACGTCACCAAGGAGCGCACCCGTCAAGGAAGTGACGTGTCCAGCCGTGCCAGAGGAAGTTTGTACGGAGGCGCTTGGAAAGAAAGTTTCCACGGAGGACCTGCGCGTGGAGCGGGAGTAACACGAATACAGCCGCGGCTGGTGAACCGAGCGGAGCGGAGCGGAAAGCAAGTGCGCCGTTTAACGCGTGAATGCTAGTTGCGGAGTTGGAGAGGCGTGCTGTGGATCTGTGTGCCCGTGTGATCGTCTCTCCGCCGCTCCTCGCCCTGCTCGCCGTGAGATGGGGAAGGAGCAGGAACTGCTGGAGGCGGCGCGCACCGGGAATCTGTCCGCCGTTGAGAAGCTCCTGTCCGGCAAGAGACAATCAGCCGGGTCGGGCGCTGCGGGTGGCGGCGGATCGTCCGGTAATGTCGGGAGCGGTGGGCACAGCTCTTCCCATCCGCTTTCAAGTCTACTCAGGTAAGCGAAAAGCGATGGGCTTTATCTGTCGGGCAAACCGGGGCTGGTTGTCACACTTTTTATTAGTGGAAATGGCTCATGGTAGGATTTTCCAGATAGATATATTTCTAAAGTCTTTTCACCTTTATTGTTAAAGGATAACAAAGATACAGCTTATTTAAAGGGCACGATGGCACATTAAATGGAGGATGTTACAATTGGAACCTGCTAGTTATTGACATTTGAGAATAACAGCTCACCTCTGTTTTTTTTTAATCATCTAAAGTTAAACGTCTGATTACGAAAGATTACGAAATATCAAAACCAGTGTTGAATCGTATATAATTTTAAATAATATTTACGTTAAGACGTTGATTTTTTTATATCAATTTCGTTCTCTTCCGGACATGCTCGTTTTTAATATAAAAACCTTAAGCAGTCATTTCTATCAGCTGTGAAGAATAGATTCAAGAATCATTATGGCTTCAGTATAAACGTGATGATGTTCTCTGTCATGCACCATCATTCCTGCTGTTACACAGCAAAACACAACTGAGATACAGCCCCTGCTGGATAAGAGCTACACAACATAGCAACTACAGGGTGTGTGTGACACCAGTGTTGTGTGTGGTTGTAGTATTTTTTTTAATTATCCACAGGAAAATTTCATAGCTCAGGAAATGTAGAAAATATAAGCTTTGTATCAGGTGCTTCTTATTAAAAAAGAATAAAACAATGTGAGAGTACAGAGTTAAAAATGAATGTCCAAGGGGTGATGAGAGCTTTATGGTGACTTTTACTCACGGGAAAAATGTGCCTCAATTTGATCTTATTTTAGTTTAGAAGAAACAATAAACATTAAAGTGATTTACTTTCATTCTTTTTCCTATAACTTGACCACAGATGAAAGATTGACTCTAGATTTGCTTTTTGGCATGTGCAAGAGGTTTAGACAGTTTCACTGAAAATGGTTTATATATGAAAAAGGCTTGTTAGATAAATACTCTGCTCTTAAATGTGCATTAAACCCTTTAATGTCAACAAGTGAGTCTAAAATACTGTGCTTTATAAAGCACATATGTAGTTTACGTCATATCTGTTGTTTATGTCTTGAGGGACTTGCAGCATTGAAAACTGTAGAGATTTGTGATAGTTTTCATTGGAAATTCTGGGTAGAGCAACAGTAAACAAATGTTTTTAAATCCTTTTGTTGTTGGTTAAGATCTTTTACCAATTGTCAATATGCCAGCTGGGTTTGGATGTCTAACATGATATCATACACAATGATCCATTAAACTAGTTTCCAATCACAATAAACACAATCTACCTATATTGCCACGTACAAAGACTACTTTTATAACCCAGATGTCATGCCACCCACCCCACCTACCCTTTATCCCTGTTGGAGGTTGTCTTTGTGCCCAATGGCATCTGTGTGTCTCGCCTGGTCCAGTGGATTAATGGCTGGCACCATGGTGCTCCTCACTAGGAATGACAGGCACAGCATGTGTCTGAGGTAAATAAACGCATGATCGTCTGGAATCTGTGCCAGCAGGAGACAGAATGAAAGACCGTTCTCTTTTCTGTCCTCCCTCCATTCGTCTTGCCGGGCCAGAGATCTTTAGAGGACATCAATCTGTATTTACTTACCAGAGACTGAATTATTGGCAGGTGTTAAAGGCAGTGCTGTGCTTGTGTGCAGTATTTGGCTTGTGTAATGTAAATGTCAATAGTCTTTTGTCATGTCTGTGTCTTACTGTGCTTGTGTGTACAGTGGCGCTCCTTGCCAGCAGATTTTCTATTGTTTTCCAGAGAGATGGATAATATTGGCTGATCTCTTACAAATCTGCAGTTGACAGCTGAGAATACTGATATAAACTGATAGAAAAGCACTAATCATAGTCTTAACTCTCATATCTCATTCCTGTTTTTTGCTTGCAGTAAATGTTATTTTAAATGCATGACTACCTTTTGAATAACTGTCAAAGAAGAAACAGTCTATACGCCTGCACAGTGCTGTAGTTACTGCTGTAGGTATGTCTATCAGTAAATGCTAACTTCTGAAGCTAACCTGCCAAAGTGCTGCCCATTGGCGCTTGTGAATATTCAAAACTTCAAGACAAGCTCTGCTAGGTTTGATGTAAATTACATTATGTACAGATTTAGATATCATTCATAGCTTTGTTCTGTGATGGAAGTGGACGAGAGGATTCAGTGATGTCTTATGTCTTAAAGTCCAAGTCCAGAGCGAGAAATCTTTAGGCTATCTCTGATTGTGTTAGTATTCACTGCTGAATCCTTTTACCAAACTGATGAAATTGGACAAAAAACGTGTAAAGTTCCAGACACTGAGATGCTCAAACTCTGCTGTCAATACTTCACAGTATCAATACTTCACAGCTCTGCTAGGTTTGATGTAAATGACATCAAATGCCATTGGAAACTGTTTGTCTCACAACCAATTAAATGTGCCAGATTTGAGTATGCTGAAGTGTGATTTGAATATTCATGAGCTACAGTGGAGTATTTTAAGTAGTTCTGTAGTGCTAACTAGTGAACCGAAATTAGTGTTTTAACATCCAATACAGATGAAGATATGTAAAGAGCTGGGTGACAAATTTATGTGAATTCAGATGAACACTTTGCACAGTATTTTCTCCAATATACCAAATTAATCTAATGGCAGTACTGTTGGTACGTTTGGAACTCACAAGTGAGAATTACCAAATCTGTCAATTTGGCAGATCCTGCACAATACATCATGGTCACAATACAATATTACAGTATATTGGAAGATATATTGCAATACTTTAAATAAAAAATAAAAAAACGTGCTGTGTACCACCTGTGACCATATGTATATGACGGGCAACTGTTAGTTTTGTAGACAGCCAGTTAGCGACATCTACAGAAGCATAGGAGGAGGAGGTTGTTTGACACATAATGACGTGATGAAATTTTAACAATTTTAAATTGGTTAAAACATGAGGTTGAAATATCACTACACTATGCGTTATTGAAGTGTAATATAGACACGTACACAGCTTAATCACACTTAATGCTGTGTGGAAGTTTGCGCTGCATTCTGGGACGGGACACAGACACATGGCAGTGGTCAACCGTTTAATGGCAGACAAGATTAAAATGTTGCCGAATGAAAGTACGGAGGAGGTCTGTTGCTGGAGATTTCATGTCTGCTTTCATCTGCTTGCACATGTACCATGACACATAATTAACTGCACTTGAAGCTTTTATAAAATCAAACATGAAATGAAATTCTGGAGGGAATGTCGGACGCTGTCGCATAGGGGTTTAAAGACGTGCCAATAAGCGGTCTGGATTTGAAAAAATAAAATCTAATTGAGGTTTTTCTATTCAAAATTGCAATTTAATGTGATTTACTATTATTTATAAAGAGCTACAGGTTGTGGTGGTGGTTTTAACAGCATCAAAGAAAGACCAAGCATAATCGCAAACTATTCTAACACTATGCTACTGTTTATTTAGACTTGAACATTGTGGCAGTTTTTTTTAAAGTTATGATGCAAACATCTGTCATGACATTAAGAAAATAACTACAGTATCTTGAATAAAGTTAAATGAACAAATTAATGGTGCAGGCCTACTTTAAGATGTCTAGTGCTCATGGATGAAGTGGTATGATATGCCTTAATGGTTAGTTCACCCAAAAATAAACATTCTGTCACTATTTACTCATCCTCATGTTGTTTCAAACTCAGATGGCTTTGTTTCTACTTAAAAAGAGATGTTAGGCAGAATGTTAGTGACAGCATCGGTCATCATTCACTTTCATCATATGGAATAAAAGGAAACTATCATATAGTCATTCACACAAGGGTGTGTGACTATAGACAGATTTCATTTTTGGAACAATCTCTAGGCTTTATTTACAGTCAGTCTCAGAGGGGCACATCTGTACTCATCAAAGAGCTTTGACTGGCTTTGGTCGTGTTGAATGCTATGGGCTACTGTGGAGAGCATCCAGCACTTTCAGAGCCTCATATTTCCAGAATGTTCTCATACTCCCACCAGAGACTTCCTTCTAACCCCACAACTCTGTTTTGGCTGCATCTTAAACCCCTTAATATACCTGTGTTCAGATGAACGTGTATAACATAATATCTAAAAGGGCACCAGGGGTTTTCTGATAAACTAGTAAAGAAAAGCTCTTGCATTGTTTTCTTTTTTCCCCTCCATCTCTGTACCGTGTGGAACGAGGTCTCCTGTTGAGACTTGTAATTTTATTTTGAAAGGGTTTGTGAGTCGTTCTTGCTCTTTTTTGTGGAACGTTGTTCAATCTGATTTGGTGGCATGTACATATTTAAACACACTGCCTTATCTGTATTTGTAAGAAAGCAGGTTAACTTTTGCACATTATGTACAGATGTAGGTATCATTCATAGCTTTGTTCTGTGATGGAAGTGGACGAGAGGATTCAGTGATGTCATATGTCTTAAAATATGGTGACAGTTTCTCTGACACAGAAGAGAGGCTGATTTTTGAAGACTTCCAAAAGTCATTGTTGAAGAAAGTTCTTCTGTCTGTCAGTCAGGCTGTTTGTTTAGCCAGATCAAAAGAGCCCAAGTCCAGAGCGAGAAATCTTTAGGCTATCTCTGATTGTGTTAGTATTCACTGCTGAATCCTTTTACTAAACTGATGAAATCGGACAAAAAAACGTGTAAAGTTCCAGACACTGAGATGCTCAAACTCTGCTGTCAATACTTCACAGTATGCCCTGAGTGGCTCTTAGGCTATAGTTGGCCTGTTCCACTACTTTTATATATCAGCAAGTGAGAATGTATTGAGAGAGAGGAGTCATTTGCCTGAAGTGGTTTAGTTCCTCATTTGTAAAAAGAATTCACATATCCTCGGGGGTTTTATCAGAGTGCATTTTGACTAAAGGGCTCAGAGCTGTCAAGTGTTGCATACTGGATGGGGAACTAATGTACAAACTCTTGCCAAGAATCAAAGAGATTTAATCAGCTCTATACACATGTGGGTTGTCATGTCTGAGAACCTGACTCGGTCGTGTCTTGGTGAGAAGTTTCTTTGAAGTGTGGCCAGTGTAGTGGTGGATTCCTGCGGGGGAGATGAAAGGGCAGGTGCTTCCTGAAGAACTGCGGTGACTGGGGACCGAACAGGATTGCGGTTGTGGCATTCACAAAGATGACAGAACCATAGAACCTGTCAGAAGAGAGAGATCAAAACAAGAGAAACGGGCAAAAGCTAGCTGTGCTAAACCTGCTTGGCGATGTGGCGTACTTCAGCAAGCACACATGATAGAGGAAAACATTGTGTTCTGCTTTAAAGCTGCTGTAATTCATTTATTGTTTTTTCTTTCTTTCCCTTAGGGTCTAAACCCTGGTGCCTTGAGCATTGCTCTGGTTGAAGCAATGATGCTGTGTAGTCCCGGGAGGAATGATGAAGTGATATTGAACTAAAGTTCTTTCAATAACTTTCTTACTTATGATCATGTAGTTGTAGAACAACAATCAAACCTCAGAACTGTTTTTCAACCAAGAATTCTGCAACGCTTTGGTAAAATGTGTATTAAAATGATTGTTGTTCTAACATGTTCCATGATAAAATGTGGCAACATGCTACAGATTAGCAAACACCTTTCCGGCTAAGCACACACAAAAAAGCAAAAATCCACATTCGGAATAGATGTTTACTTGACTTGCATGTGCTGTCAGGATATGTTTCAGGTCTTGGAATAGTATAAAGTTTAAATGACTTGAAATTCAAGAACCATTTAATGCACTTTTTCCTCTTCACATGTTTTACCACAAACACTTTACAGGGGGATTTGTGTTTTCTGTTTTTGTTCTGTTTGATGTAGCTGCCACATATTTTCAGTCAAAAGTGGTTTGGTTTATAAACTGTGCGATCAGTATCACTTCCTGTTTTAATTATGTATCAGATGTTGCCTGAATAATCTTATCAAGGTGAAGACTACTGTTTTGTGCTGCTCGGTTAAGAAAGCTATATAAAAGTGGTTTCGGTCAGTATTACATCACATGTGGACCTGCAGGTCTTGCAGGTTTTGAGTGTGTAACCCACCCTCCTGCAACCAATTACCAATAACCAATTACTTCTACAACCCCAAATCAGAAAAAGTTGGAACAGTATGGAAAACACAAATAAAAAAGGAGTGATTTCTAAATTTACTTTGACTTGTGTTTCATTGCAGACAATACAACAGCACATTATTTAATGTGTTCCTCATGATTTTTATTGTTTTTTCTTCAAAAAAACAAAATTCCTATTTTGGTTCTTGCAACACATTTCAAAAAAAGTTGGAACAGGAGCAATTTAGGGCTAGTAATCAGGTAAATTGGTTAATGATGTGATTTGAAACGGGTGATGTCAACAGGTGATTGTAATTATAATTTGGTACAAAAGCAGCATCCAAGAAAGGTCTAGTCCTTTAGGAGCATAGATGGGCTGAGGATCGCCAGTTTGCCAACAAATATGTGAGAAAATTATTGAAATGTTTAAAAACAATGTTCCTCAAAGAAAGATAGGAAGACATTTGCTTATTTCACCTTCAACAGTGCATAACATAATTAAAAGATTCAAGGAATGTGGAGAAATTTCAGTGCATAAAGGACAAGGGCGCAAGCCTAAGCTGAACAACTGTGCTCTCCGATCCCTCAGGCGGCACTGCATCAGGAATTGTCATTCATCTATAAGCAATATCACCACATGGGCTCAGGACTACTTTGGCAAACCTTTGTCAAGTACCACAATACGTAGTTACATCCACAAATGCCAGTTAAAACTGTACTGTGCCAAAAGGAAGCCCTATGTTAACAGTGTCCAGAAGCGCCGTCGACTTCTCTGGGCTCGGAGGCATCTGGGATGGACCATCACACAGTGGAAATGTGTACTGTGGTCAGATGAATCAGTATTTCAGGTATTTTTTGGGAGAAATGGACACCGTGTGCTCCGGACCAAAGAAGAAAAGGATCATCCAGACTGTTACCAGCAAGAAGTCCAAAAGCCAGGGTCTGTCATGGTATGGGGTTGTGTCAGTGCCCTTGGTAAAGGTAACTTGCACTTCTGTGATGGCACCATTAATGCTGAAAAGTACGTAGAGCACAATATGCTGCCTTCAAGAAGACATCTTTTCCAGGGACGTCCATGCATATTTCAACAAGATAATGCAAAACCACATTCTGCACACGTTACAAAGTCCTGGCTGCGGAGGAAGAGGATACAGGTACTTGACTGGCCTGCCTGCAGTCCCGACCTGTCTCCAATAGAGAATGTGTGGCGCATTTTGAAGCGCAAAATGCGACAACGAAGACCCCGTACTGTTGCCCACCTTAAGACTTGTTTGCAGCAAGAATGGGACAAAATTACACCTGAAACACTTCTTCACTTGGTGTCTTCAGTCCCTAAACGTCTTTTAAGTGTTGTGAAAAGGAATGGCAAGATTACAAAGTGGTAAATGCTTTACTGTTCCAACCTTTTTTTGAAATGTGTTGCAAGAACCAAAATAGGAATTTTGTTTTTTTGAAGAAGAAAACAATAAAAATCATGAGGAACACATTAAATAATGTGCTGTTGTATTGTCTGCAATGAAACACAAGTCAAAGTAAATTTTGAAATTACTGTTTTTGTTTTATTCGTGTTATTTGTGTTTTCCATACTGTCCCAACTTTTTCTGTTTTGGGGTTGTACTTGAAATAATTTAATATATATATATATATATATATGAGAGAGAGAGAAGTTTAACTGTGTTGTAAAATTTCTGACACTGGTTGGCTGTCAGTTCAGTTGAATTGCTTAACCCCACCCCACCCTCACCCCCCTAAACAAGTTGCTATTTAAAAACCGTGATCCAGAATAGTGCTTGACCAATAACGAAACTAGAAGATGAGTAAAAATTTGTTTATCTTTCCATGAAGGGGATTTCCACTGTTGCGGGTTGGACTGTATTTTGGCCCTTCTCTATTTTAGACAGGTTTTCTGAATGTTCCCCTCTTCTGCCATTGGTTAGACAAACAAATAATGCTTTGACATTTTACTTGACTCTTGACCCAGAGTCATTCTAAATGGCCGTTTCCAAATTTTAAATATTTCTGTTTTTGTTTGTTTGTGGGTCTATCTGAGCACACACGCGCTCAGATAGCTGGAATGTGGTTTATCAAGAACTAAACATCAACACTGGAGCTTGTTGTGGACTATTCCCCTAACTATGCCCGAATGACTGTCAAACTACCTTATGTGTTTCAGCTGAATGTATAAGAAACCTTAAACTGGTTGAGCTTTAAGTACTCTTCCTGATATCTAAGACAGGTTGTTTTGTGGTATTTGCAGGCACAGGTTGTTGAATAGTTTACTTGGTTGCTTTTGGTATTACTTTAGAATGCGTTATTTGTATGGCAGAAAATATATTTTTAAATGATTTTAAGGTTGTATCAAGTGCAAGTTTTAACAGCCCCAGTAAAAAACATGTAGAATAATTATCTAGCAGTTGTTTTTACAGCTAAGGACTGTTTCACCCTGAGAGGAATCTGACACCCTCAGGTTGGCATTCCAGGAACTGAACTGGTTGTGAAAGGTCCTTAGGAGTTTAAAAGCAGAATGACCATTTCTTAGAAAACAAGAAATTTTCCCTTATAGAACAATTCTTTCGTTTGAAAGAAGCAGTGTTGCTTTCTTTGGAAAGATGCACACAGATTTTCAGTAAATGTTCTGACAGACATCATTTGAAACTGGCTGAACTAATCTTGGAGGTGAAGTGTTGATGCAGTAGTTTCTAATAAGAAATCTTGGCACTCTGAGTCTATGATTTATGTTCTTGTTTTGTAGCTTCGGAATCAAAGCAGGCCAGCATCTCTTTCTGTTCCTGGACTAGCTTGTAAAAGAGAGAGAACACCAGCTTCCATCAGCTTCATCTGTGTTCTGATTATCTGACCCTACAACTGAAAAGGTTTCTCTGGAAGACATGCAGACATTGAATCTGCCAGTTTTCATTGTAAAATGTGTTTAGAATATTAAAAATGGTTCTCAGAAAAAGGCTAAGATGAAATCAATTATGGGAAATAGAATGAAATATGATGAGATGAAATAAATGGAGATGGTAAACACATAAGGGGTGGAGGTCATGTAGAAGTTCTAGATAAATGACTGGTGTTGAAATTCTGTGGGCACAACATTCCAACAGCTTGCACTTTATTCTGAAAGCAGCTTTCAATTCTTCATTACCTGACGCTTTTCCCCTTCATTTCCTTCAGTTCCTGGCAGGCCAGAACTCTCCCGCTGCTCCTCCTTTAGAACTTCAAACATCGTTTTATTTGGACTCAGAAATGTTAGCTGGTGTTAGCTTTTTTTGGACACCAGTTAGTCTTGTCTAGACATTTTGATTGCTCATTTTAATTGAGTAGATGCTCAGTTGCTGTTTTCCCCTCAGTGTCAGCAGAACATCACAGCAGATGGAGAAAACCTGAATGTTTTTGTCTTGGCCAGTGACACAGTGTAATAAAAGGCGCAGTAAATTTTCATTATTGTAAATGTTTTGCTGCTGGCATGTTTGTTTTTGGGGTTTAGTATCTTGATTAAAATGGCTATGCTGAATTGCTGGTTTTATGCTGGTCTACCAGCCTTGTCCAAGCTGTAAAGTACCAAAAACCCCTCTGAAAACTAGCTAACATTCCAGACTGCCAAGGCCGGGAAATGAGCTAAGACTAGCAAAGCATCTAATGCTGGTTTGAACTTTTTTTAAACAGGGTATGTTATGATGTTTCTGATCTTCTGAATGATGAGTTTGATCTTTCAGCATGCTATGAAATAAAGTAGATTTCCATGCAATATTCTCAAACAATTGATCTGCTTTGAAGTTTCTTCTCTCTCTCTCTCTCTCTCTCTATTATGCTTTCATATTCTATAGTTTCACATTGTTAGTCACTCACAATCAGTTTAAAACATTTGTTTTAAACAGCTCCTTATTTGTGCCCTTGGTTTGTCATTTGTTAAAATGCTTGAGTGAAGGGTTAAAGGCCAACTTCACTTTCTGTTTATTACTTTTTATTCGATTCTTTCAGCACTGTAAGGCAGAACTTATCATCTAGCAGTCAAACTGGAACAGGAGTGTGCTATTTCAAGATGGGCCAATTGCCAATTGAACTCTTTCATTGGATGCATGGGTTTGAGATATCATGACATGCACAAATGTAATTACAATTTGTTCAGGTATTAATGATCTGCAGCTCTTCATACTGGGACTGTATAATTCTGACCTTATTATAAATGGTGAGATTATTAAATACTTGCATTCCAAAGCCAAGAGTCTCACATAGTGTTAATTTGTAGAAAATAGAATATTAATTGCAGAAATGCAGTCGTACTGGTGCTGCAGATAATTGCAGTGGGACTAACACCAATCTCTGTGAAACCAAGCAATGGTTTCATTTGATATTTTTGACGCTTCACAGATATTTTTATTCAAAGTGAGAGTGCACTTATTAAAATGATATTCTCCTGGAACAATATAGATTTAAGTGTTTTCTTAAGGACATAATGGCCATCTGCTTTTTTTGTCAGATTCAATCTACCAGTATCCGGTTATCATTCCAAATCTTTAACTACTATACCAGACCACCCCCATGTTCCTGACAGGTGTTAGGCTAATGGTTACCCTTTCCTGGCATCTGCTCTGGTGTCTATGGATTGTATGCTGACTGGGTTTTTCAGATAGATACCAGAATTGTGGTGCTGTGGCTGGATTTGCTGCTTTGTTACGTCAAAGGATTCAATGTTTGTACTCCATCTGTTTTTCCGTGTTTGGCACAATCGCAGTGCAAAAGTGTCAGCAGTTCCAAGCTGTCTTCCTTATGCACAGACACTGCCAGACTCAAATGCTATTCTGATACTTTCAGTATTACTGAATGTTTGCATGCTTGTAGGAGTTTCAGAGTCCTGAAGTTATTTTATCCACTAAACTAGTTTAAACTAGTGCTCACTGAACTAGTTTTGCTAAGTGTTGCGCCACTTTACCACAGAGAGATATATACCTTGTCAAGAATCATTTGTTGTTTTTCAGCAATAATTCTAATAAAGGCATGCAAGGCTTTCTGTTGTCTGTGGTGTTTTGTTGTGTTGGTCTTATGTTTTGCATTTTGGGAATACTGCAAAATGCAAAAGCAGCTTAACCCAGTCCATCTCAACCTGTTCCAAACCTATCAAATCAATGTGCTTCAGCATCCTTCTAATCTGTACGTGGCAATAATACAGTCTGCCGGTTTGGCATGTGATAAGGAAAGCACTAACCATAGGGAATGGATAAAGGGAATTTTGATGAGTGTGCGCCAGTGATGCATCTGGTTTTGGCACGGAGTTCACCGCACTTAATTAAACTCCAATGCCCTGGCAGTGGGCAGCGTGTATCAGCCTCGTCTTGGCTGTGTGCCATGGGATTCAGCTAATCCCCAGCAGTGTGTCCACCACACCGCTAATTGGCTAAGAGACTGCATTAAACGTGTCCTCACCTGTTCCTTCACTTTTATCTGCTTTCATATTCAATATCAGTGAGATACTGGAATATATGTCTGTGAAAAATCTTTGCTGTGTGGCATGAATTTGGTATCCTGTCTAATAGCTGCTTTTATTTTAGACCTTTGATGTAGTCTGCTAACATGTAGCAGGCTGTATAAATCCAGTGAAATGGAGCTTTAGGACCTTGTTGTCTCCTATAGTGTGTTGTAAAATTGTCATAAAAGTGAAACTCTTATTTAAATAAGTCTCAACTTTTGTGACGCACTCTGACATCAGCATGCTCTGACCAATGAGAATTTCAGAGAGTCAGGAAGTTGTGCTTTCAGAAATCCAATTGGTTTAGCTGTGACAACCAATTGGGAGTAATTAATCAAATTGATTCATCAAAAACTTGAGTGTTTGATGTATAGTATTGGTAAGCTGTGGATTTCTTTTTTTTTTAGCTCACAGCACTGAAACAATAGATTTTGACCATTTTTTTTCCTTCCTTTGTTTTCATTCCCCTCCATTTCTCACTTCGTCCACTCCTTTAAGGGACATCAAATTATAGCAAGTCTATTTCTGTCTGACTCCACCCTTCAAGATGATACCCCCTCTGGGAAATTAGGAATTATCTTTTCCTCTTACTGACAGTATCTTAAAACTATTCAAATACACATGCAGTATTTCTTCTCCACTGCCATTCCCTCATCGCCTGTGTTTTCCTCAAATGTCTGTCCCCTTCATCCTCTTTCACTTATTATTGTGTTCAGTTAATTTTTGTGAAAGAGGATGAAGATGGTGACTCATGCGCTTGAGCTGAGGCTTATTGTATGAGCCTCCAGATTATTGAGAACCTCAGACATTGTAATGTGTTCGATGCCTTGTACTCATGTCACTGTAACTCATTGTCTTCATCAGTTAGTGTTGTTCTTGCATGCTTTAAGACACAAAACAAACTTGTCGATTAATTTCTGGTTCTACTAACTCAAATACTGTTATGCTATACTCAGTTGTAGCCAAGTTGCTTTTACTGTGTGGCTTTCTCAGCGGAATAAAGAATCAGTAATTATTTAAACGACTTTTATTCACCAAGTGTTCACACTTAAAATAAGCAAAAAAACAGTTGAGCAAGTACATGACAGATCAGTGTTCAAAACTGTCTCCTTACCTTCCATGGTTTGCAATGGTAAATTTATACTCATGATTTACAATTAGAGTTGCTGGGCCAGATTTCACTGGAAATGTCAGTTTGATTTTTAATTAAATTTATATTAACCTACAATTATTATTGTTGTTTTTGTGCAAAATACCAAAAATACTGCTTTCTCTTTTATTACAACTAGTTAAGTATTGCCCCCAAATTAGCTTTATTGTTGTTGGCTACAATACAAGCAACTATTAAAAAAGTTTACCAAAAGGACGCATAACTGTAGTTTGCATACTTCAGTAAGAAGCTTGAAGTAGCTGTCCCAAAACTGAAACTAATATAGTGGTTTTCCCACATGCAGACAGTACTAAAAGAAGGGCATTTACTGTAATGCCTTTAATGTTGACATTATGAGAGCTGTTATGTAAGTTTCCTCTCTGTCTGTTCATTATTTTAATCTGAGTTCTGAATGGTTGAGCTTCCCTGCCGGCGTCCAGGAAGAGATGTGTTCAGTGAGGCTGAGCTCTGGGCCTTTGTGCCAACTCATCCTCCTTCCCTTTATAGTTCCTCTTTCTCGTCTAATATTCTGATGGGCCGTTCTTTTTATTTGCAAAAGGAAATATGTTGCAAGGCTGTGAGGCACAGATGTCTTTGTGGTGAAATAAGGTATTAATTTGCATAAAATGACTTGACAGTTTTTGTTTTTGTTGTATTCTGTACCTGTGTTCCACAGATGTTAAAAGTACAGGTACTTCGGTAAAACTATTATAATAATATAAATAAAATGTAATGATACTAGTAGCACAGAGTACAGGCAACTGTTGTGTGAACGTTCCAGTACATTTCTTGGTCAAAATGCCTGTTTTGGCGAGATATGAATGTAAACAGGCCTACATTTTTTTTTTTTCCCAATTTCTTTCCTACTTACACTTGTTCATTGTTGATGATGCTTTGTAATCTTGGAAAACTTTACATAGTGTTTTCTTGAGAAATGCTTAACATATACCTGTTAAAACTACCTTTAACTGTTTAAATAAAGAGGGAACTACTGTTGTCCCAGCAACTTTATATGTGTAGTTTGTTGATGTTATGAGGATTTGCATTTTTGTTGGGTAAGAAGCCTTTGTGTGAGAACAGCACTGCAGAGGTTTTAAAATGTAGATGATCCTGCTTACAGTCTCCTCTGTCCTGGCTGTAACGTGTGCCTGTTGCCATGGTGCTATCTCAATGCAGAGCTTAATGGGCCAGAGATGCCCACTTGCTGGAACATGATGTCATCTTTACTTTTCTTTTATCTTAATTCATTATGATGTACAGTTTTAGATAATTCTTCATATTGTATGTTACATCATTCAAATGCTTTTTGGAAATAAAAACTACCACTTTTTCACTTGTTGGCAAGTGAATGGCAGGCATATATATGCATATATATGCATGGCAAGCATAGATCAACATTTCTGGAAGAGAGAGTGTGATGGCCAAGTAATGGTGTGCTAAAAGTAATGTAAAATTATTTTCCAATAAAGATGTTAAAAGTTACAGGGTAATGTCTTGCAGTATTCTTGCAGTTTTATTGCTGAAGAGTTGTCGAGGGACAGAACAGTGAATTTTGTATTGTTAAAAGGAGTTCAGTGTTTTCCTAACGTGGATGATGAATCGGATGGTGCACGGATGTGCTTGTTTCATTGTTGCTAATATATGTTACATGTTTACTGTAGTATGTTACTAAAGTATGATATTCTCCATATTGTGCTGAAGGAGAAAAACAAATTCTGTCTCTGTCACAAAGCTCAACTCATTGTGTGGACTTGTGTAAACCACACTGCCCTGTGACTTCCTGTGTCAGGACACTATCAAAAAACTGCCAGAAAGAGGACCAATTGTAGGTAATATTTAAAAAAAAAAAAAAGGATAAATGGAAGAGTAATGTGTACATGCATGAGTGGGGGGCATTACATTAATATAGACTGTTTATTTTTGACAGTTTTTTTTGCTTTAGTCACGTCATTTTTAATTTAAATTCTTTGGCTTGTATTATTTAATCATTTTAACTCTTGATAGTTCTTGATATAGTGAGCTCTTGATATAGTTACTATGTTTTGAGTTCTTCATGCTTTAGAGATTGTTTAACACCATTTAGGAAGTTGCATTATGTGTCGTCTGTTGTTATGGTACACGCTTATTCACAATGTGAGTTACACATTCTGATTTCCAAATAACTTGGAGTTAAAGCAGTCAGTCCCCAGTTAATAATTTGGATAATTTAAATAAATTCTTTCTGCATTTGTCTGCTACCTGCAATTGTTAATGTAATTTAGCAGTGTAATATGCATTAAATGGTTGGCTATATTTTTTCCCCAGCAATTTAATACAGTTATCTTGATTCATCTTTTTGTCTCTGCTTCAGTTTGACTTTCAAAAAACCTTCGTGAATGATAAAGAAGACAAAATGAAAAAGATTTTGTCAGTAATTTCATGGGTGAGATTTAACGATGATTAGATCAGATAGTCTTGGTTCATTAAGTTGTCAGTGAACCAGCAGCATTTTTTCTGTCTGTGCAATTCTTCATTCTTCTGCGTAATCATGCTTGCCCTACAGATGAACATGCCAGTGCATAATGGGTGTGGCAGATGAGTTTGAGTGACATAGAGGAAAATCAGGAGACGGGGCCTCTGCCCCACTATAAGAGCCTCTCTGATGCCAGCTTCCTCTTTGATTCATCATGTCTTAATATGTACCTCTTTGTCTTGAAATCAAGCGGGCATGCCACAGAGATGAGAGAGTGCTGGTTCATCGCCTGTGAATTGCACATCTTTGTGGTGTGTGTGTGAATCAAGACCTTTTTGCTGCACAGGTTCAGTATCCTTTTCCAGTCAGCTGACCAGCTTGTGACCCCATGTAATTAGCTTTGGGGTGTTTTCACTGAGGTCCGGTATTTGCAGAAGTTGTTGGGTAACATGCATGGTAAAACTACATTTGGGCAACGATTGTGTAAATGTGCTCACTGAATGCCACATGCAATAACACAGAAACCTAGCCGACAGATATTTGGTGATATAAAGTTTGGTTCACATTTCTGTCCACTTTGACAGGAAATGATGTATAAAATGCCTAACGGCATAGTTTATCTTTGTGACGTGTGACCGGAACAACAAAAATAATGGGCTGAAGGGTGTCTACTTAACATGGTATGGGTCTTAAGAAAAACAGATCTCATTCGGTATGCATCAGACAGTCTGTAGACGTTCTGTGGAAGTTCTGTCCTGTGGGTGTGATATCAGGCATGTCAACGGTCCTGGTTTGAATCAGATGCACCTGCAGTCAGTATTATGGTTTCAAACTCCACTACTGCAGAATTTGTTTACATGCACTTACACACCCTCTGCAATCATGTAACAATAGTTATGAGTTATGGTTTTATTGAGAGGGTCATGTGTTTACCAATAGATTCATACAGAGTGGAATGTTTCAGGAAATTACTGTCCTACAGGAAGAGTGATGCATAATAATGTTCTTAGATCAGTTCATTCCCATGGCATTTGTTGTCTGATGAATCACACATCAGTCCACCAACCTCTCCCACCCCCTGCAAGGTTATCAGTGACTTCTCAATTCAGGTCTTTTTGGGGGTGTTTTTGTTGCTACTTAAGTGACAAAGCTTATAATAACACTTATAATAAATGCTGCTGTTTAAATGTGTGCAAATTGGTGATTTATAATGCCGAGTGGTCAACTTTGTTGATTTTAAGAAAGTGGTCTAGTGTTGGCTGGCTTTGTTGTTCACTAATGGTGGAGATTAAATTTAAATTTAATCTATTTTTTAATAATAAAGCAAAGCATCAGAATATGGGCTTCATGCACTCAGTGCATAGAAAGATACTTGTGACCTAAATTCACATTTAAGTTTATGAAAGCTTTTGTGCTTCCATAAACATTTCTGGGTATTTACATGTGTTGTGGAAAATGAAAGGCTTATTTTTAAGGCATTGATTACATTGTTTGTTTATTTTTAACTGTTTGATTAGTTAATAAACAGCTGTGGTTGTTGGAAGCTGCACATTTTAAAACCAAATGAATTGTCAGTATTCCAACCAGGTAATTTAATTCACTGACTCCTGTTCACATGGCATGTTTATAAAGTGGCCCTGAAAGAATTTCAGTATCCCTAATAAACATAAATTCTCCTGAATGATGTTTGAATTATTCTAAACATATGTCTTGATTTTGGGCTTTATTTTGCAAAACTGCAGTTGCTATCTTGTTGGCTTTAAATATTTGTAAGGTTTGAATTGTGTCTGTTCTTTATTTTGCAGTATCTGGAGGGGACCAAATGTGAACTGTGTGGATAGTACTGGATATACACCTCTACACCACGCTGCTTTAAATGGACACAGGTGGGTCCTGTCAGCTGACCTTAGGAATGCAGGTATCTGAAAGGTGCCCCAGTTGTTCATGTCAGGTGTTGTAGTTATAGCACACACCACGATTTAGCTGTGCTAACCAGCCAGACCTTGACCTGTGTATTGTTCAGGTTTGGGGACATCAGACTGCAATGTCTTTGGGAGGTGGGGCTTTGAGGAGAGGGTGAGGTTAAAGTCTGGTTGATTTGACTTAGACTAAGTTAAATAATACCTTTACATTTATGCATTTTGCAGATGCTTTTATCCAAAGCGACTTACAGTACATTCAAATTATACATTTTGTACGTGTGCTCCCTTGGGAATCAAACCCACAACCTTTGTGCTGCTCTACCAACTGAGCTACAGGAACAATCCCTAAATCATTTGAATAAATAAGTGAACCTAAAATAACATTGTTGCATTTCACTTTCACATCACGTTTTTTATGTCGGTTGTTCCACAGTAAGACAGTAATCTTATTTCTCTCTCTCTCTCTCTCTCTCTCAGTGAGGTGGTGGAGGTACTGCTGCGGAACGAGGCTCTGACGAACGTTGCTGATAATAAGGGCTGTTATCCACTGCACCTTGCTGCATGGAAGGGAGACCAGCGCATTGTCAAACTCCTCGTCCATCAGGGTCCATCTCACCCCAAACTCAATGAACAGGTCTGAAGACCCAACACTCAACCCCTTTCAGCCTAGAAAAAGGAAAATTCTTAAAGAAACAATAGTTGAAAAGCAGAAATATACAGCTTATATATCAGCTTATTTGATTTAAAAAAAGAAACTATTTGGAAATTATTTGGTTTTATAACTGTTTAAAGCTGTACAGGTGCTTTTAAAGTGATTTAAACGTTTAACTTCTCGTTTAGGTGGATGAACTTCATTACTGATTCTTGTGGGTGGACTTTGTCCCATGTAAAATCATCCTGCATCCTAATTTAATTAGAGGGTAGAAATAGTATGGCCCAGATAACTTCAGAATTTGTTTTTGGTGCCTCTCACTTGATAACCTCCATTTGTTTTAACTCCCTGAAGTACAGGTCAAAATAGGTAGACACTACTTTCAACAAAATAGTTGAAAGTAAAAATCACAATAAAAACCTCTTAAGTAGTTCAAGCAACTTTTGCCCTATAAGTCTGTACAGTTAGTTTTGCGTGAGTATCAGACTAACATTTAAGGTTAACTTTGTACATTTCCTTCAAAATTTACTGTATTGTCCCACAGAAGACAGTAAGTCATGCGAGTTTGAAATGACATGAATGTAAGGAAATGATGGTGGAGTTTTGACAGTGAACGGTCCCTTTCTAATTTCTAATGCACAGTAGTGGTGGTATTGTGGGGGTGTTGTATGTGTGTAAATTTAGGCCATTTCTGACACATTTCAGGAATAGCAGCAGTTATCAGAAAGACTGTTGCTTCCTGTTGCCGTGTCTTCACACCGCTCTGATTCACACTGAATGTGTGTATGAAGATTAAACTGAACTAGAGTATAATTCAGTCTCACCCTTTGAAACAAGCTACAAAATGTCTTCATTTCACAACTACAGTGTTAGTCTTGTAACCGTTAATCATAAGGCACTAATGTTTCAAGGAAGATTATATATAGAGATTTTGACTTGTTTTACTGGCTTAGTGTTAAACTGTGATCTGTTTAGGAATGTACGTGCCATCTTACGTAGTTAATTGTAAATAGGTACAGTTTTTATGAACACCAGAACAGTTTGGTTATAGATTAACCGTATTTAAGAACATAAAGTAAACATCATAGACAGCTTCTAATATTTTAATTAAACAATAAATAAAACAACTGTAATGGATCAGCCACTTGCTTGTTTCACTGTTTTAGTTGGCTGTCCAAATAATGTACTACTGAAATGGTATGCATAGAATACTCAGCCATCTGCACTTGTTAAATATGCAGTATACAACATAGCGATAACATTAATTATTGATCCCAAGTTGATTAATGGACATCATGAGGTTAATCATGAGGTTAATTGACAACATTGTAGGATCTGTCCGAAATATTTACTGTCTTGCATACTCAGTTAAAAACAAATTGGCAGTATTTAGTGTATACTGTGTAGTAAGAAGTACTATGGTAATACAGAATACATTTTAGCCTGGCAAAGCTGGTCTTCCAGCTGGTGGTAAAAAGTGGTCAAAACCCCTCTAAAACCAGTCTGCTTAACCAGCGAAAACCAGGCTGGGAGACCAGCTATAACCTGCCAACCAGTTTAGGCTGGTTTTAGCTGTTTCTTTCAACAGGATCCCCATCTCATTATCTCTAGCCTGACCTTCATTCTCACATAAGAGACGCTTCTCTCCTGCTCTAAAGCTGTTGCCTGTTTACTTTCAATACTGTGACATCTTATAATGAATGAGACTGAATATTCATGTGCACCAGTGTTTGGCTGTTATTGTGCGCAAATGTTCCCAGAGGAACGCAGGATGCAATCTGTCATCTAATGCTCTCATTTTGCATCATTTGGATTGACTGTCATGCGTTTATTATTCATCTGTGGTGCTACGAGTCACATCACATTTTCATTTCGCAATTGTATTCATTTCTCATTGATCTGTAATAGTGACATGGCACAAAATTAAATGAAACTGTAGCCAAAAACAACAGTAAATATAAGGAAGAATGATTTGTTTAAATAAACTTTTGTTATTATTATCAAGTCTATGATTATTACAGTTATTAGGTACTCTGAAAACTGTTTCATTTGATTTTTTGCCTTTTTTTTTAAAGCTGGTTTATTCTCTGTCATTTGATTGGTGTGTTGAAAATATATTGATATTTCATTTTTTTCATTTGTTTTCAGTACAATTATTTAAAACATTTTGATTTAGTGTTTACTATCATTTAATCAGTCGACAGACCATAAGCCAGTCTCTATTTTCTTTGCTTGTTTCATCATGTTATCATGACATTAACCCTGATTCACTGTGTTCAGTGTTTGTCTGTGACTGAACACATCTTCCTGTTTTCTCCCCTCTCCCAGAGCACTCTAGACCACAAAGAGTTCAAACGCTGTGGCCCATTTGACCCCTATATTAATGCCAAGGTGTGTACCCGTGACCTTTGACCTCACGCTTCACCTCCCTGTGCTACAGCTGGGTGTCTCTGGGTTCTGTTTTGGTGACTGTTGCTTCA
The DNA here is from genome assembly GCA_036877525.1 of Chromobotia macracanthus. Classification (NCBI taxonomy): domain Eukaryota; kingdom Metazoa; phylum Chordata; class Actinopteri; order Cypriniformes; family Botiidae; genus Chromobotia; species Chromobotia macracanthus. Next base: position 10,713,158 of record JAZGTH010000011.1, read on the forward strand.
CTCTTTTCTGATGTTTTTGAAGAATGATTATATAACCACACGTCATATGTATGTATATAAAGGCATATGAACTTTGTATGTATAAAAAGAGCACTGAAAATGAGCACTGACAGACCGGAGCAGGGGTGCCCAAAGTCAATCCTGGAGGTCCACTGTCCTCCAGGTTTAGGCTCCAACTTGCCTCAACACACCGGCCTGGAAGTTTCTACTTTGCCAGTTGCTTGATTGTCTGATTCAGGTTTGCTTAATTGGGGTTGGAGCTAAACTCTATGAAATATTGGCCCTGCAGGAGCAGTATTGGACATTCGTTGACTGGAGTTTGATCTGTAGTCCGAAGAGTTTTGGGCCCTTGTTTGTCTACTGTGTGTGTGTGTGTGTGTGTGTGTGTGTGTGTGTGTGTGTGTGTGTGTGTGTGTGTGTGTGTCTACTTTTCTGTGAGGGTTAGGGTTAGGGATAGGGGAAGGTAATAGAAACTATGATTAGCTAAGTATAAAAATCATTACGTCTATGGAGAGTCCTTGTAAACCATATATACAAGTATGTGTGTGTGTGTGCCTTTATAGTTAAATGAATGGTGAATTATGTTTCTGTATAGGTTTCCCAGACACTCCTCCCATTGTTCAGACAAACAGGTACCCCCACTCCTAATGTTCACTGTGTTAACCTGGTTTTTTGTGAATATGACCTTGTTTTCAGACAAACTAGTAAAAACGTTGGCTGTGTACAATATTACCCACATAATCTTATGTTGTTGTGCACTGTTTGAGAGTACAGCCATTTTTAGTGGTGTTTGAAAACATAGTTGACTGCAGTAATTAGTGTACTAATGTACAGCTCACTGCTACTCATTCACAATGAGGGTTGCATGGAATGAGTTCCCGTGTTTTGTCAGCAGCTTTGTCAGCACACTAAATCTCACTAAGTCACCTGTTTTTATACACTCCTTCAGGTGGGCTATATAAGTGTAGTAAAGTGAATGACGGTATAGGGGTGCGATTTGGACACAGCCATGACTTCTAGAAGAAAAGCCAGTGTCAAATAAAGCAATAGTCAGTAGACAGACTCTGTCATCTGTGACTGTGTTAGAAATGTCTTTGACAGATTCACAGATTAAGCTTGGTTGGAAAATGCATTCAAACACAAAAAAAGATTACACACTTCACTACTAAGCTGTATTTTTTGGGTAATATAAATGCTCTAGTGTCCGGCTGAATTACAGGCTAACCTCTCTCTTGCTCAGTCCCATTTTGTTTAGTAACAGAGTGGTAAGACCAATGTGTACACATGTTTCTGTGTGTGAGGATCAGGCAGGTTAGAGTTGAGCATAATATAGACAACATGAATAATTCATAAGCTGGCAGGAAGTGTGTCACTCACTGTGTTTTTGTGATTTTAAATGGTGTTTCCCTTTCATATTGAGCATACCTGCTGTGGCACACACACACACTGAGCCGAGAAGCTTTTCTGTTTCTGTCGGCTTACATCAGCATCAGAAAGTGTGTGTAAGGGGGTGAATTAAAGATAAAGGAAATGTGTGTACGCTGGTGTGTTTGTGTGAGCGTGGCATACTCCTGGCAGAGAGAGGTGGGGCGTTACCATGGTAACCGTGTCATTGGATTGCTAAAGGCTCGAGTCTGTTGCATCCAGAAAAAATGAGGAAAAATAAAAGAAGGGAAAAAGACAAAATGGTGAATGGAGCCGCTAAATGGATGACTTTTGAACTTCTGCAGGTGCAAAAAATAAAACAATAGATTTTTACATTTTCTGAAGATAATGGACAACAGCATGTTTTGGGTGTTTGTCAGGGCATTGCTGTGCAGTTTACAAGGAGTTTTGAGTGGTTGCTAGGTAGTTGCTAGGCTTTTTGGGTGGTTGCTGAATAGCCTAAGGTAGCAGAGACCACTCCAGTGTTAAGATGATATTTCTGGTCCCTATTTATGGTTCAAGCACTTCTTTCAAAATAGGTGTAGAGAAATTTTACCTGTTTTATGGTCCACCAGTGAAACAGTGGGAGTAGAGTTTGGGGTAAGGTATCTGAACAAACCCCAGTCTCCAAATATGTAATTAAAAAGATTACTGATAAAAAGCAAATACACTGGCTGTCCACACATCTGAGACTCACTCAGTAGGTTTCATCTCCCTGCTGTGGTTTTATTTCAGCAGAGCTTCATTTAGAAAATGCATTTCAGCTACACTTCCACTTGATTATGTCTGTGGGGAACCTTCATCCCTCCCTCCCTCTCTCTGTCTCTCTTTCTTTTTCTCAGCTGACCTATTTAGCATTGTCTGTGTAAAAAATGCCTTGTCATCATAATTCCCAAAGAATATAGGCTACAGGATTTAATTTAATGCTGTAGAGATACGGTTTATTCTAAACATTTAATAGCACACATTGGGTGCAATAGTACATTTTAATTTTCCTTTTGGATTACTAGCACTCATGATTCTTCTATGAGCTTGGTGCAGTACATTCTGGGACTGATTTATCTAAAATCACAATCACCTATATTCCTGTACTCCTCCAGTTTGGCAGTCTGAGACTCAGGAGACTCTTAATGTGCACTGGTTTCCAGAGTGCTTCAGAAGCAGGCTACACGGCACGGCCCGTGGTCTTTCTGTGACATTAATTGTTTAAAATCACATCAGTTGTATGTGCCAAGAACTTTTTCTCTCTAAAAGCTTGTTCATTTCCCCACTGTGCTGATACTCAGTGTATGTGTTTGGTTAATGTGGGAAGCATTGTCTGCCCTCATGAGGGATGACACATCTGTTAGAGTGCTTGTACGTGAGAGAAATGTGTTGAGATGTTTGACAGAAATCCGGAGATGCCTACATTTGTACTTCTGCTAATCCCAATGTTTGTTTTGGCAACTGGTTGCTTTGATGAATTTCATGAAACCCATATTCGTATTTAAATGTATTCATCACGATTGGCTCTTTCTGTTTAAATAGAAGAGTCCTTTTATTTTCTGGTGATAAATTATGGTGTGCGTGTTACTCTCATGTGGCATTCTGGTGGCAGCAGTAGCAGCAGCAGCAGCTGTTTCCACCCCCTTCCCCATAGGGCACTCAATAATGATGTCATCACCCCTCCTCCCCTCCACGCAGGTTGTTGTGATGATGTAATCAGCGTGACATCACGTGGTAGGTCAGCTTTCACTCCTGATTATCCTCTTACATACGCATGTGCTCTGTTTTGACATACTGCATATAATAATGACCCTCTTTCCCTCCTAGAATAATCCTAACACTGACCAAACACGCCAGAGTAATTTTAATGCTGCGTTTCATATAATCAGGTCATCCGCATGTGGGACTTAATTTGTTTGGTTTCTCCCTTTGGGAACAACACACATGCTCGCGTGTGGATGTGTATTCACAAATACATGCCATTAGATGATGGATGACAGTTCTCTGAGATCAGGAGACATCTGTCTTATTAAACACAGACAGACAGACAGACAGAGAGAGAGAGAGAGAGAGAGAGCTTGAACGTGATGAGAAAGCCAAAATGGGTCAGTCCAGAGCTCAGAAGGCCGTCACTATGACAACACTCCGGACTATTAAATCTGTTTTCTTGTTTTTCTGATCTCATCAAAGGAATAACTTTAGCACACAGCAAGAAAGTTTCAGAGACATTTGTTACAAATATGTGTATATTTGGAATGATTTTCAAACAGGGTCAAACCATTGTATGACCGATGTAATTTGTCTGTTTTAAAGAGACAATTCACTCAAAAGTTAAAATTAAAATTGGCTCCTGTTAGTTTAAAGGAAATGGAAGGGGACTGGAGTTGTTGAACTCAAACACCAATAAACGGTTAATAAACGGGTTGCTACTGTACCTTTAAGACTATACGTAAATTACCTTTGACCTCCAAATACCAAAATTGTTTGCACTTCTTTATGACAGGCCAAGTTGTTGATGAATTAATAAGTGTTTATGTAAATATGGGTAATCATATTGTACGTTGATGAATTTATGGTTGGAGATTTGTGAAAGAGCCTTTTGACTCAAGTCGAACGTGGAATTTTATGTTGTAAATCTTACAGTATGTCTACATTGAACTCCTATTTTGCAAGGGCAAGAAAAGTCTTTTATTAGGTCTTAATTCAGTCTTTTATGTCCCCTTTAAGTGAAGTGAATTTAAGTGAATAAATTAATATAGCATTTAATGTAATGCTAATAACAGACAGACGGTTTAAGAGATTACCAGAAGTTCCTTTTAGAGCTTTAAGACTGCTCAAGTACTCTGGGTCATACAGGTCAGATGTAAAAACAGATACTTCCTGTCTGTCACACCCTTGCTGTTCAGTTTGAAAGCTCTTCTGTTTAAAGGCAAAAGATTGTAACTGTCAGCTTGTCCCATGGTGGAACTAAGTCAACTTAAAACCGAGTCTCTTGTGTAAAGCTTGTATTATTTTCAAAAGTTTTGTTCTGTGGTGACCAGAGAAATGAAAACTTGCTGACACACACAGTTTTGCGCATGGAGTTCTAAGTTAAGAAAAGGAGAAAGAGAGACAGTAATGGTGTTTGAGGCATTCCGATGCGAGAAGGTGGACCTGTTGTGTAGGATTAAGCCAAAATAAATTTAGACTCAGGCTGCAGTCATAATGAAGATCAGTCATAAGATATCAGCTTCACGCTGCGGTCAGCCAGATCTCAGAAGCTGCAGGTGTATCCTTATCAGTCACTGGGACTTTGTGAGGATGTTTTCTTTGTTTTATTTGTGTTCTTTTCTCGGCCCCTAACACAGCACAGACTCTCAGAGCTGTAAAGATTTGTGGTCTAATATTAAGGGGATGTGATTCTATTGTGTGTTGTGGTTTTTCTTTCTCCTGTCTGAAGAATAAAGAGCTCGCTGTGTCTATCTGTGGGGGGGGACAGCAGGTGTAGTTTTGTTTTCACTCTGCTTTTTCTCTTCTATGGCTTTGGCTTATGCTCTGTCTGTCTGTCTTTCTGTCTGTCTGTCTGCTTGAGCAGATGTTTCTCTTGCCCCTTTTTTAAATTTTATTGACATGATTACAAATAAGCATCAAAACAAATAACTAAAAACAGTGAGTAGAAATAGTGTTAATAATAAAAATATTGTTTTTGAACAAATGTATAAATAAAAGTACTGTTTAATAAATTATCAATTTAATGCTTTTGCGGTATGAAGTTATGCAATAATGTTAATAAAATCAGTACAAAAGTATCTAATAAACAATTCATAAGTAAAATTAACTTTATGGCATGATAAAGGTTTACTTTGATTCTAATTAATTACTTGTATTCATAAATAATTTATAATCATACTACACTCATTGTATGGACTGACATTGTGTGTCTTCCTCACCAGTACATCATGCATTAGATTAGATTATTTAGAGCTGGGGTGTGGCACATCAAACCAGCACATCATAAACCTTTCTCTCGTTTTCATTTACTCCTCCCCCACTCAAGCCCACACACAGATCTCTTCCCTGTACATTAGATGCCTGCTGCCACAGACGCATCCTAGACAATTCACCATTCTTTTCAGGCACACACACACAGATGTGAAGAAATCCACATTCAGATTAGCTCTTATTAAATTAAATGGTGATGTTGATAATACTTAGGCTCTAGTTTCCACCCTATAATTTACTCCTGTGTAACATTTGGGCTACAGTTAGGTAGCAGGTAGTAGAGCTCCCTCTACTGGTGAACAACATGTAATACTGGCAATTTGAAATAGTTTTTCTTTTCTTTCACTCGCAATTTCATGTCTTGTGTGCTGTCAGTATCTAGACAATAGGAGAGTTTATGGCTGTTACAATATTTACTCAAAATCCACTGAAGGTAGAAAATGCATGTTATTTATTATTAAGTCTTTAGGTAGATTTCAGAATAGACACAATTCTTTTATTTGGCAGCAGGTTTAAGTAGCCTGGTCAATATATTGGTTTGTCATTTTTCTGGAGTCCTTATGCATGTTTTGATGCATGTTAATGCTTGCATTGTTGCAGTTATTAAGACCATGAGTGTGAGTGTGATGTGATCTGAAGCTTGCATGCTCTCCTCTGCTCTGCCTTTCTCCATCTAATCTCTATCACTATGGCTCTTGAGAGTCCTTTTTCTCCTGAGCTGCTATTTACAAACAACAGGTATCTATGGGCTTGCAATGCATGGCCATTTCATTCAGGTATTGAAATCAGTATGTTGGCGACACTATCTGCTTTGGTTCATCTAATGTGTTTGAATAATTTACAATTCTGATTTGTTTCAAATTATCCTGTTTTCGCTCTCAAATACAGGTTTTATTTAGTCAAATAACTTTAGTCAAATGACTCTTGAACTCTTTACAGCCCACTTGAGTGTTCAGGAGCAGCTGCTCTCAATGACTTCATTTGCAGGATCAAGCTCAGGATTAAGCTTTATTTTTTTTACTTTACTTTTTAATTGTTTAAGCATATACTCTGTCTAATTAAAAATAATGTTATAACGCTGCAGCACTGAAGTGATTACATCTATCTGTCTGTGAACCTCTCTTTCCCCCTTTCCTAATCCTTCTCCCCACAGAACAATGACAACGAGACGCCGTTACACTGTGCGGCACAGTACGGACACACTCAGGTGGTGCAGCTGCTTCTGGAGGAGTTAACCGACCCCACTATGCGTAATAACAAGTTTGAGACGCCGCTGGATCTGGCCGCCCTCTACGGCAGGCTGGAGGTGGTCAAACTTCTGCTTTCCGCCCACCCCAACCTGCTGAGCTCCAACACCAAGAAACACACCCCTCTCCACCTGGCGTCCCGCAACGGACACCTGGCCGTGGTGGAGGTGCTGCTGGCTGCTGGTGTGGACATCAACTACCAGGTACCAGCTAACCAGACATGATCACATCAGGCAATGTGTGACAAAGCAATCAACAGAAATAAAATCAGCTGCTTTTTTAAAAAAAAAGTTAATGGTGGCAATGTCTTATTTGTGAGTTAATGATAAGACTTCAGTTTCAGGATAGCCTGCCCACAATAAAATAATATTATTTATTATTGCTTTGAAATACTTCCCACTTCAATACTGTATAAACATAAGAATTGTTATTATAATACACATCAGAAATGTTCTGATTGGCTGTGATTTTGCCACTTTGGACAGCACTTTGCGTGCAGCCACAAAAATAACACTTGTGCTGCATGTGGTTAGTGCATGGTGTTACCTCCCATTATGATGTAATTTCTTTAAAAAAGTCAACATGAAAGGCATGTTTCTAATATTAGTGTGCAGGATTCATCAGTACAGGTTTTTCATCAGTGCACTTGTCTCTCTGTTCACACGTAGTCTCTCATTGGGATCTAAGGTATCAGCTCTTTAGCACATTGCCAGAACACTTGTTTGTCTACCTGAGAAACCTGTTCACATGCTCAACAGTAATAACCAGCCATCTGTTTTTCTATCCCTGTGCCCTCTAAGCAGCGGCCAGCATCAATGTGCTGATGGTCTGGTTCAGATACCATGCTGAGCGACCCATTGTAGTGTGAAAATTACTTTGTCTGGCCTACATGCGTCTCCACTGGGTTCTTATATAGGACATTGGACCTAGTTGTTGCAGTTAACTGACCTGAATCACACAATACTAGACATATCAACTTTTAATGCTGCAATTGTTTTGTAAAATAAAGGGAACAATGCTCCCAAAGCAAATTTAACAAGCAAATTTAAGCAAATTTTAATTTTAAACACTTGCATCACAAATAAAAAAATATGTTGTATTAGATTACAAAATATGAAACTATTTACTGACCACTGAACATATTGGTTTACATTTTATATTTTGCAACACTTATTCGAAAAAGCGATTTACAGTGCATTCGAGGTATATATTTTTATTAGTATTCATGTTACAAGGGATTCAAACACATAAATGTCTTTGTTCTTGTTAACAGACAGAGAAAGGTAGTGCTCTTCATGAGGCAGCTCTGTTTGGAAAGACGGAAGTGGTACAAAAACTTCTCAATGCAGGTAAACGTCAACATCTGTTTTTTTTGCCCCAGTCACATTCTCCTGAAAGCCCAGCATCGTAACCAGGATCTGTTGTGTAAACCTTCCTCAGGTATTGATGTGAATATCGTAGACCGTAAGAATCTGACAGCGCTGGACACTGTTAGAGACATGCCCTCTCAGAAGAGCCGACAGATTGCCAGCCTTATACATGGTGAGAGCTGAGACCTTCAGCCTTCTGTGGTGTTTACACCAGATATCTCAGGCATCACTCACTATATTTAAACAACTTCACTGATCAAAAAATTATATTCTTATGGAGTGTTTTTCAGTAAAAACATCTAAAAAAACCTTTTGATTAGGTTAAGATAAATTTACTTAAAGATATTTAGACTTTTTAAGCATTTCTATCTTAAGCACTGTCAGATTTTCTGTCTTGTTTTTCACTTGTTGATGGTACAAAATTTTGCCAGTGCTGTAAGATGCACAAAAACCCTCCTCTAAAAAACAATGCTTAATTATTATATAAAGTAGAGTCTGAGGTGAAGTTATCTTGTTTTAGATATTTTTACTGGAAAGACTCATTAAAATCTCATTAAGATTTACAGTACAAACTTTAAAACCTTACAGTTTTATACGTTGTTGTTTTTTTTTTACTCTAAATCATCATTCTCCTGTTGTTTTCTCTCTGTAGCTCACATGAGTGGCTACCCATCTGTTGTGAACCTCCCCCCTCCACCAGTGCCTCCACCTCAAGAGAACTTGAGCCCTAAGAGAAAAGGTGGGAGGACATCCTGCAGCAAATCTGTTTCTTTTATAGGCTTGCTTTCATTGTGTACTCAGCACTGTATTTTTATATCATTTGGATGTGGTATGATGTTTTGTTTTGAAATTTTAAAGCTACACATTTTAGGAGAAGTACTTAGACGTGCTTTAGCTACAGTGGCCCTCTGTTTCTTGTGTGGGTTATTCAAGTTTGAGTCCTGCCAGCAACCTGATACCCCCAAACAATCCCCTACCGATGCTTTCTGCAGAAATACTGTAGTTTTATAAACCAAAGCCCCCCCCAAAAAAACTGTATTTTGCTGTCCCAATCTCTTTATCCACATGCTCTCTCTCCAAAATTACCAAATTAAAAACAAAAGCACATTCAGCACTTTTAAATGACTTTCCTCTGTTATATGTGGTTCAGTGAAATGGTCAATGCTGTCTGTGTTGTCTGGACAGATGTTTCACAGATGTGTTTTTGTGGTCACAGGAGAAGTGGAGCAGCAGGTCAATGAGCTCATTTCCGGTTTGGCCCCGGGCCCCGTGGAAGAGAGTCCCTATGAAGCTCTGTTTGAAGCCTCTTCGTGTCACTCGCTGGACAGCCTTGCCAGTGGAAAATCATCGGACCGAGATTCCGGACGACCCGACAGTGAAGCTGGGAAGGTGAGCGTGTGCAGCAAGTCATAAAACAAATCATTAAAGTTTAATTAATCATTTTTCAGCTTTGTTGCATTTTATTTAAATTATAACTATATACTAGTGTATACTAACTATATACTATACTGCTTGTGCCAAGAACTACCATACAATTTTCATTCTTTTTCTAATTGAAATTAAACGGTGTAGTACCGTTTCATCCACTAGATGGAGACTTCCATCATGGTCTTAAAGATCCCATCATGCCTTTCGCACTGAACATAAATGTTAAACTTTTTTTATGTGCTTCATAGTCAGTAAGTCAGTCTGAGTGATGTAATTGTGTCTGGTCTCTTTAGAAAGAGCAACACCCTCCTCATCAGGCCAGTCATGGGCAGGAAGAGGAACTCAGCTCTGAGGTAAACTGGGACTTGCATACCATATGCATGAGTGTTGTGAGATCTTTATATAGGGCTCATTTTTCCAAAATCAAATTAAGCTTGGAATCCTTCATTAAATTTCCAGTAGTTAATCCCTGTTGATGATGGTAACTAGATGAGTATGACAACAGACTAAGAGTGTGTTTTCTTGAGAGTTGTATTTGCAAGGTACTTCAGGAAAAAATAATATATAATCAAATCAAATTTTGGGGTGCTATTTGTTAGTGTATGTATATAGTAATTAACAATAATAAATATCTGCGTGGAACTCTGTGCTGCTGTTTGAGTATATGGGTAATAAATAAACACAATTATTTACAGCAGTGTTGTGGGGTAGGTCAATGTTAAATATTACCAAGTGCAACACAGAGACTGTTGAATCTGTCTTTCCACTCACTGACCGCTGTTTCCGCACGTCCACTCAAATCAAACAGACCCTCATAAATATTAATGCCAAGCATCTCCACAACACACAGCAAACCTTCAGCTGCCCATGACCAACACTCAGGCACTTTCTCGGTCCCTGTGGCTGCTGCAGGAAATGGATGAAAAAGTTTTGTACACTGGCTCAGTTTGATGAAAGATATGAGGGTTAATCTTGCAAAGCCTGTCAGGAACATGTCTGTGTCACATTTAACCTCAATCTATTCTATTTATCAATATATTTTTTGAACCGTGTTTTGATTTCATAACACAGTGACATCTTATGATATTTTCACACACGTTCTCTATACTGTAATATGAAAACAATCTCATTCTTTTTAACAATATTGAAAATTTATAAAATGTATCTGTTATTAGGTCAATCATTGTCCATGCAGCATTTTTATAGTGCTACTGATTGCAAAGTCACATACTGTAAAACAACTGATCGCTTTTTATATCCGGGTTTTCCGCATGGACAGAGTCTGTCTCTATATCTCTGCAGGCGGTTTACACCAACAGCAGTGCAGATGAACGTGTCGAGCCTGAGGAAGAACACACATATGAGCTGCTGCTCACTGCACAGACCAAAACCCCCAACATCTCTCAAAATAAAGCAGGTACATGCTGAAGTGTTCCTAAATTGATACTTGAACTATTCTTTGCAGGATGATGTGGAGTTCTAACTGTTTTGACAGTGTGGGTGTGACTTCTCTGCTCCTCCCCATCATGTATTATACATGGTGTAATTTGCATATATTCCTTCTAATTAAATATGGTATCAATGCGATCAACCCCTTGCCCTTTTTTCTGAAGATTTGCAGTGAATTTAGACAAGAAATTGTTCAAATGGCAGTTTGTTAAAAATAGGTGTTTGTTAATTTATAAGATGTGTTTGAATGTTATGAATGAGTTTAATTCACAAGGATAAGCCTTATTGGTGATATTTACTGAGGCAAGAATCTTTATTGATATTGCTTGCATATTGTTCAGTGTTAGTGAACAAACCAGTAAGCCTAAGTATTAAACCACGGACATGCATGATACCTCAAAACAGGTGGCTTGGTAAGAAGAGGTGTGCTATTACCTTTCTAAACCAGTGAGCAACCACCCAATGTGCTAAAGACCACCCAGATCCCTGCATAGCATTGTGTCATTCTCCCTTTCAAACAGATTTCAATATAGATAAAGAAAAAGAAGGGCCTTGCTAACTTAATTCAAAGGCACTCCTAAAAGTGTTTGAAAAGTGAAGAAAATCAATTTGTCTAAACTTAAAAGGTCCTCTTTTTGGTCAATTCACATTGAGTTTTTCATGTCAAATTGTAGCTTTCTACTGACATAGCTTGATTATGTGTCTGTGTCCCCAGATGAGGAGTCCTCAGCCAAGTCTTCCAACAGTGCCCTACCTCAGGTGAAGCCTAAAGAACATTGTTTATTGGATTTGTTCATTACTTTATGTGTAGCACCACATCTGTTATGCTGTCTGAACATTGTCTGGTGTTCAGTAGACAGTTCATTACCAGCAGTATGCAGCAGCTGACTGTGTGTGTGTGATCTAGAAGCTGTACTGAGTGTTTGTGTGTGATTTAAATGGCATTGCAGCTGGAAGAAAGCTCTAGGCATTCTTCAATGTGTGAACATTGTTTGTGTTATTGTTACAGCGGAAGACCACCGCACACAACGACCTGCGACCTCCAGCATCCAGTACAAACATACTGCAGCTGCCTGCACCTGCTTTTGGCACAGGCCAGACATCTGGAGGTAAGTCTGTGTGTTAATGCAAGAATTGACTTATGCAGCTCCATTCTTAAACCTACCAAGCTGCCTACCTAGACAACATTTTATGGTAGCATGGATGTGTTGATGTCATAAAGGCTGTTCCAAAAGGTCAACTGTAAAATCTTTCTGCTTTTCAAAATATCTTTTGGTTCAGCATATGTGTCCTGTGTGGATAAGACAATCCCAGAATGCATTGTGCTGATCTTGAGGAAAATTCAAGATGATGGATGAAGCAAGACAAATGTTGATTGTGTATATGATTGCTTAATATAGTATTAACACTGTGCAAAATAGATACATTATAATGTACTCAATATGTTTGTGGGCTGTACACATTGTTTATTGGAATATAACATTGTCAACCTAGTATCATATTAACACGAAGGGACTCTAAATCGCGTTTCTGCCTAGGTAGACTGATTAGTGAGTTCAGAGAGTGATTCCATTACTGTTATAATGTTGCCATAAAATATTGCTACCTGTAAACAGTAGATGGTAAGGCAGGTGGCTGTGACCTTATTCAGTGAATCAGGGGGAATTCAGTGAATTCAGAGGGAATCCACTCGACTGTCAGGTTGTTCTGTCAATCATTATGAATTTAGCTGCAATGGAGTATTAATTAGTATTACTGTATTTCAGAGTGTCCAATTTTTCCTCACTCATTACATCCAATTTAGACTGCATGCTCTGAAGCTTCATTTCTTTTGCTGAGGGATTGTAGATTATAGTGTGACAGTTAGCGTATTTGACTACAGTCTTCTGTCCACATCTAGGAAAGAATTTCAGATTTTAAAGTGGAATTTCTCAAAAAGAAAAAATTCTTAATTCCCAACTGTAGTTCTAACAGTAAATTCCAAAAATTGGCAAGTGGTTAACACTTGTCCCAGTGCATGTGTCATAATCTGTCTGTTTGACCCTGTAAGGGTGGTTTCACTACAGTGGTTCAAGCTGTAGGAATGCCGAAATGACTAGAAAAGTGTTAACAGCAAGATGGTATAAAACTGTATTTTCTGTCAGTTTCCACCCTTCTGCTACTTATACCAACGACGGAAATAAGCGCAGTTATAATAGCTAAATGTGGGAGAGCGTTGCTATAATGTCTATATTGTATTGCAATAGGTAGTTTTAATTATTAACAATGAATCAAAACTAGTTGGTACACAATTTATAGGTTTATTAACATTACTGCCTGAAGTTATACATAAAATGGATACAATGATGATGCATATAATAGTAAATGATATAAACAGTACACAACTTTAAACAGTGTATGTGGAGAATATTACCTTGCAGACAAATCCTTCAGAAATCCCTGCCTAATTTAGAACAGTGTTTACTGTTTCTGCTTGGTTGTTACTTTAAAGTCAAAACTCAGGTCAAGAACAGACATGTTAAGATGTTAAATTGTTGCATGGTATAAAATCCCTGTTTGAATATTGATGTATTTTTGTTGGGAGAGGTGGGTGTGTCATTCTGGAATCGATAATAAAGGCCCACGTTTGCCTTACGCTTCAAAACAAACAGCAGGACCTCCCCTCTAGTCTCCTGCCCACATCACTCATCGACAAGCTTCATAAACCTCACCTGCTGCCTCAGCAACCATGCTTATCTTATGACCTGTCAGTTGTGCTGCAGGAAAGCAGACCCTTAATGCACATCCACATGTACATATACAGGGTGTGAAGCTAACATGTTTCTCTTGTCTGGATCTCTTATTTGGGCTAATGCATGCATGTACTGAAGACTTGAGGGTGGTTTTGACCTTGGTGCTTAATACACAAAAACTTCACTCAATGCCGTATGCTTTTACAGGATTCCTTCTTGTTTTAATAAATGCTTCTCGCTCTTGGCAGGCACCTCAAAAGCTCTCTGCACCTAGCCGAACAGAGTGCAAGAGCAGATGATGAAATTAACCCTGTTACTCTAGAACGTTTAGTGAGGTGATGTTACTTTCATTTCATCATCTTTCAGAACTGCTGAATTATGCTGCAGTAGCCTATAGGCAACAGTATGTTTGAAATTTAATTTTGCATTGCATGGTATATACTGTATTGCTTTAAATAGCTGACAGTATGTATTATTCCACAATTCCAAAGTATTTCAAAGTTTTAATGGTATCATGCTGAATTCTCACATAACTTCATGTTGAGCGGTGTCCGTTATTATCTTGGAAATGTAATGCATTACTTTGCATCTTTTTAATTCAGTATTGTGTGAACATGTCTTGTTTGGGAGAAGTTTGTTAAAATAATGAATGAAACAAAAAGTTCTTAAAAATCATCGTAATTAACATAGATATTGTTAATTACTCTGAAAAAATGGAAGGTCAAGTGTGCATAGTTGTAGTTATGTATACAATATACTGCAAAGTAAGGGTAGTGCATTATTCTGAACATAACCCAATTCTTGTTGTCTAGTTTGGGGGGATAGGGCAGTGCTAAAATTTGTCTGTTTGCTTTTACTGTGTGCTTTTCTTGTCAGAATGAAAATAAGTAGTCCACTAAAATGAAAAAAAAAATTGTGAGCTCTGTACCAAATCTTTGGGTGCTGCCTACAAAAACTAAATTTTAAGACATTGTAGACACTCCTGACTCAAACTGTTCCAAACCCTGTAAAAATTAAAAGAAACTTGAGGCACCCTTCAGGGTTCCTCTACTGCCACACTAGTGGAACCCCTTGAAGAACTTTTAGGCACCTTTACAAGAACCTCAAATATTTATGCATTTAAGAATCTTCAAGATCAAAAAACTTCAGGAAACTTCAAGACCAACCATTTATACGGCTATGATGCTGCCTATGCAGATAGCAAGGCTGTTTACTAGGTTTTGAAACAGAGCTGTAGTGTTCCTTGGCTTTGTTTAAAACATACATGCCCACACTGCTGTTATTTCATTAAACACTAAGTCATGTCACCATTGCATGCTTGTGGTTTCTGAATTCGGGACATGTTGTTTAAATAAACACCTTTCACTTGGAAAAACGCTGTCAATGTAGAGTGTTAACTCTAAGCCTTTGGGTTTGGATGGAGAACAGCACTGACTTCATCTCCAGAGGGTCTTTTCGAATTAAAATGATATCATAGGTTGGGCTTCAATCGCATAGTCACGAATGCTAACACAGTTCAAATGTTCCAGCTGTGTGAGTGTGCTTTAGTGTGTTTCTGATTTTAGAAAAAAGATTGGACCCTCCGTTGTAGCATTTTCATAGGTACTTATTTTCAGACCTGTATTCATGGTTTATTCAGTCACAATGCCTTAAATAATGGTGACATTAAACTCTCAGGAGAGAAATAAAAATCTTTGGTTTGTGTAATAGCTGTTGTAAGATCATGCCTATGCCGAGTATGCTAAGAGGACCACGCATTTAAACAGAAACTCAAAAGGCAAGAAACACTCACATGCCTTTGGTTCTCAACTGGGTTTGCTCTAGATTTCCAGATTTTATATTAGGTGGTGATCTGACACAGAATCAGAAAATCCACCAAAAACAAGAGATGTAAAAATCATTTTCTCTTTTAGTTGATCAGTGTTTTTTCACTTTTAAACGTGAGTAAATGTATACAATAGATACTATTTTATTGTTTTGCGTTTAACATGGTTATTTCCCTATAATTCTATCTATCACTTTCCATCACAATCAGAACAGATCTGTCACCAGATGAAAACTGCTTTATGATAGTAAAGTCTTTGAAAGTAAGGTCAAGCACTTCTAGCTATGCAAGCTTGATTTTACAATTCATTGCGTTCTAAAATGCATCAAAATGCGATTCATAATGCAACAGAAGTATTTGTGGCACTTTCAACATTGTCTAAAGAAATCTAACTGTCAGTGTTTGCGCTAATGGCCCCTCTAGATTTACTTCAGGTCAACTACTGTCATTGTAGAACAATTATTTAGGTAATCACACATTCCTGAACTGCTGACATGTTTATAGCTACCTGAATGATAACATATCTTGTATAATGGCACTTATTTTTGAAGGGGACTTTATCACACACTTTGAGTACCAAGGTTTGTTACGGTCACATTTCAAACTGGGCCACGAACTTTCAATGTTTTGGCATGTTTGCATAGATAATGTTTCAAGCCTTGGGTTCTGACATTTCTGATCCTGTGTTGCTACACCAGGATACCACTCACAGTGCTGTGGCTGTCCATTGCTGGGTGTGTGTGTTCTCAGAGGAGAAAATTCATATTCATATGAAGTACATATAACAAAAGATCAAGAGAAGTATTTTTTCAAAGCAATTTGAATGTGTGTCCTTTCAATACAGCTGAAGGATTTCCTCAAAGAAGAATTATAATAACAATGCAAATGTGTCTGTGACACCTTAGATTCTTCACAATCACAAAGCAGGGATTTGACTTTTAACAGCCTTGCACGTAGCAGGGTGGTGTTTGTGACAAAGTGCGTGTTTCTTTCAGGCGTGGATCCTGTTTTAAGCTTGCCACTCATAATGAAGGGAATCCATAGTGAGACAAGTTTTCTGAAAGCAAAGCCTTATAAAGCTGTCTGCTTGTAAGCAATGTGACTGGAAGGGTGGGGGGTGGGGGGGGGTAGGGCGGCAATAGAAAAAGCAAGTTACAAACAAATCACTGTAGAGAAATGTCAGCTGCTCATAGGCTGGGCTTGGAATTGTCTTACCCGGCCACTTTGGAATTTGTGAGTCCCTCTGCATTTCTTTCAGCCTGTCTCCAATCTTTTGGTTGGAAAACAGTACTTGATCTGTTTCAGGCACTGGACAGTAGGTAGTGTGGGTGGTTGGTTATTCACACTAGATATTGCTCCCCAGTCTGTGTGCAACTCTCACTTTTTCCTCCTCTGACAGAGAGCTCATTGCACAGCCAGGATTTAGGCACTGCAGTTCCTGAGCAGTTTACCGGTCTGCTTCACGGTTCCTCACCAGTGGTTGACTGTCGGGAGGGAGCTTTCAAACTGCCTACTTCTGGAGTGAAGTCCTGCGAGGCTTCCAACACTTCTGCATCCGCAACCTCGGCCCCTCTCTCCCATCCCACTTCAGCTGTCAGCATGGAAGCCATTCTCCAGGACACTGACCCCAAAGCTATCTATGCCACCGTTCACAAAGAGCCACGGGATTCACCGAACCGCAACACGTCCGCCCGCGATTCTCCATCGTCAAGGAGAATGCCTCCACCAGGTGATCTTAAATTAGCTCGTAGCCTTTCAAAATCGGACTCTGACTTGCTGGTGTCCCCACCCGGTGAGGAAGAGACAGGGCTTGGTGGCCGAAGTGAGTCTGTGTCCAACTGCAGCACCACTAAGAGGAGGCTGGAAAAATCACCTTCATTTACGTCAGAATGGGATGAGGTAAGATCGCCACCTTGTGTACTGGATGTACAGTCCTTTATATAAGGTACATAAAATAATCATACAAATATGATTTGTATATGTAAATTGTCAGTTGTTTTGTTTTTGTAAAAACTATTTTAGTTGTTCGGATTACTGCATTTCAGTAGTGTATGTGAAAGCTTACAGTTACAGTTCTACATTTGTGCAATATTTTTAAAGTTGTTGCAGCCAAGACTGTATTGCAGTAACTATTAAAGGCAAGTTTAACCTAGAATTTTCAGGTTTTGGTGCATCACTTTAAAGCAAAAGTGTATTTTGATTGCAAGGGGTATGAACAGATTTGCTTTCAAAGTTGTTAGTAATGGCTTAGACAATCATTAGTACACTATAAAAAAACTTTGCTGCCTTAAATTCCAAATCCATTTGGCTGCTCAAGTCATTTCAACTTACTCTTGTAACCTTGACTGGTCTTGAGTTGCTGTAACTTTTAAGAAATGGTAGAAAAATTGCTTAATTTTAAATCCTGACT
Organism: Chromobotia macracanthus; assembly: GCA_036877525.1. Classification (NCBI taxonomy): domain Eukaryota; kingdom Metazoa; phylum Chordata; class Actinopteri; order Cypriniformes; family Botiidae; genus Chromobotia; species Chromobotia macracanthus. The sequence goes on from JAZGTH010000011.1 coordinate 10,731,010, forward strand.
GGTATAATTAAAAAAATTGGTTATGTTGAAATGACTTGTAAGGCTAAGTTAATTATTATTTTTTTTTTTTTACAGTTTAGCTTGAGTCTGTTAGAAACATTGTTTATGAGATGCAGAAGATGTATGATAAATGGTGACCTTTTTAGACCGTAATTTTTGTTTTCACAGTGAATGAAGGTCTTGTATATTTAGAAAATATACATGCCAAGACAGGTTTGCACAAAGTATCTCATTTTCCAGTTCATTTTTGATGTCATATAGTGGTTTTTGGCCAATTTGTTGTTTTAAAAGACAGGTACATTGCAATAGTTAGACAGCAGTGTGGAGTGTAATTACATGATTTCATGGGTGTTTGATAAATTTTGGTACAGACATTTCTCTGAATGATTGTGAATGTGAAAGGAAATTTCTAAATCCAGTCAGAATTAGGTATTGCTGTAGCTTTGGTCTCAATCCGAGGATCTAGAAAATTGATCCTCGGATTGAGACCAAAAATAGATGTGTCTGGTTTCTATTAAGTGCCCAGAACGTCTTATATTAGCTGTGACTGTCTCGTCTTATGCTAAGGGTTTGTTATTCCTTTAAACTGTCTTGAAATCTGTCAGAGCTCAGGGTTTTCTAAAAGTCTTCTCTATCTCCAGGTTTTTCTCTGTTCTTTCACATTGTCTTTGTCTTTTGATTAACCTCGCCCTTACCACAGCAACAGGAAATGTTGTTCTCTGTAACAATAACATTTGAGTCTCGAAGTTAGTTTGTGTGCTCGTTTTTCAGCAGCACCTGTGATGTTGCATCTTCCTGCGTGGAGGAATTCTATGTTAAATGACGTGAGGTCAGAGAGCAAATTAAATCACTCTGCGGTTTTATTTAGTTAATTTGTTATTTTCCTTGACTCCTCAACCTTTTTTGACAGTGTTTTTCCTTTCCCTTGTGTCCCTCTCTTTTTCTTCTATATTCATCATGTTGCAGTTTTGTTCGTGTATGCAGTCTTGTGCAGTGTCTGTGTAAAACCGTGTCTCCTTGCATTTGTTTTATACAATGTTACTCTCTGTTGTCTGTATCTGTTCAACTATCTCTACCTGTCTTTCTGTCTGGCATTCTATATGGAAAGCTGTTTATCTGCATGCCTATAATTGTGTTTAACCTGGTAAAATAACCGTTCAGTAGTCGTTCAGTGTACCATCATATGAGGAATCATGGAAACGTAAGCTGTCAGTAATTGAGCCTCTGATTATGAAAAAACCTAAATCTGTAGCTACAAAATATATTTATTAGTGGAATTTGCTATGGTTGGCAAATTAGCGCAGCGTGAGTGCTATTATTTAATAAACCATAAAGATTGTCACCTGACAGACAACAAAACTGATAAATTGACACTGAGAAAGAGACGCGAACCATATGCAGGGTAGCCACATAGCAAAGACTTACAGAACCTTCACAACCACCTTAAAGCCACTAGCAATGACCTGGCACCCATCCAGAGCACTCCAGCATTTTGGCCTCCAGTTTTGCAAGGACAAACACCGCTCATATTTTATTCAGAATATATAAAAATCTAGTTTACTTTCAGATGTTGCCCTTATGTTTGGAGAGTCTGTTCAGCAGTCCCTAACGTCCAAACACTGTCTGCCGTCATCTTTTGTTTTCTGTTTGTCTTTTTCTCTCTCTCCTCTCCCTGAGGTTATGGCTGGCTGGTCTGAGTGACAGCATGTGGGTGCAGGAATGCACAACAGCCATCACTCTCACTGTGTGTGTGTACGTCTTCCTGCTCTCATACACAATCACGCAGTCTAATTTAACATACAAAGGAGGATTTGACTTGCATGAGGGTCTGTGTGGGGGTGAACAGGGAGATAAAGGCCTGTCTCCATATTACGGAACATGACAATGCAGCAAGTACTCTGTATGGGCCAGTAAATGTTGAGGGGGTGGTCTTTGTAGAATGAAGAGATGCAGAGAGCCTGAGAGTTTGTCTCAATCCACAGCAGTCTGTCTATGCAGTCGTCCGTCTGGTGTTTCGTTCAGGCCCGATGGCTGCCACCAAACCAGTGTTTGTGAGTTTGACTGTTTTCTACCTTTAGCATGATCCACTGTGCTCCCACAGCAATGTGGTATTTCTAAACACTTGTCATGGATGTGGAATTGAATTGGTGGCATTGAGACACCAGAAAAAGGTTTTTTTGAATGTCCAAACCTCCCTCACTGGGTCTTAAGGTGCATGTCTTGGTGGACATCTACGGATATCACAGCGTGGCAGGACAGCAACAGCTTAAAATGGCTAATAAGTCTCTGTGTTGAATGCAGATTTGTCTGGACAGTTCTGTCATTTTCACTGTGTTTAGTACATTTTCACTTTAAGTAGTTGTAGAGAGGTGGTCGTTGATGCTTTTTTAATTTATTAATTTTATTTTTTTTTCTGTGTTAGTTATGTGGCAGTGTTTACTTTAGTAGATCAGACTTTGGGACATCTGTTGGAGCACCTTAACGTTTTAAAGTATATGATGATGTTGACACTTGTATTTTTGATTTAGCTAAACTTTTTCAATTAAATAGAGACAATATGGCATGTTTCAACTAATAGCATACAAAATAGATTTTTGCAAATTAGATTTTCCATTTGTTGGATACAGAACACATTTGATTTTGATCTATTTTTCTAAACTTTAAAAACTGAGACTAATATCACATGCCTCAACAAATACCAAACGAAACAAGCTGTTATAAATGGTGTTTTGCCAAACAGTTTTTTTGCCACTGCTGTGTTTTTGATTTAATGTTGTTAACTGAGAGAGGCGGTTCCGCTCTTATCTCAAGATGTGGATCTCCGCTCGCTCCAGGTCTTCTGGCACCTGTCTTGGCAAAATTTGTCTGACTTTTGGTCTGGTGAATGCATGCCAGCTCAGCTCATTTGTGATGGTTTCTCACCACACGGCCTTGGTCCTTTTGCTCTTTTGTTCACCCATGTCAGCCTTGCCAAATGCTTGTGGTCTTAGTGGCCCCCTTCAGGTATAAACACACAGTCCTCGCCACAGCTTTGCTATACTTCAGCTGTTGACCTGAGACTCCACGGCAGCCTTTGACTTCCCTATTGTTTGAGATGGTAATATGAAGAGGCTCTCATTGGCCCTCACAACACCCCTCTCTCTCTCTCTCTCCCTCTCTCTCTGTATTATCTCAAGAAACTGACTACAGGCCCTAAGAATCAATAGTAGTGTTTTGGTTTCAGTGCATGTTATGGGTGTTCACAGGTTCAGATCTCTGGTTATCTTTTCCGCTGAGTTGCATTAATACCTTCTGCTATCATACTGATGGTGATCTGAATTGTGTTTTTAATACAATATTCATGTTGGATGAGAGTAGCCCATGGCCCAAGGTTGTGTGTGTGTTTCTGTTTATGTTTTAGAACTCAGTTTGCTCAAAGGCTTGGCAATCCCGTTAACATTATGTAATCTCTCAATTATGCATTCTTCGTTAACCCCCTTTGGTTTGAAGTGGGGCATGTGATAGTTATTGTGTAATATACGCACACAACCATATTCCTCATGTATGTCAATGAGTCATATCTAATGTGTCGGACTAGATACCAAACAAATGTTTCATTAGAATAGAGTGCTAAGTACTTTACTAAACTATTATCTCCTGCCTGTCACCTGTCATTCTTGAATCATTGAGAGCCACAGACACTTTTTACAAGTGAACTCTCAATACACTCTCTTCTGTGGAGAGAAGAGTTTTACCTCAGAGGAATTATTTTAACAAAGCACTCTTCATTTGTGTACTTTATTTAAAGTTACTGGCACTGAGCTGTTTTGCAAACATAGTCCATATATGATGCAAGCTGTTTTGCTAATGCAGAAAAGTTAATTATTTAACATTTGTTTTTCACTAATTTATTTTATTGGCATGCAGCATTTGTCAATCTGGGATGATAACTGAACAGCAGTGCATAATTTGTGTGGTTATGACACATCGCCACATTTGCATGTTTGTAGCCCACTTTCTGAATAACACAACCAGACTGAAGGCATTTGAAGGAATATGTCTTTAGCTCTATCACCCTCTTAGATACTGCAGTTTGTTACAGCAACAACAACGCTCAATAAATCTTTATGAATCTGCACAATTTCAGTGGATTGTTCAAACATATGCATCTGCGCTGTGCATACTGGGGTAGTATGTGTTTCTGGACTGATAGTTATGAGAGAATAAGTCATGCAGTATAAAAATATTATGCCTCTTTCTTAAGATCTCTGTTTTCTGTAGATCTGTACCTCTAAAATATCCCATTAAATGAGTAATAGTACCATTAGAGTTGAGCTGTTATGTAAGTGTTCATGTAATGACTGTCCTGTCCAATTATTGTTGTTTGAGATCTAATGTTCTTGTCTGCCTGAAATGCTTCACAACTTGATGTTTATTATTCATAATCATTATTCATCTTAGAACTCATTTCTGTTTCAGTTATGTGGTAAGGTCAATAATCACACTGATTGTATTGTAGAAAATTTAGCTTAGATAACTTATGACTAGTTTTGGGTATTCGAGTGGGTTCGAGTTTGTTTGGGTGTCACTCATTGTTCTCAAAGTTCTGATCATTCCAGTTTATAACATCATTTTGATGATGCGTTCCTTTACCAGCAAGTTATCACTCCGTTCATTTTAATACATTTTGCCATATTTAAATCCTTCAGACAGAATTTCAGCTGATTTTCTCCACAATATGTCTTTCCTCTTGTATTAATGAAGGTTGATACAGAATGTACAGAATTGTATTGTACAGAATGCATCAGTACAACTTTCTATCTGTACATTTTGTCTGCTACAGTGGTGTGAAAAAAACAATGTAGCTGAAAAAATAGCTCTGCAAACTGACATTCCTGTGCAGTGAGCACTCTGCTGCGCATTAAAGATCAGAAACCTGCCGTGAGACACGGAGATGTCAGATATAATTAATGACTCGTTGTCTTCTGATGGATTCTGGATAAGGCCAAAATGAAAAGACTTCTTGCAGTTAATTCTTAAATAAAAAAGTTGCAGATGGAGCCAGAGCAGCATTAACTTCAGGATCAAAGCATTTCCACTTTTCTTTTTCTTAGTTTTTTGACGTTTTGTCGTTCAGGTGTTTACAAAAAAAGTGCTGCCTCCTTAGAGTTAATTCCTGGAACTTTGGTCAGCTACCGTAGATTTCACTGTTGTAATATTTAGTTCCTATTGACCACAGTAAAAAGGTTTGTCTGTTGTGCCATTGTTAAAGACCGAACATTGTTCTCCCTTTTAGCAAAAATAGCAATTCAACAAAAGTTGGTTTTCTCACTGCAGAGGCAGAGGCGTTCTCTCTCTATTCCATGGAGACCGCTGGCCGAGCAAAAAGTAAGAATCTGCACACAGTCATCTGGCTTTCTGTCGACCTCTGCTGTTCCACTGCTAAAAGTATATCCGTTTAGAACCCAAAGGTTCTTTCTGCTGATATCGCAATAACCTCCAGGCAGCTGTTTATAGCACAGCAAATGTCACAATTTACTCACCTTTGTGTCATTCCAAGCTTATGACTTTCTGTTTTTAAAATGACACATAAAGTAGAATCACTTCTAATTTGCTCTTTTCCGTACAATGAAAGCATATTGTGGCCAAAGCCTCCAAACCACAATATAATACCATAAAAATAGCCCATGTGGCTTGTGCTCTGTATTTGACATATTCAGTTGTAGTTGTCAGGTTTGAAGTCAGTAACATCAAATGTCATTGCTTCTTGCACATCACATAAGACAAATAGAGAGCCTAAGTCGTATGTAATATTTTATAATTGATATTTTGAAGCTTACAGTCATGGTCATGCTTTAATTGTATTGGAAAGAGCAGCACAAACATTATTCCAAACATCTCTTTTTGTGTTTCATTAACTGGTGAACTACTCCTTAACTGTCACAACTTCAGAAGCCTTAATTGTGTCCTCTTCTAAACCCCTCTGGACTGTCTTGTCTGCACAGTGGTGGAAGAATTTAAGCTCTCTTTCTTTCAGTCTACCTTTTTTTTTTGACCTTGCTACATTTGGTAAGCAATTGTTTAGCAGCTTTGCTGTCAGTAAAATGTTTTTGTTCCCTTTACTAACTCAAATGTTGTTTTCTGAAAGCCTTTACATGAATTTCTGCCAGCATTTAGTATCAGTCATAAAGACGCCTTATCCTTTAATTAAAAGAATTTCTGTGTGCCATTTTTAAATGCCTTGTCATCCCCTTCATATTCATATTATGTAACTGCTCTGCTGTAGTGAATATGAGCTCCTTCAGTACATGAGCAGATTTATGAACTGTTAAGGACAAACATTTTAAACTCATTGACTTGGATACAGCCTTTTTTTAAATTATTGAATTCATTATTCATTTTCAAATTAATGAATAGCTAAAGTGGTATTTACATAGCAATTGTGACCCAAGGCAATGTTGATATGCTGATGTTGCTGTCAGGTAGCCAGTGTCCTTTAAGTTATTGAAGCGTGCTGTCAATCACTGAGGGGCAGACGTTATGATCAATGAATGCTGACTCATGTGTAACCAATGAGATCCTAGAGCAGAGTAGCTTGCTAACATGCTGTTAGAATTTGCTAATCTCCCGGTGGAGATGCCAGCAGTGTAGTAGCTGATGGTTTCTAGCAAACACACTGCATGCAAAGTGATATTTTGCTTAATGTTATTTACAAAGTATTCCTAGATCTGCATCCTTGTAGCTTCTGATGCAACTTTCCTGTCAGCCAATCAGATATCAGAGTTAGACATAGACTGGAGTTAAAGTAAGGTGCTTAAAAGTGAAATGGTCACGAACAGACATGGGCCCAAACCTATCACTAACCAAATTCCTAATAATTAACCACTCCTAAACCTATAAGGAAATGGTTGATGAGAATATTTTTAATCACCAAGCTAAACTCTAAACATTACCCCAAAATTATTTCTTGGTAGAATGTTTGGCCAGAACCAACAAATGATACTGATCCAGAAACATTTTCTGATTCGTTGAATTATTGGTTGATATCTTCACAAAGATGGTCACAATGAAACAGAACTCTTTATTTTAATCCTAAACCCTCTTCAAGAGGTGTTTTTTGCACTGCAGTAGGAAGTAGGAGCAAGTAAACGCAGTAATTGATGATGCTGCTGATTATGCTGATAAAATAACATGCCATGTGCATTGTTTTCTTGTTCTCCTGCATGTTAAAGAGCTTATGTCCTGGTGTTTACTTCATGGGTATTTAGGCTGTGGGGGTAAAGGATTCTTTATGCAGGGTGGTTTGTCTTCAAGGTTTTGCATGAGTAATCAGGGGTTGGTGATATAACATTAATGCATATGTGATTTGGGTGGGATCAGAGCTGGTACATGTAATTGTTTCACCATCCAAACGTTGTCATCTTTTTAGCAGTCTGCATGAAACTTATAACCTTGCGGGTGATAGATGACTGGTGACTCTGACTCCCATGCAGCTGTTCTGAATACTGTTGGAATAGTTGTTGTTGCCTTACTGCTCTGTCAGGAAATCATGAATACAGAATTCTAACATTAATTAAACTGCTTTTTAATTGCTTACTGCTTGTTGGATTCTAGTTTGTGTCTGAAGGTGGTTATTCCACATTGGTTTGTTTTTCTCTTACAGATTGAGAAGATCATGACGCTAATTGGAGCTGGCATTGATTTCTCCAAAGAACAAGACTTCTCTGTCCCAGGTACAAGCCATCACTACTTTAAGCACATAAAATGTAAACATTTGTATGAAAATTGTATGAAGAAAAAGTAATTTCTTTTTCACACTAGCTAAAATGTAAAAGTTATTTTTTTATTAACTCATTCTATCTACAATCAGGAGCTTTTTTTCTCCTGATCGTAGACCGAAGCATCAAGTGTCTTTGTGGATCATATATTGGAATGCAGTGCTTTACTTTGGCTCCCTTATGAAAGGAGACCTGACTGAGTAGTCCAGCACTGAAACACAATCTTTTGATGGGCAAGAGAAGGACGTAGGCCAAGTCCAGAGGGGCTGCATTATCAAATGAAGGATATGGTTCTGGCTGGCCCTTTAATGGAAAACAAGAAATCCCAGTGTGCCATTGCAGTTAAATCAATGGACACTGAGATGCTTGACAATTCAGCCTTGATGATGCATGATCTTGTTCTATATGGAGGCACCGTTCTCTGGAATTAACTGAAGTACAACTTTCGAGACCAGTCACGATTGCTGTATCACTAGTCTTTTCTCTTTTTGTCACATGACACTGCCTCTGACCTCATTTCTTGTTTCCTGCAGACATCTCACCTGACCCTTGCTGTATTATTATAGGTATACTATAGCTATAGTATTATAACTACAACTAATGCTACTACCTGAGGTTAGAGATTTGAACAAACCCAGAACAGGCAAAGGAGGACCTGAGCTGCTCTCATTTTTATATGGTAATGTAACTGGGCATTTTAATTATACTTTTTAAGGCACTAGTTACATCAATAAACAATAACAAACTCCTGCAACAGGAATGTTGGCAGACTTAGCTTGTTTTCCTTCTGTCCATATAAAGAAGTGTTAAAGTATTAATATGCATGTATGTCAGGGGAATTAGGAAAAACTTCCATGAATATCAGCAATAAGCCCCAAACTGCACCCTCAAGCCTAGAAGCATATGCCTCTGTTTTTGTGCTTTGTTTTCTTGCTAATCACTAATTAGCTTTGCACCTTTCTCTTCTTGACTCTTTTTTAAAGTAATAACTATAAAATTGTTGCCAAAAATAATGAGATGAGAGAGAAATGGTCTGGGATTGGTCAATAAACAAGATAGTTTAAATCCTTAGACAATGGACAGCAGGCCCGCAGTTTCGTTTAGGGGAAGGGAGCGAGGGAGGGAGTGCAAGAGATGGGGAGAGGGAGGGGAGAGCTGGAGGGAGGCAAAGAGAGAGAGAGAGAGAAAGGAGGAGGCGGTACGAGAGCTCTGCAGAGCAGAATTGACACCGTCCGGTTGAATGAGAAGCCCATTCAGTGATGAAGGGATTACTGCTTCATTTCCTGGAACATCCAGAACAATCCTCACCACGCATTCATCAAAGTGTTTAAGTTTCACCTGTAATCTCTTTAGAAGGGTGGAGGAAGGGCAGACACCACTCTGACCTTGCATTACTGAAACAGCAAGTGCCGGTGGCTGTGATGTCTAGAGAAACCAGAATATCCCAACATCTGCAGTGTTCTCTGAAGATTACCTGATCTGCTGAAGTGTGCCCACTTTCACTATTTGGATCTTGACTCAGTCTGGGAGACTCTTTTGCTGGAAAAGCAAGTACTTGTACTTTTGTGGTTGAGAGTGATTAAGTTGAATGACGGATGCCTAGTGATGGGTTTCCATTTGCTTTGCTTATAATTCTAAATTGATTAGAGAGACTAAGTCTGTGTTTGTCAGCAGGGCATTTATTTAGTACCTTATGTTTTAAAATGTGCAATTAGCAGATATATATATTGGTGTAGAATAAAGTTGATTTTAAGGGTTATATTAGAGTTAAGAGCTGAAGTAGGAGCACTGACTTATTTGCTCTTTGCCTGCCAAACAGCAGTTCAGTTGTTTTTATTACCCAGCTGTGTATGTTTGAGAACCAGTGAAGGATTCTGTATAATGCAAGTCATGTAACACTGCCTGACTTTAAAGTTATCACAGAGATTGGATTAAAAGTTAATTTGTGTGATGTTAAGATCAAGAGCATAGTACAGACATTACAGTTAAGAGTTTAAAGGCTTATGGTGGAGACCCACAGAAATTTAGTTTCTCTTAGGAGACCAGGAGATTTGTAGTGAATACAGTACTTGCACTTAATTAGTCACTTAGCACCAGTTTGTGTTCAAACTGGTGCGTTCAGCGGGAATGTGGAGATGCCTAGACAGTGCGGACACATTTCTATCATTGATAGAGTCACATTAACAACAAAGGCCTGGCTGAGGTAGTTATCAGCTCAGGTTTATTTGTGTGCCCACCTCCATGCAGACACCCCAGAAGTAACATAGTAACTTTCCATCCATTAGATGTTTCTTAATGGCCCTCTGTTGTGCTCTTCCTCATTAAACAGCCTTGTCAATTAGAACTGGAGCATGCAAAGATGGATCTACATGCTTACATCTTCAGGAACTAGCCTCTCCTGGATTATAAGCAAATGGGTTTATTTCTGCACAGATGCTTTTGCCTGGAATTTCCTTGTGGATTATTGTGATGTTGTTTCTGTTGACAAGTATTTTTCAGCAGATGCAACTTTCACCTTGGATTGCAAATGAAACTATTGATTTTTAGAGTTTTCTGAACTTGAATGGAAACTTTGACAGTTAACTCAATTGCTCTCAACACCCATTTTAATTAGTTCTCTCCTTATATAAACTGTAAAAAAGCAACATCAGACTTGTCATAAACTTCTAAAATGTGGGTTATAACATTGTGACTAATACAAGCATTGTGCCCATCAAGTAGGGCTGATTTTCTCAACCCGTTTACCTACAAGTTCTGTTCATTCCAAAGAAGCGTGGTTTCGCCCCTGCTGTGGGAGCGGCCACACCTCTCAACCGAGACCCTGTCGCCTCTGCCTTCCTGGTGTTTGTGCTCTCGGCACTGCTGGCCGAGGATGATGTGGCAGTGCCACGTCTCTTCTTCAGAGTGCCGATGCTACCGTCTCAATGGGTTCTCGCTGCTCAAGCGCCTTCCTCTGTCTGCAGGTGGAGCTGGGCGGCTACTCGACCAACCAGTTGGTGATTGGTTGGAGCATATAGGCCTTCCACAATATGAGAGCAAGCTGTTGCTCAATGGCTTTGATGACCTGCGATTCATGGTGAGTGCCTAGTTTTGTTATCCTTTCCACAATTTTAAAGCTTGTTATTGCTAATGTTATTGACAATGTACCTTTAAGACTTAAAAAATGATCTTTATGATTGCTCAGCCTTGCTATAGGCTAAATGATAGTGTCTGTTGTGTCATGAAAAATATTTGATTTCCTGTGTCATATTCACGCTCTGCTGTTCTTTGAAACTGCTGAAGCAACACATCATCCTACTCTCTCAGAAAAAGAGAATTTGTTAGTGCCTTTAGTCTTCTGTAACACCAGCCTGAGAGTCAGCATTCTTCTTTTAACTGTGTGCCCATATAAAAAGTGACTGCACTTTGGGTCTTAACAAGATTTGGGCTAGTAAAACTATTGAAGGTGCATGGCTTGGCCCTGAATGAGCAATCATTAACTTAATTAGGATGTTGTTATCAGATTGGAGGCTAAGTGGAATTTCAGTTAGGCAAAACTCAATCATTTTACTCACCTGCAGAGTAAAGCATGGAAGTTTATAAAGAGACTGCACTACAGAAAGTGGATCTTGACAATGCCAGGAAAGAATATGCTGTTAAATCATGCATATTCATATGTTGGAATGAATCCCACACCCAAACTTAAACCACCATGCCCCAGTACTATAACCTGGGTTGATTTTGTTACCATGTGGCCAAATTGAGGAAGCCACAAAGTTTTATGAGAGAACAGTGATGCTGTGTTGTTTTTAAAATGTGAGGTAATGAGGATCGATGGTGCTGTGGTCCAAAGCCTCAGCTGGCCGAGGGAGGTGATGTGTGTGTCGTAAATTACAGATAGAGACCATGTAATTTCAGAAGTAATGAAGGTTTTATAGCCAAGCCGGTCACTGATGGTTGTGTTGTTGTGTGTGCATGAACTGTCTTGACGCATTGTCTTGAGAGCATCACTTCATGCATTCCTATTAGTATAGAAATGGAAGATAAAGTTACATTGTCTTAATATATGTGTACATACACATTATCATATATAGACCAACTATGGCTAGTGTGATGCAGGTTCAAGTCCTGCCTGTTACATATCATGATGTCCTGCCTGCCTTTCATTTGTCTTTAATTTCCTGTCCTTTTCATTACTATATATAAACTATATACTTTTATAAAGAAACAAAAGTTAATCCCTTTTTCATACAGCCAATCTAAACCCACAACTTATTTTAAGTTTAAATGCAATTGCAGTTCATTTAATTTGGTTAGCTAAGATACTGTGATTCTGTACTTTGAATCGGTTGCATGGCAGTATGCAGTCACACAATCAATGAATATTTCCATTGCTAGATTTGTAAGTTACAACTGCAACTCCACTATGGCTTGCACAAATACTGGAGACCAGTTTCTCTGCTGAGTGCTGATTGCCCGGATGCAGTTGTAGACCTGTGCTGGTTTATGCAGCTGTACTCTCTTATATGAACACTGATTGTCTTGATGGAGTGTAGTAAGAAATGGATTCAGATCAAATTTGTCAGTTGTCTGTATACTGTCTACTTCTATCAAACTGTGATGCATTGAGCTTCTTGAGGAACAAAAACTCATCAGTTTAATATGAATATGTATGAATTTTAAGAGAAGTGCAGTTCTTTCGTTCATTAAGCTGGAAATAGAGATTTTCACATGATTATTAAATAGCTTTATAGATTTGAAAGCTTCAGATGTGGATGGTTATCTGCTGCAGAATAGTTTGAACATTGCTGTAAAGCTTCTTCCCCCTCATGATGTATCATTTCCACTTCCTCGCCAGTGCTGTTTGCTTTTTGGAGATAAAGACTTCATCTTTCTCTGCTCAGACTTTGCTTTTAATGTCAGAGTGGAGGACTGACTGTATGTTCCTTCAGAGATATACTGTAGGAAACTTCAAAACTTGTTCTTTTGTTCTTACACATGCATTTTTTTGTTTGTATTTGTATTCATTTTTGTATTTTGTCACTTTACGCAATGTCAAAACATTTTAATTTAGGAGGTAGTATTTGCCCCCTGGCCCAGTCCAATCAATTTCAAAATTCCATTTTTTTTTGTTTCTTTTCTTGTCTCGTTTGTTCCTCTCTGAAATGTCACCACAGAAGTAAAATGGGTTGTGACAAGCATTGAATGTTATCTGAATGTTATCTATGTTGCCATAAGCCCTTCCTTTGAATTTGTCCAATGATCTGAAGCAAGAAAAAGTGACTTTACATAGAATTATCATGTAAGTATTGAAAGTCGATACGTGTGGTGAAGTTGAAATTTGTAGATTGTTCACATCTCATCTTTAAGCAGTGCAATTTCATGCATAATAAAACGCTCCTAAAAATGACCGTATATGACAGTATAAATGAAGTATTAGAGGAGAGCTTGTGTGTTTACCAGAGAACAGAGGCTTCTCTTTTTCCCTTCCTTTCTAAGCTAATTCTGTATGTTTCTGCTTGAAGATGGGGTGCTGGATAAAGATTGGAAGTCTTGGTTTTATTCAGATACCTGAAAGTGTCATATCTTTTCAGAAGGACATTACTGCCCCACATCCCTTCCATTTTTTCTACCCATCCTGTCATTATCACTCCATTCCACTTTTTTCTTCCATTACTTTTTAATTTGCCCTAAAGAAATGGTCTTTGATCACAGGTGAGACATTTAATGAATTATTGAAAGTGGCCTCTTCTGCCATGTTTTTAGGCATTGCATTAAGAAGCCCCGTCCATTTTTTGTTGCTACTTTTACTTGAGTATTAAAATAAATTTAAATTAAAAAGAATCTAAAGAACGCTAAAGTATTTAATGTGAAGTGCATTTTGGGATTTTTTGTTTGTAGGATGTAATGGGTGGAAGAAAACATTTAGGTAAACATGTTAATTAGGTGTGTTTGTTATATCTATTGGTTTCAGTGTCTACACCTAATTCTTTCCTGTTTGTGGTATACCTGAACACAATGATGTGTACAGTGTTAGTGTAAAAGTGATGGATTTGGTAAATGGCAGAGGTTTAATTAAACTCATTCACTTCACTTCAATATGCTATGACCAATTAGCCAATGTAGCCAGTGAGATTGAGGAAGAAAAATGCATTAAAAATCTACTTAAAAGGCATGTTTTCCGATCTTATACCATCATCAGAACTATCAAGAAACATTACAACAGTGAATTAGGATTAAGGAAAATTAATGGCCCAATAAAGTTATCACAGTTATTACAATGGTTTTTTTTTTATATTGGCAGCGAAATGTATTGTGGACATTCAATTAATTGGCCAAGTTATTTTTACAGCATAATATCTGTTTACTTGAGAATGCTAAGCTTAGCACATACTGTACCAGTGACAAGACATATCATGGCCTATCCATCACAACACTATCCACATTTGTCAAAATAAAATCAGTTCATAAACTTATGGAAGTAAAACAACATTCAAACACAGTTTCATGTTGATTTTAACATATGACTGCTGCCAAATTCATTCAGTACTGAGCAAATTTGGTATGCCCTGATAAATGAAACTGTCATTAAGCTAGTAGTTTTCACTTGTGAAGATGCCAGGAAATCATAGCAGTTCATTTTCGTATAGAAATCTTAAAGGTACAGCATATAAACTAAAATTACTTAAAGAAAGTGAACTTCAGAATAAACTAGAAAATTATAAAATGTTCTGGTTTAAAGAGGTGTTAGCATTCTCCTCACTGCTGTCCCCATGTGCAACCAACTTACAAAGTCACTAAGACTCCAATACAAGAAGAGAATGAAGAATACATGTAGCTTTATTTTTGGGGTCAGTAAATGTAACTTTTAGAATCCAGAAGAAAGAGGTTATGTGCCAGCTGTTTGTTGTTGCCTGTGTTGCATAGTATGCCGTTTGACAGTTTTTTTTTGTAGTCTTAAAGCATTTGGATTGTTGTCAGATGTAATTAAAGGTCCTTTGCATTAGTGAGATTTTTCCATAGTTTGCCAGTTCTGGCTGCAGAGAATTTTCTGATAGGTCTTATATTACTTGTGGAATTGAGTTGTTATATTGTGGATTTCATTTATTAGTGGCTAAAGTTATCCTGTACTATGAAGAGGAATCTCTCCTCAGACTTATTCCCAGATTCCTTAGTGAAATTGGCAAACTTTAAGAAGCATTCTTTATTTGCAAAGTTTGTCTCTGTCTCCAAAGTCTTCAGCGGTGTTTGCTAAAAAAAAGCATTGCTGTTACAGCTGTTCACACTTAAGGTTGGGAGCAAACCACTAATGCTGAGCATTAAACATTTGCCATTTATCTTTTCCCACAGTGAATGATGCCTTAAATTATATGGTGTGGTGAGGAAAGTTGTGCTATGACTATTTTAATCGATTGGGCATACAATTTTTGCCTAGTGAACAATCAGACAGACAAAAAACATTGTGCGGTAAAAGAGAGACCGGGCCTAGAGACAAAAAATATCATGAAGACTGAGGGTGGGCTGTTTTGAAATGGGTCAGTAACAAGCTAGCAGTCACCTATTGAACGTAATCCATTGTTAAAGTGAGGAATTACAGTTGTTACTCTGTTAGGTAACCATGTGAACTCTGTCTCTGTTAACCTTAGTTAATGGACAATGACCGCACATAGAAAGTTGTATTAACCAGCAATAACAAGGATGAATAAATGCTGTAAGAATATATTGCTCATTGTTAGTTCATTCATGTTAATGCAACTATTATAAAGTTTTATTATAAAATATGTCTCCCATATGTAATCAGGGGATGCTGATTTTACAATCTCCTAGTTTTCATATGTATCAGTGTCACACATCTGTATAAGAATTAACACTGTGTGAGTCTCATACCTGGGCATCTGGTTTCAGTCCATACTGATAGCCATTAATGAGAAAAAATGAGCTAAATGGATTAAACAAAGAGAGAGTTAAAAAGAGGGTAGAGAGTGATTGATCCAGTACATCCTCTCTGCATTCAGCAGCCGTTTCTTTACTTTAAATGATTTGGGCAGTATAACTTAAGCCTGTTCCCCATCTGCCCGACCTGCTCACACTTCATACCACTGAATGGATTAGACTGAAAGTCGTACTGATTCCTGGTGTGTGATGAAGGACCAAATGAAGGCACAGATTTGTCTGTATCAGCATGTCCATCAAAGTATTAGAACTCTGGTTTGGTGAACGGCAGATTTTTATCTTCATCTGGTTTTGTTGATCGTCCATGGAACCATTATATTGCCACCTGCTAAAATGCGGTGACCTACACTATGTCCTGATTATCAGCGGTACAGCAAGTTTCTAGTAAAGTATTTTTACACTGTAAATATCACAACCAATCAATGTATTTAATGATACAGCTCTGTGGAGCGGGATTTTTGGTCCAATAAAATTTAACTGGGGAAAATAAAGGACTAAAGGACCAATAAAAATCTAGATGGATATCGTCTCTTATGACAATAATTTGGATTAAAATGGAAGAGATGTAATTGCTTTTGATTTTGTTTTGCATTTGTTTTTCATTTACCTGTTGTTTTTGTTAGCAGATTTGTTTATAATGTTGTTTTGGTTTATTGGGACTGGTGTTAAGTAAACTTTTCTGGTTGAATTTGCCGTAACTGAATGGTGTTGTAGTGTGTCTGTGTGGGAATGGACTCTCGTCTTGATGTTCACATGTGACTGGTGTGCCAAAGGAGTTAATGTAATAGGTACACGTAAACACATGAAGCAGTGCATGTTGGACACTTTCAGTCTGTCGCTTCAGAGTAAACGCCCCATTCTCAGCACTCACAGCGTTGTAAACTCCCATCATGCTTTGTGTGTCTGAATTGTGTTTATCATGTTCTGTTTCCAGATGTTCTCTGCTTGACGATGGTCAAGCACTTCATCTTTAGCTACATAGACCTGTTTAAATAATGCAGAGATTTTGGCTTTATTAAACGGAGTGCATTTAAAGGCAGGAGGATTTGAGTGTTCCTGATGTGCGTGTTTGTACGCTTTCGTGAGTGACCTCACTAGGGGATCGGCACCCGATCTCTTTTTCCACTGTCAGTTGCATTGATTGCTCAGTCGCTTCTACTGTTACACTTATTGTGTTTAGGTTATATGGCATTGATCAAATAATTGTGTAACACATACACGCACAACCGGTGCTGAGAAATCTGCCTCATCTAGCCATGTGCCCTTAATCCATAAAGCAGAGACTTTCCTGCTTGTGTGTGTGTGTACACTGCTGAAAGCAGAGAATGTTAAGCTTGAAATTTATTCTGCTTTTCTCTATTGTGTGGGTGTGTTAAGACCCAAAAAGACACATGGACTAAGTGGCACTATTAATAAGCTGTTGTTTATTTATTGGGGCTGTCTTAGTACAATGTAGTACAAATCATAATTTAAAAAATGCTTTTAACCATTACCCATGACCTAAGGGATAACAAGCAGCACTTGCTTAGGGGTGCATTCTTGCATTAAGAATAAGATTGAAACTCAAGATGAGAAGTTCAGTGATATAAAAATCAAACAGTATATTGACCTGTGCAATATGTAAAATCATATACAGTAGTTTTGTTGAATTATCTCATTTGGATGCTTAGAGTTTATGTCTAAATGCCTAAATTGTGTGTGTGTTTGTGCAGGGAAATGATGTCATGGAAGAGCAAGATCTAAAAGAGATTGGCATCATGGATCCAGGGCATCGCAGGAAGATTCTGAATGCTGCTCGCTCTTTACCAAAGGTTTTATCCATCTAATTTCATATATGGCTGATGGAATATGATCACAGCTGAGGCTGTACATTTACATATACTGATTAGCTGATGAAGGCTAAAATCATGCATTTCAGCTTAGCTGGTAGTACATCTGTACTGTGTCTGATCAAGTGTGTGTGTTGTCTTTTTGCAGGTAAAGGCATTGGGTTATGATGGAAGCACATCTCTCGCTGCCTGGCTGGATGTTCTGGGTCTCCAGGAATATCTGCACAATTTCCTGTCCAGCGGCTATCGCACACTAGAGTGTGTGAAGAACCTTTGGGAATTGGAGATTGTTAATGTGAGAACATGATATTTTCAAGAGTATATTATTAGGTTTACTCAACATGTGCGGTATTTTTAAACAGTTTTAGCTTTTAACAGACAGAAGTTGGACGGGAATTGCCCTAACCAACAATATCGAGAAGTTTGTGTTTCATTTGAGGAATCAATTTAATTACTTGCAGTGCTGAATTATTCAGTGCTGAGCTATTGGACACAGGGTACTTGTGTTGATTTTTAATGGATCATTTGTATGTCTTGTTTTTTGCTGTTTGATGTACATGAAGGTGCTGAAAATCACCTTATTGGGCCACAGGAAACGGATTATTGCATCATTAGCCGAACGACCCTATGAGGAACCCCCTGTGAAACCTCCCCGCCTGTCTCAGATCAGAGTAAGATGAGTAGAGATTTGACATTTCATCACTAAAACAAGGCTGTGAAGGATAAAAGTTCAGTTTGTTGTTTCATTTTCCTGGGAGAAATTGTGTGTGCATCTGCAACTTCTTACTATAAGACACACATCACAATAGCCTAACAGGATTACAATTGAAAATGTATCAAGATTATAACTGTACTGTCGCATCAAACTATTTCGGGAACTATGATGAAAGACATTGTGTGTTTTATAATAATTACCAATCGATAATTATAGAAGTAGTTTCTTTACAGGCATACATTCTTGTACAGACTGTACTTCCAAACCTCACAGCCTTGTTTTACATTCATTTCAATGTAAATATATTATCAATGTAAATGTATTATACTATGAATTGCATTGATATATTCTTTTTAATCTATCACTTGCTTCCTTATATGAATCGATTATGCTAAAGGGCATCTTTCTGGTTTCCTCATTTCCTTGTTATTTTTTAAGTGTCAGGATCTTGTATCCCAGACTTCATCTCCACTGAGTCACTCAGACTCCTACACATGCTCACTGGATCCTCTGTTGCCCACAGTGGATTCTGGGAGGAGGAGAGGACCTGACTCAGACTACGACCTGACCGGCCGACAACGGCCCAAAGATCGACCACAACCACAGGTGAGTTTATATACAGGATTCCTTTAATTTAGAATTTTGTTTTAAATGACCATAAGCTACTCAATTTGATAGTTTACACGCATGCTGAGATGTTTTTATTTTCTAAAGGAGAGGTATGAGGAACGTCAACGGGAACCTCGCTTGACATTACGACCCCCGAGTCTTGCTGCACCGTACACCCCAGTACAGAACTGGCACCATCGACCCGAGAAGCTCATCTTTGAATCTTGTGGATATGAGGCCAACGTAATATTTCGATCATTAAACAACCTTTGTAGATCTTTATTCATAAAGTCATAAATCATATGGTAACCTGAGTGTGTTTTTGTTTAAGTTTACTTGATCGTTTTCGCTTTGTTTTTCCTCTTACTTATTCTGCAGTATCTTGGTTCAATGCTCATAAAAGAACTAAGAGGAACCGAGTCAACACAGGATGCCTGTGCTAAAATGAGGGTAGGTGTTTATATTTTATATATATATATATGAGAGAGAGAGAAAATTATTATGTTTTGGAACGAATACCAGCACTGTCAGGAGAAAATGCCACCCATGCAAGTTTTCTGCAGAAGGATGTCTGCACAAAAAGGACGCTTTTATAATTTGTACACTCAGAAAAAGGCCTTCACAAGGTCTGTACAGAAAGAGGAAAATGGGCTTCCTCATTGCTAACCTGTTTGTGCAAGACGGACTGCAGGTTTGCACTTTGAAGGTTTTTTCATGATAAGCAGACATTAACATTACCATTTAAATGGTTAAATAATTAACCAGAACCATTGGCTCAGACAGTCAATAGACTGCAGCTGGAGTGGGCATTCCAGTCAGTCGGCAAGAGTGGTACAGTACACTTAATGAAAGACTTTGACAAAGCAAAGGCACAGAGTAAAGAAGGGTAACATTGTGTTGCCTAAATAGAAGCATGGGCTTTCAAGTAAATGCAAGAAGAACCCCTCATAAAAAAAAATCCTATACACACATTGTTGTCATATCAAAATTGAAGTGTAAGTTCAGTTCAGTATAAAAAACACCTGTAAGTGGAAATAATTGTTTAATATTTTGTAATTTTAATTTAGTATCACTACAGAAATAAGCTTGAGAATGTTGTTGCATATTGACAATGTAAACGCATTAAGTTATTGAGAGTTGAGGAGAAAAGTGCTTGTCACGAAAATAACAAAATCACTTAAATTGTCTTTAGTAATTTTTATACTATATTTTTGTTCTCTCTCTTTCTCAGAGGTCAACAGAGCAGATGAGGAAGATCCCCACTATCGTCCTCTCCATCACGTACAAGGGTGTGAAATTTATTGATGCTGCCAACAAGGTGATGACATCATCCTGCTCTTTTGTTCACCCTAAACAGACAGATAAACACCCAGTCATTAAATTGAAATTGAGCCCTTCGGTCTGTGCTGAGGGAGTTATTGACTGACTGTTGGTTGCTGGTCTTTGTCGTTTTCTCATTGTTGAAGGTCACTACTGTCTGTACGCTGTTTCATTTTTTTTAACGCAGATGTTTGTGTGCATATCATCAAAAGTAATGCTAAAAATGACTTAGCACTGAGACTCAAATCACATGATCTGCTTTCGAAACAGGAGACACTGATTTGGAGCGAATCTTATAAACTGAAAACATGCAAACAGTTTTCTGACGTTGGCATTAGTAATAGTACAAATAATGCAGACTGAAGGCAGCTATTAATTTTAGCCATCATGAGAATGCGTCAAAACTCGTCCGAGTCTTCTTAAGGGGACAAGTTAGAATATGCAAATGCAAGCGCAAATGTGATGCAAATTCATACAAGATATTACAACTTTTAAGAAATAGTAACTTGAAAACATAGAAGGCAGAACTTCTGTAAAGGTGTTAATGTTATTAAACAGTAGTTTTGTGTTTGTAGTAGCCATTTGATTTGTCTGGTTTACATTTGATTATAATAATTGTTGATCTTGGATGTGTGTGTGCAGAACATAATTGCAGAACATGAGATACGGAACATCTCGTGTGCAGCTCAGGACCCTGAAGACCTCTGCACCTTTGCTTACATCACTAAAGACCTGCAGAGCAGTCATCATTATTGTCACGTCTTCAGCACCATAGATGTGGTGAGAGGAACAAACAAACGACTGAGTGCTGTCAGATGAACTCAGACAGTGCTAGAGATTGTAGAAGGTCTTGTGCCAGATCTCTAAATGGATTACAAAGAGATTTACTGGGAAGGTTGTGAGCAGCAGCCCATTAAAATGGCATTGATCACAGAGCTGTGTAACTGATACACTCACACACTTGTCAGTGCCTTGAATATATAATAATTATGTTTCTGGAACCTTTGAACCAATAAGAAAAGATGGCAGGATGCAGTTTGAATGCTTTTCTTCGACCCACTTTTAATTTGGTAGAAACACATCAAACGGTTCCAGATTGCACTTCTTCACCAGCGCCAATGAATGTCATCCACAACATAAACAAGATGACACTTTTTACAGACCCTCAATTTCTGAGAAATTGAGCTTGCTAATTATGGTTTGTTTTGACCGAGAAGAAAAGATAAAACCAATGCAAACGCCAGACAGTTTTCATATCCTGTCCTTCGCCATCTGAAATTATAAGCATTATTAGAGACAGTATCTCTATCTGCAGCTGTTCTGGTGTCCTTTTCCAGATGTCTTGACTTAACAATGTCTAATGTGTAGTTGTGTTGCTCTTTATTGCATTACTTTCTATAACTATGCTTGTAATTAGACATTTATGAGTTGTAATGTAGAGGATTGTACAGATGATTGGGGTAGGAATCTATTGATGAGGGTATTAAAGAAGATGGATTGTCATAGAAATTGATTTATATCCATAATAACCATTTAAACACTCTGTCATTGTTGTTAATTACTCTCTGTCTCTGCCCTTTGCAGAACCTGACCTATGAGATCATTTTGACGCTTGGACAGGCATTTGAAGTGGCCTATCAGCTGGCATTGCAGGCTCAGAGGACCAGACAACAGCAGAGCGGAGCAGGAGGGGCAGAAATCATTGAGACCAAGAGCAGCCGACCTGTCCCGAAACCTCGAGGGAGTATGCGCAAGTCAGGGGTGAGAGTACAAACATGCTATGTTCCAAACACTGGTGTTGAGGAAGCCAACTTTATGCTGCCTCTTCAGTTTAAGTGTACCAGGCAGCATCTTGTTTATGCTTCACAGAAAATGGCAGAATCCCAGAATGCATTGCAGTGAGCTTGAAAAAAAAATCTAGGATAGCTGATGAGGTAGAGTATAGATGATTATAAATATAAAAAACTTTTATCAATGCCAGTCACGTGCAATGCCAGTTTGGTGTTCCATGCCTCCCGCTTTTGCTTCTTATGTATAGCATTCAAAATCAGTGAGAGGCTCCATGATTAGGATACTGTCTTGTAAGGGAGCCGTGTTTTCTACGTTTTACATGGTAGTAAAGAGAAATAGTTCTTAGTATTGGAAGAAGTTGTGAGGTTTATGGCAATAATATTCTATGACACCCAAGAAGTTTGTAAAAGACACTCTAGAAATTCTCTAGGGCACCAGTACATTTTAAGTTGTTCTAAGTATGTCATATGTTAGATTTACATAAAATCTGTGATTGTCTTT
The DNA here is from genome assembly GCA_036877525.1 of Chromobotia macracanthus. NCBI lineage: Eukaryota > Metazoa > Chordata > Actinopteri > Cypriniformes > Botiidae > Chromobotia > Chromobotia macracanthus. Next base: position 10,753,464 of record JAZGTH010000011.1, read on the forward strand.
TTCAGTCTCTTTGTGGGCAGTTTTGGCCAAAATAAGCTGCAGTTTTAAACTAAACTTTATAGCACTTCTTTTCTGTATTTGAACGGTAGATGTACTTGGCTGTGAAGGCCATTGACTTAGTTATTTTGTGAAATTGTTCAGTTGTATTGTCTGATGGTTTTTAAAGTTGTAAACTTTTACCTTTTAAACTGTTACCTGCAGTAATGATACCTTCAGTTCTGATGCGTGCAATAATAATCAGTTTGTGCTCAGAACACCATAGTGCAATCTTTACTAGATAAAATATTTATTGCAGGCTTGTGTTTAGAATGCTGCTCCAGTGGACGTCACTTACATTTTTGCATTAAAAAAGCAGAACACACAGGGTTTTGGGGCATATTTTAAAGTTAAAAGCCACTTTCTTTCTTGATTTGTCATCTTGAAAACAGTACTGTCAAGACGAGATCAAAAAACAGCACAGATGGAATACAAGAACTCACCTTGAGCTTAGTAATTATCTGATTGTCAGTTTCTCCAGAATGATGTTCTCAGATGATTATCTGCTGATTTAATTTTTCCTGACAAACTGAGGGCAGCTCAGTCAGAGAAACTAAAAGAGAAATCAGCTTCATTAACCCAGCGGTGATCCTGCCAGACTCATCCACAGAAGGACACTTATCCACAGAAGAACTAAGACACTATACACAGCAGAACTGTACTATATATTCTGCTTTATTTCTGGCTGTAAAACAGTTTGTATTTTTATTATTTGTGGATGTACTAAAATTCTAATAATAAAATTCAATGTGTTCTGAACACCCACTGGGACAAAAAAAAGGTAAATTCATTTTATTGTGGTTTGTTGTTGTGGTTTATTATTTAAGATAAGCCCATCTCTAAAGAGCATGTAAAGAGGCTGGTCATGCTACATGACATAGTCTCGCCGTCTTTAAATGGGTAGTTCATAGCCAGAACAAGATGCTTTGTGTACTGTGACACTCCTTCAGTACTATAGAGCCCCCTGCTGTTTCTTTGAGAAATAACAAATTGTCATCTTTTTATCTTTGAACATCCACAACATAAATCATGTTTTCTCCAGGATCCCTTTTATAATCTTATACTGGTTGTGCACCATAACACACAAAACAAATGGGCATCTAAGTTACAATAACACAGTGAGCCTAATTTGCTGTCTTCAAATGTATGTGGTCTGCACATATAATCACAAGATTAAATACAAATCAGTTACTGATATACTATAGTTAAAAGTAACTGATATAACTTTTAAATCTGTTAATTTGCCACAGATTTAATATTATGCTAAATGTAACTAATTAAACTATTTCTATATCACTCTGAATTAACGCTAAAATCATTCACTGAAATAAAAATATAATTTTTTAAAATTCTAAACATACAGTAAACACATGCAATAATTTAATTTATGCCTAATACACCAATACAAAACAATGCTAGAATAATTTAATGCACTTATGCATTAAATGTTCAGAATGTGCATGTAAAAAACATCAATATACTGTGAATAACTGAATTATGAGTGTTTAAATGACAGGAAATAGGTAAATGACATGACAAATTGTAGATAAACTACAACTAGTGCAGTGCCTTCACTGCATATCGGTTTTGAGAGATGCTTCCCTGCACGAAAATCTGCACCGTGTCAGTGGAATTTTTCCTGTGAGTTTGTGTTTGGAACACAATTGACAGTCAGGTAGTGTGTGATCTTCAGTCGTTCAGTGTGTGATGGCCAGTATTTTTTTGTAGCCATTTACAAAGTTGCCAAATGTGTGATGCCTATGTTTAATATTCAGTTTAGATTTTAAAAGCCATGTAGTCTAATGCAGCACATAGCCTAACTTGCTGCTGACGTGTTACATCATATTTTTTTAGGTGGAAGCAATGGACGTTGATGTTCAGGGTCAGAGCAGCGCCACCTGGATCCTGGACTCCAAAGATCCCAAGCGGACCGTCAGCACCAAGTACGAGACCACCATATTCTGATTGGATGTTCCTCTCCTCCACGCCCTCCCTCACACCTTTCCTTTTGATCTGTGCCTTCACTCTCTAGATAGACTCTGATCTCTCCTCTTCAACATGACCAGTATCCTTTCTTCTCCTCCTCCTCTGCACACAGAAGCCAACTCTCCTTCACCTGCTCTTCTAGCTCTGTCTGTCCTGTACACTCATCCTGCTGAGGTCTAGTTCTGTTCTGTCTGTCCAACAGTCTTTTCCCAAGGCCTAAATCATCCCTAACAAACCTCCACTCATCTTGAATGAACATTTTTCCCTCAGTCATCACAATAGTCTGCCTCTTTGTAGCCCTTTAAGTTTGTACAGTTATGCTACCCACTTTAGGAGCATCTCTCACCTGTAGAAACTGGCCTGAGACCAAAGTAAAGCTGTGCTGTGGACCAGATCACCTCTTTAGTACAGTCCTTCATCTCTGCTTTACACCTGAAGAAACCTAAAACATCTGGCATTTTCTACTTCATATTGCACATTGGACTCTCCCTACATCATTCATACTGACAGTTTTTTTTATAACTACTTGTTTGTTTTTTTCCTCTGTTCTGGTGCTTGTCTCTAGCAGACGCTGGTTGCAGTGAGGAACTGATGAAGAGCTTGTTCACATCACCCTCTTCAGTTTGAGCTAAAACCTCTAACTCTATTAAACATAGCATTAGGAAACAGCACAGATTCTGATATGAGGCACTATATATGAGTAGGGTACTTTTTTTATGAAAGTAATATAGGGCACATATCTCATGTTTGTTTGGGCATATAACTAAGGTTAGACGAACTATGATCTAAAATTTAACATCATGAAAAGAGGTGTTCAGTATATCGCAGTATATTTTTAAAAATCTTAACTAAAAAGCAAAATAATTAGATATCTCCCACATTATGCACACAACCTTGTTAACACACGACGTCCCCTCAATTTTTAAAACAAGGAATGTTTTTTGACACCCAGGCATCATTTGGATTGTGAAAAGGCAATTGAAAGAAACACAAATTGACTGCATGCAGTTTTTGTAGGACAATTAATAAAAAAAGTATTCTTTACTTTATGGTAAATATAAGTTTGGAGATTTAAGTTTAAAACGGTTTCAAGCCCTGTTTTGTACCCTTTTCATGAAAACTGCCAGTAGAGCAAGTTTTTGATGTTGCTCTGTTACCTTGCAGACTGATGTCTAAACCTTTCATCTGCAGACTGTGAGGACTAGATGGATTGATTTTAGTCCTGTTATGTTACTATGCACCTGTAACAGAGCATTCTGTTCAGTCCCTCACTGTATTTTACATCCAGATAGGATGTTATACTGTAGAAGTTTCCTTAGCTATATTAGAATTTAACCTCACTGTTAATTTTATTTTGCTGCCTAAATATGGATTAGCATAGAACACTGTGATATGATGTGTTGAGGCTGGGCCTAAATGTCTGAACCAAATTACAGAGGTATCTGAGAAGACCGCCTGCTCATGCCAAGACATTAAAGTAAAATAATAATGACTGTTTAATAATGGCTTTATCAAGGGGTTGAATAAGCTGTCTAAAATCAGTGTTGTAGTGAACATGGGTCACGGCATATCGTTTAATATTGTGGCTTGGAAATGCTGTTTGATGTTTTGTTTTGTGGCCTTGGGATTTGAAGGTGAAAATGTGTTCAGATATTTCTCACAAGCCTTAAATATCGTGCAATCACAAAACAGGTGCTTATGTATTTACAAATATGTAGTTTACAGCAAATATCAACACTAGACACTCAACACACTGACAGTCTGCTGTATTGCATTACATTTAAAACGTATAGGAGGCAATGACATCAGCTTGGTGTCATTGAAACAGTGTTTGATCAACATCATATCTAATGTTACTCTTTATTGCCTGCTGCTATTTATCTGTGCACACAGTATCCGTCATTTCTTTATTTCCCTTTCATTATTTATTTGTTTTGTTGTCATGCCAAATCCTTTTTTTAATTAGTTCATGCAAAATCCTGCCACCTATGGATCCCAAAAGGTAGCCGTTGCAAACAAGTTGCTACATAAGAACTACAATCACAGTATGCTGGAAAAAATGTACATGATTGATGAATCAAACAACTGTTTAAGTCCTTGTTACACTTTATTTTACAGCATGTGTACTTGACAAATTACTGGTAACTACATGTACTTAATGTGGATTAGGTTTAGGGTAAGGTTCAGGTACCTACAGTAGTAATTACACAGTTACACAGTATAACATAGTATGTACATGTGAAACAAGACTAAAATAAAGTGCTACCATAGTTCTTGTGTAGCAACTGCGGCATTTTGTTAACTTCAAGTTATTCGAGATCTTGAGGGTTACTTGAAAATTACAGGCAGTCTTGTAGCAAAATGCAAATTTTTAGGTTTCTAAGGGATAGGATTTAGTCAGAGGAAATGGTTTGGCATGACTTTTTCCTTCCTTCATCTTTTTTAATTCATTGTATTAGCATGTTAACGAAAGCCCACTTTTTTTTTACCTTTTTTAATCCCTGTATGTGTCTTCTTGTAGCTGACCACTTTATTGGATGCCAAACAGACAGAAAAGGTTGGATGCCAATGGCAGCATGACTATGGATGAGAAAACGTCACCCATTTATTGTGTGTGTGTGTGTGTGTGTGTGTGTGTGTGTGTGTGTGTGTGTGTGTGTGTGTGTGTGTGTGTGTGTGTGTGTGTGTGTGTGTGTGTGACTTAAGGCTACAGAAAGTTTCTTGCACCCTGGTCACCTGGTTTTGGCCTCAAACACTGACACAGTATCTTGTCCACTGCATCACTCATGCAAGTTTTACACACTTATGTTGGTTAATGGCATTAAACAAAACATTTCGTCCAAAACAAACATTTTTTTTTTTTTTTTCAGATTTCAGGTGTGTTCAAAGACTTATTAACACTGGACGCAGCAGTCACTGTATTTTGCAATAACGAGCCAGTGTTGATGTTATCTTTGCTTTTATTCGATTGAGCTTTTTCATTTTCGTTGTGGACTGATGCAGTTCTACACTCCTGTTTTGCCTGTGATGTGTCTAAACCGATGCTGTTTCGTCCAGGTCAGCAAAACACTGACAAGTTTAATACAGTCTTGCCCTAATATCAGTGTAGGATATCTGTGTGTGGCAATATTTAATTCATATTGTCAGTATTTCCAGTTAAGTAATCAAGGCTTTCGTAAAGAAATTGTTGAGATAAACCATACGGGTTCAAACTTATGAATTGTGATATGAGTTTTAATAGAAAAGGTTTGGTTTGTGTAGGTCACAAAATTCATTAATACCAAAATTAATGAATTCCAAATTAATAGGAGAAAAAAAGTTATTTACTTTGTATGGTACACTATTATAAGAAGTTAAAAGAATGGTAAAGTCCAATCCTGGTACACTTTTACACACAAACTGTGATTTCTAATACAAAACGATGATATTAATGTGACACTACAAACAACAGAGTTGTTTATGTGTAGAGGTTCTTAACGAAACTGCTTGTGTTTCTTTTAATGATTATGTTGCAGAAAGCAGGGTTTGTTTAAAAAATTTGTTCTAAAAAAAATGTGAGTATTTGTTCCTGACATGGACAAACCTGTGCTTAATTGTTTGTAGATAATTCATAAATACGACATGTAGATGGGAAATGTTCCTGCAAGCATTTAGCCTATAGTTTACAAGGATTTTAAGTATGGTACTTTTATTTTAAATTTCCACTTCATTTTTAACACGGTACGTTAAAAATGGGTATAGTGCTAAATACAAGCAGATGCTAATGCTAGCACCTGTAATAGCAGCAGGGTTTGCACAACTAATCACATTAGCGAATTCAATGGTGACAATTCGGATTATATCCATGGTTAAAAGATTAAAATATAAACAATATTGGGTTGTAAAGAAATCTGGGATGGTCTGTCTTTTGATACTTGAATGATTCTGCTTTTATAGATATCTTTACTATGTATATATATATATATATATATATATATATATATATGTATATATATATGTATATGTATTGTATGTATATATATATGTATATGTATTGTATGTAATTTCTGTTTGTTTACTTGGTTGTGTTTTTGTCATATCTAGAGGGGAAAGTCATTTTAAAGCTCAACATATCATGTTTGCAATTGAGCATGAGACTGGCAATGAAATCTTTGAGAGATCTTGCCACAATCAAATAGAACGATTGTAAATAATCGTGGGCTTCCAGTCTTTTTTATGATTATTATTTTTCATAATTGTACATCAATAAATGAAGAGACTGTATCCAATTCGTGTCACTGTGTTTATTTAACAAAGTTGTAGCAGCAAAAAAGGTATAATATAGTATTATTAATATTTTATATAATAGTGTTATATGTGATGCAGATCTTTAAAATGTTGTCATAGATCTTCTAATAAGCTTATTAATTATCATGGTATATAAAATATGATTATGCTTGTTAAGGCCATTGTAGTAGTAGTGCTGTGATTTGATTGAAATAATGAAACAAAATATTCAGTATGTAGGTTGCAAAAGTTTTATTCAAAAGCATTCAGAAGCAGACATTGTCATTTTATATCTGCTAAGTTGTTAATGAACATGGGCGCAATGTATTCATGTCCTGTTAACAATTATAATAGAAGACACAGCAACAATTTCACTCCACAGTTTCACTTAATGTAATGTAAACACAGACAACATGCACATTTTTACAATATCAAATAAACAGTTTAAAAAGAGATTTTGCAAGCTGGCGACAATGTGATTAATTAGAGATAGTAATGTCCCATGTATCCCAAAAATATACAATCATTGCATCAGATAATTTTTCTTTGGCCAACGTTAGTGTTTGACATGACCATTTACTGTGCCGGTATTTGTGTGCTGGAACTTTGTACTATCTCTGTGCTTTTAGTTTCTCAAAGATTCATGTGCTTTATTCAGCTACAGTTAATTAATACTTATGTAAAGTTAAGTCATAAACCCTTTCCTTCATGTTCAAGATGCTTGTCCAACCTAATGTTTTTTTTTTGTCTAAATGATTTTTTTTTGGTCACTTGTTAGTGAACCTGCACTCATGGTAATGGATAAAAAAATTAATTAAAGAAAGATTTGCTCTGGTTTGTAGAGGCTCAGAACCACCTGCTTTTCAGTTTGTAACAGTCTGCCTGTGCATGTTGATGTAAAATTTCAAGCATTGAAAGCCATTTATTGAGTTTACATTCATTTGGTATTACACCTTTTAGTCATTTTTACAACAAACATTTGCATCCATCTCCACTGTTTTTTGATTGAACTAACAAATTCATTTTCTTTGTTTAAAGGTTTAATTCTGGTTTTACCCATTCCATCCTTCGTACTGTAAGCTCAATATTACTGCTTTCCTCAGCAGCCCAGTTATCAAACAGTGGTCACAGATAGCAAAGGGTTGTAAACTTTCTTTCCATCTACTGAGCGGGTCCCATGAGCCAGAAGCTCTTGAATGGTGATCCAGTTATCCAGGATGCGCCGGCTTCGTTTCTTCATGCTCTTTTTTTGGCTAAGCTCAAGTATGGAAGCTTGTCCCTGCACTCCGTAATCCTGCTCCTTCTCTCTCTCTCGCAAGAAGTCCAATCGGCTTTGCATCATAAACTCACGGCGCCGGCGTTGCTCACGCGCTCTCAGCAGCTGCTGCTTGCGTTCCTCTTTGCTCCAGTACCTCCCCATTTTCATCTCACTGACTGTGTCATCGTCCGTGGTCATCCCGCTACGCTCCTCACGAATTTTCATTGCTCGGGCTTTTAGTAAACGGTCTCGAACTGGACGCTTAGCCACATAACGTGAACCATCGCTACGAATCTTTACCTTCCACTCCATCTGAGGTGTAGATGGAGGTAGTGGTGGTATAATCAGTGAGGTTACAGGGGCAGCTGAAGAGTCTCTGGTTTCATAAGTCATGGTATTGGGGTGAGCAGGAACTTCTACACTGGTGTCCTTAACTTCCAGGTTGTCATTTGTAGACATGTCCCTCAGCTGCATGCAGCTCTGGTAACGTGGAGGCAATGTGGTTCCGCAGCAGCGACGGGACAAGTATGGACTGTTGTCTGCACTCCTTCCTCCTTTGACTATCCCAGTAGATAGAGTCCCATTTGCATGGGATCCTCTTCGCATCCCATCCAAGCCTTTTTTACTACTGCCACCATTCCGAGATAATGAGCGAACTCTTGTTGCGAGACTGAAGTTCCTGCTGTCTTCTGTTTCTTCAATCTTTTTTTTGGCATCTGAAAAAGGCGGCAGGTTTAGATTCTTATCTCTGCTTGTACTATTTCTGTGCCGTGGTGTTCGAGGCCGCATGGTTGCAGAGGCACTGGAATCTCCTGCAGCAGATGGTGAAGGGTACCGTTCACTTGCCAAAGGTGTGCTTCTGCAGCTCTCCCCACCTGTGTTATAGGCGCTTGTACTCTCCTTGTCAGATCGTTCCCTTTCTGGGATCTCGTTGATATCTGACAGGTCATGGTGGAGCGCCTCTGCACCACCACACCTTGACTTTGCTCCTTTATCTTCGTCATTCTCCTCTTCAGCTGGCCAGACCTTTAGGCAGCGTTGACGCAACTGCTGCATCTTTTGCACCCGCAAAACATTCCGCCATTTAAACTCTAGATGTCGAATCTCCTCCTCGAGAAGAGCAATTTCATGCTGCATCAGACTCTCATTGCAATTCATGTCTAAAGGAGCACCTCCTACTGCAGAATCACCTCCTCCTGCACCATGGTTCCTCCTATCCAGAAGAAGAAGTGTAGTCCCATTCTTCTCATAAAGGCACCGGATCTCCAGGAGCTCACGGTAACGTTCATATTCCTCCTCCGTTAGCCCTGGCACCAGAATTCTGCTTGTCACTGACCCCAGTGATTCTGGACCACCATGGTCTGCAGGTCCCGCCCCATCTGGCCCTAACAGTGAGTCATTACTGTAATGGAGTTCCCATCCATGCGAAGCAGCTCGGAACTTGCGCATGCTGCCAGGTGTATTGGTGGCATTGGTCGTGCATGCACTGGTGGCATCATCAGCTAGTAGGTCATGCTCGGAGGACTCTTCACAACGTGTGCTTTCATCTGTGCGGCCAACCCCACTGTCCAGTTCCTGGCTATTATTGAGTGTAGTGTGCCACAAGTTGGGTCGACCACCTCGGATCCCGCTGATGTCACTCAGCAAGGAGCTAGTTTTCTTTCGATGCTGAGTGCTGGGTAAGTTTGAGGCATTATTAAAGTCCTCCAGGTCCAAGCCCACATCCAACTCCAAATCCAGGTCATCTCCCTCGTTCTGGTGAGAATAAGAAATTTTGATCATGTAAAAAGAAAAACAAAAGATAATAAGCTGAATCTGTATATCATGCATATGCATTTGCAGTACATGTACATTAAAAAAATCAGAACGATTAAAACAGTAAAAAATTGCATACATGGAAGTATTTCCTATCCATTTTTGGACAGTAGAGGACAGTGTTTGTCTGAGTGAGCCCAAGTTTGGATAGTCTTTATGACTATGGGGTCTTTTACCATCTGCTGTAGGAGACATTTAAACAGTGATAGGTTTCTCAAATGAGCCACCTGTGCCTGGGAATATACTGGCTCAGGGGCTCACACACCATCTGTAGCTTCAGCAAAACACATGCACATTTGTGTGCTACTGACCCCAAACCCTGAAAAACTGAACAATCTCCCAACTGACCCCTTACTATGCACACATTTATTCTTATTCTAATCTGTGGATTTAATCAACTTCCACTGTTTTACGTTATCTCAATCATTTTTACTTTGTTTCAAACTGAGATGTATTGATAAATAATAGATATTGTAGATAGAATTGTATTATTTAGAACTACAACTGTATAAAGTATATTAGTAAATGCTGTATAAATGCTTAATAGAACTTGGTTTAAACTGTTTTGCTCAAGCCTCAAGTTAAACTTAAAACAGTAATAATCTTGTTTTTAAACTAAAAATACAAAACATTAAAACATGTAAATATAAATGATAATAAAATATATTAGTGCAAATAAATTTTACTAGTTACTACTAGTACTGATACTAGTTTTCTAATATCAGTATCTTTGTATCACCAATTTATCATGATTTCTGTTTGCAAATATGTTGCACATTGTTTAGCACTTAATAGGCTTATTTTCCTTGCACAGCTTTGTGTCAAATAAGATCATATTAAATGAGCTTCATAAACATGCCTCAAACCTCAAGTGTTGACTTGGTCAATTTGTATTCATTAACTAGGTAATTCTGTGGGGGGATTGAATTATGTTTTATTTAAATATATACTGGTGGGATACAGACTGTTACTATAACTTCCACATGGACTAAATAGGAAAAATCCGAAAGTTAAAACATGTAGATAGACCATAAGGTTTGGGACCAATCATTTAGTCAAGGTCTTATCAGATGTTGTTTTGACGTGGCTAAGTAAACAACCACCTAGCAATCACTCAGCACCATAGCAGTACCCTGTTATCCATCCACAACATCCTTGTATTGGAGTGGCAACCTTTGCATAGATAAGCATTTCTCCTTTCTTTTGCTAATATAATTTAAAAATTGTTCTGTTTCTTCTGTCAAAACAAACACAAAACATTTTAGTTTGCCTGTGACTCTACAGGAATGTGTGGAATGTGTCTAAGGATATTAAATGGATAATAGTGACTTGTTGGAGGTTGTATATATTATGGGATGCCCTAATATGTGACCTTGAGTAGAACAAAGAAATGTAGAACCATCAGACAGCAGAACCCCTCCCCATGTGTCCCCCACTGCTGCTCTCCATTTATTTCCTTGTCGGTATTTTGCAGTGTCCTACTCTCACCTTACCTGTCTGCTTTCATTTGTGACAAGAGAACAGAATGAAGGCCATGTCACCTGAACATTAACACATTTGTTTCTTGCTCTTCGAATCAGCAGACCATGAAACACTACAATGAAGATTTTGTTACCGAACTGCACTAGTTTCATACATTATTACATAACATTTTCTGCAGTTAAGAACTTATTTAAAACAATATTTCTCAATGCATTACTGAATGAAGTGAACAGTAATGTATTTACAGTGATTTATTCCAAGTGTTTTAAAATCAGTCTCACCTCAATATCAGGTCGTGCCAACAGCAGAGAGATATTGGTGCTGTCCTCTCTGGTTAGGATGGCTACTGCTTCCTCTCTGTTCTGAACATCCATCCCATTTATCTAACATAGATGCATTCAATTAACTATTACCTCTCACACAATTTGATTTTGCCAAGTAGGATGTGTTCCTGGTTCAACATCCTATGTTTGAAGATTATTGTAGCAGAGTACTTGCAGGCCGGTGGTAATTATGAACAGTGATTGTTTAATCTGTTGAGATAGTTAACATGAGTTTTGACATCCGTTACCTGTAATATTCGGTCTCCCTCACGGATTCGCCCATCTTTGGCAGCAATGCTGTTGGGGTTTACCTACAGTATGATTAGAAGGAAGTATATTTCACAATAAAACACAACTTTTCTACGGCATCTATGACTTGATGTTAATTAACATGAAAAATAATTTTGACTCATCCCTCAGATGCTTTGGCTAAACTTTCAAAACAGTGTGAAAATGCATATTTAAATATTTTTTTCCCAGTGCTAGACAACCACCTGACATTGTAGGTCTATTACTATACAATTTCTGAATTTTCACCTGTGCCTATCACAGCACCTACAGCAGGCTAAGCTCTCATTACCAAACAACAACTGCAAAAAATATAGATTTCAAGCTTAGCTATAGGAAAATCCACAAAACCACAAAAATAACAACACCTTAAAGTTACTGATTTTATCATGTACAGATTGCAAATGTAAAAAGTCTTTGTTATATGTAACGCTATAAATTTAATGCTTAAGTAGGATTATCTTGTGTACACACCCATATCTGAGAGACAAATGTAATGACATTTCAACGGTCAAGCAGAAAGTTCACAGTCCTCCCACACCATCATTTATAATTCATCAGTAACCTCCACCCCATTATTCCATTCTCACCTCACCCACATAGATACCCAGATCCTCTTCATCATCTGTGCGATAACACACCGTTAAGCCTAGTTTATCTTGCTGGCAAGATTTATACAGTTCCACCTCCTGAAGGATAAAGAAACACAGATAAGTACTTCTCCCCCACAATTTCAGTCTGAAATAAGATTGAGTTTATGCTAATAAACTGCTAATAATAAATTATGCTAATAATGAGGAAATTTAAAAGGACAGTAATGACCTCATACTCCAGATCATCCTGCCTGTCCACCTCGTGTTGAGTAATGTCAAAATAATCTGTTGGGTCATAGTACACGTGGTCTATAGGTGCACTGGGGAGGAAAACAGAATGATGTCACACCCAAAAAATTGTAATGCTCCTATAACAGGCTTCATTTTCTGGATATTAAAAAAATCTTTTTACACTCAACCTACGTCGTATCGTTTTAACATTAAACAGGAATAGGAGTGTTTTACCACTGAATAAATTACACAGAGCCTGTAAAGAAAGCCCTGTCTCTTCTCCCACACAGACTTACAGCTGGTTAACAAGGTAGGGCTCTGGCACAGGTGGTAGTGGAGGTGAAGGAGGTGATTCAGGTCTGGTGTGATGGACGGATCTGCCTAATGTCACCATGTGCTGGAAGCTGATATCTGTTTGTGTCCCATTGTCCACACAGTCAGTCATTACAACCGCCCCGACACCAGCTCCAGGTGTGCCTGCTTTTCGTCTCTGACCTAACCTCATGTTGCGCCTACAGCGCAGTGTGTGTAGAGTCTGATCCCGGGACAGATGAGCTAAACTTTTACTGTTGACCTGCAATAAAGAATAAATAGATGGACAATGCCAGGATTAGGATTGATTGTCTGCAGAGAAGTTTGTCGTACTAGGTATGTTAAATGAGTCATTTCACGAAAAGATGGATTTTCTTTTATTGTTTGAAATAAGTTTAGTGTACTATGGAACCTTATTGAAACTTTCAGATCTCCAGTACCATTTATTGGGCAGGTCAAACTATGTTGAACCCAATAGCAAACCTGCAACTCATAATAAAGCATTGTTGCATGTTTCACATGTGAATGGGTTAACCAATTACAATAGTTTTTTACATAATCTTACAAGTCTTAGGGTTTAGGTATGTGTAAGGGACTAACAAGTGTAGTTGTCAGGGTCATCACTAAAAATATTTTTAGGGTGGCCTCTTCTCCAACAAGCCCAGTGAGTAGGGTAACCATTTAGGACAACAGGCCTATTAACAGTACAAATAAAATGAACAACAAATGTATAAAAATATACTACAAATATACAACATTTATGTGACAACAAACAAAAGCATTGTAACTTTAAATCCAGCTTCCCCAGAACACAGCATGCTGTTTATCTGTCCCCTCTGAGGATAGAAAGAAGGCAAAGGTATTATTTGAAAAGAGTATTAAAAAGACAGCAGTTCTTAAGGAACATATGCAAGTCCTTTTCATTTAGTGCTGACGGGACAATTGAGGAACTGCAATAAGGGAAAGTACACCTCAGCAGAACAAAGTCTTGTGGTGATAAATGACCACAATACTCAATATCTGCAAGACAGAGTCCATGTGATTTATGATACAAGGTTTAATATATACTGTATGAGGGATATGCTGTGCAGTTGTCTTTTAAACGTGCCCTGTGGCATGGCACTTCCTAAGGCAATGTTGTATCATACCAAATGTCCAATTTACATATTAGAGGCATTTTCCTTATTCTTAGTACCTTCATGATTTTTTTAAGCAGCAAGGTTTTTGTATATTTTTTTTTTTTACAAAGATTTGTATTCTAAATTTTGTTTCTATTTATTTAATGGTGCTATAGTGCATAAAATGTAGACTTGTGACCTTATGTTGCCTCACAGCAAGAAAGTCTCTCCTGGGTCTTGGCTGACCCAGGCTTTCTGTGTGGATTTCTTCTTGTGTTGCCATAGGTTTCTTTTAGGCACCCTGGTATCCCCCAGAATCCAAAGACATGCAGGTTAATTAGAGACTCTAAATTGTTTGTCGTTGTGAGTGAGGGTGTCAATAAATAATCATAAATCTCTTGTGGTGTAATAAGCATTGCCATAGAAACGAATGACATTTGAGGATGCAAACAGATCAGAGAATCTCCTGTTGTCATAATTATGCTAGTTCCAACTCAATGTGAACACAGTAGAAATTACTTATCTCCAAATGAATGTTGTTCTTACATAATTATTTTTTCACTGTGTGCAGGTTTCTCTGAGACTCATAATCCCTGTGGCGAGTGACATTGGTAATTAGGGATTAGAGTGTGAATTTTCAGCAGGATTCTGATGAAAATAGCCGGAGATTTTTGCTCAGGTCAGAGTAGGTAGCTTAATCAAAGCACATCTGCTAAAATCCAGACCCCCCCCCAAAGCAAAGACATTTTTATATTCTTATCCTCCCTTACTTTCTCCCGGAGAGTTGAAACTCCATTTGTCCTTGTCTAATACTGCTTAAAAGTAGTTAAACTAGAATGGATGGAGTTGTTTTGTACAGACACATACATTGGTTACTTGTCAAAGGGACTAAAAGGCCACACAGAATCTGTGCATTCATTTCTCTTATTGAGCAGATGCTCATTGTGCCCCAATTTGGGTTTTCGGATTTGGGTCTAATGGGGCCCTAAATTTGTTGGAATGGGAAAATGGCATTCTACAGCCATTTCCCTTCCACAAGCCTGCTCCTCATTACCAAACTGACTGGTTATAGATCCACTGAATAAAACTTGGGCACTTTAAATGAAACAGAATATTTTAGAGGTTTGGCATTTTACTCTAGAGTGCTTCCAAAATGAAGCAATCCGAAACAGAGATTGCTTAAGATCTGTCTTTGTTGCTAAAATAAAATAAACATTAGTCACACTTATTATATCCCATTTATACATAAAAAAATTTTCTCACTGACTTCTGCAACCACAAATTCCATGCAGACTTGGTCCTTAATTTGTCAACACCCACATATGGCTGAGCCTGACCTTGTCCACTGTCAGGAGATTTCTGCGCAACCCATCTGTTCTTCTCAAATCTGCTTCAATACAACATTACTGCCATTCTGTTTTGCCAAAATTTGCCACATTGGGTAGAGGATTCATCGTTCCTTCAATGTTTAATAATCTTGCTGTCAAGGTTGTTCCTCTCCGCTCTCTTTTTGTCATATCATATTCAAGGATACAACCACCATGGGCACTGGCTTTCATAAATGCAATCATGCACACAGTTTAACATGTCTTTCCTAGTCAGAGCTATAAACACACACACACTTGGAGCATAGTTTGGATGGACAGTTTAATTAACAGTAAGCAATGATTTATTACATAGAAGACATCCTCATCTTCGGCAAGGAGAAATACCCACGTCCCCAGACGCTAATTTAGGCAGCCATAATGCAGAAAACATCTCCACCCGCATGTCCACTCCAGCGGCTGCAGGGTTACAAGTCCAGAGATCTAGAATGTTTGGGGGTGGGAGATAAATGGTTGCAGTGGAAGATAAGTGTAAGACTAGGTAGGGTATACTTCCTGGATCTCACACGCAATCGAGTGTTCAAGAAAACACGCTAAAAATTTTAAATGTCTGCAGATGATGACAAAATTCTAGTCTAGCAAAATTTTCGTCCAGCACCAGATAAAAGCAAAGTACATTGTGGGCTTCAGAGTAAAGAAACAAAAACAGGGCTAGTCTTCAATATTCCCTCTGAAGCAGACAGAAGGGGGGTGGGGATGTGGAGTTCAAAGAGGTTAAAAGACAGAGAAAGACAAACGGGGGAAGGGGAGAGAGGGATGGTGGAGCGAGCAAGAGAGGGAGAAATAGGGGCTGATTCGAGGAGGAGTGAGAGGTAAGCAGAAGTAGCCGGAGAGAGATGTAAAGAATGGCGATGGAGGTTGAAGTGGTTAATGGGATCAGTAATGATGCTGAGATTGCTGGTTACCCACTTATCATTTAGTTCTATCATGTTCTCAGGTGGCTTTTAGGAATAATGTGCAGACCACTGCTGGTGTGTGTTCCTTGGAACATATATCCATAGTCAGGGGAAAGCTAGATTCAGTTTTTGGATGTGTAGTCACATATTCATGCAGATCTATTTATGCACAAACAGATACATCTATGCTGTGGCCTGCAGAGCATCGTGTGCAGAATCAAATATACCTTTGATATTTTCACCCCCCACTCACACCTCTATTCTACACCAGCTGTGAATGCTTACACACTAGAGTTTACACTGATAGAGAACACAGTGACTATTGATTTTAATGTAGATGGCGCAAAGCAATGATATATATGCATAAATGATGGCAATGATATAGAAAGTGGGATTACCCACATTAAATTGCCGTAAAGCTTTTCTGCTGTGATAGAACTGCCACTGAATACAGGAAACTGACATACAGGGAACACAGGAAAGTGATTTCTGGGATACCACATTGAGTTTCTCCTTTAATTACAGCCATACATTTTAAAACTCTGAGCAGGCATTAAGAATTGTCATGCAATCAAATATTTAATTAAGGAGAGGGGCGCTGCATTTACATCCAAATGGTAATCTACATGAAATCCACACCCCAAAATGGGTGTCTAGATTAAATCATTTATTTACTTAATGGAAAGTGCTGTTTGTGTGACCTGCATATGCCATCAAGGCTGACATACATCTTGTTTCAAACAATGGGTGAGTAATTAGTTTTTATGTTGCTTTATAGAGGGCTATATAGTCAAGGATTGTGTTGAAAAGCTGTTGAAAATTGTGTTGTGATGCATTTCCCCCAAATTTTCTGTGGAGTCAAAATGGACTCGGTTCTGAAATGCTACACTGCACAGGGTGAACACTACAAGTAACCCGTTAATATGGGTGCCAATGTGCAATGTGTGAAACAGGCGTAAAGTACACATTTTTTCAAGTGTAAAGACTGTTCATCGCATATTTTAGGTCATCGCATATTATAATTAAAATGTAATACTTCCTTTCCTACAGTCCTTCCTATTTTTCCTTCATTTTCAATGAACAGCCCAACTTTTCCTCACACCTCATATGTTCACAGATCCCAGACAAAGGGATTTAAAAACCCAGACCAGTACTGTTCTAACATGTTATGTTAATTTATGTCTCACCACAGGACATTGACACCTGTTCTTTCTGTGGAGAAGAACAAACCGAGAGTATGGCACATCAGTGAAGGAAGTGACACGCATACTAATGTTCTCATTCATTCTCTTGGGGGCTTCCCGTTTGACAAGAGCTGAGAGTACATGCTCTCCTGATACAGAAACTCTGAGTTGAGAGTATTATTACATTCTCAGTTTTTAATCATGTGGCCGTGTAGCTTTGCTTTAAACAATTTTGTTGAATCAATAAGCCATACAATTTCTCTTTGAGACAATGCGAGAAAGTTAATATTGCCTCTGTAGTATCCTTCCCAAAGCATCTGCACATTCTCCTTTTCCTGAGCATCTGTCAATTAAAAATGTATAAGTGTTTCCTCTTTTTTTTACTTTCATTTTTGAGTATAAAGTGGCTGGAAAACTATTCAAGATTAATGATCAAATCTTCTCTCTTTTACTGTGCAACATGGATTTAAAAGATGTAAATGGCTTGTATGTAGAAATCAGCTATGCAGAACTCATATCATACCCTGCAGACAGTTCGTCAGGAGAATTCACACTCACAGCCGGAATGCCATGAAGCGGAGCAGTATCATTCCTGCTGAGGCCATGCTGCTTTGAATTTATTCAAATGAAACACAACATTATGTATGTAAGCCTCTTAAAAAAAAAACAAGCCAATTGGATGAATTCTCAGCAGGCATTGTTTGCACAATCTGTTTTTGTGTGCTGAATAGTTTACTGTTTATTTTTGTAGTGTCTCAACACATACACCACAAGAGAGTCTAACATCTTCATTGTTTAGTCGGCATCTGCTCTCTCTGTTTCTGTCTGTTGTTTTTCGTATGTTACCAAAAACATTAGCTCTGTTAAAAAACCTAGTGAGTTTACTCTCTTTGCTGTCTAACCAACAACATTAATATATTATTAAAGTATAAACAAATACATTTAGAATCAATTTCTTTTAACTCTACATGCCATCTTTACTATGTTGCAATGGATTCTGGGATTGATTTATCTGTAAAGGATACATGCAACATGTATCATACATTGATACACAATGATACATACATTGATATTGGCCAAATAAAAAAAAATCTTAGAAAGCAACATAATTGTCCTGCTTACTTTGTGGAACAGCCTTCACCTTGGGAGCATGTCAGTAATGACTCAAAATTCTGTCTAGGTGGACACCTCATTAAGATTTTGAAAGAGAGCTATTATATGAGTGGGTTTATATCCTTATTACAGTCAGATTCTCTTTATTACAGCCCTTTGACCCGACATCTTACCCTCTCATTTATCCTGTACATACCCTCACACGCACCTCACAGAAGTACCTGTTGGTTTACATACTGATGAGGTGCACGATGAACCTCACTGACACACTGTTGACACTCATTTCCATACTGAGTAGATCTTGATCTCTCCCTTGACGATTGATTCCACCGGGATTAATTATACACACACAGGTGCTCAGCCTCATTAACAAACGCTGGTGTGATCTGATCTACTACAAATCTGCTGTCTGTACAAGTGTGTGTGTGTTCAGAGGTCTGGGAGATCCCTATATTAAATTCTGCACAAGAATGAAATGGATATTACTACTGTAGATTTTGACGCTTATCTGTGCAAAAGTTGTCATCACAATGCTAGTGTGTTGCTAAGCTGTTGTTAATGTGTTCTGAGTGTTTTAAAATATGATACTATGCAGTTTCTGTGGTGTTATGAGTGTTTTTAATCTTAATGAAAATGGTGTGGGTAACTAAGCAACTAGAAGTTAATATTGTATTAATAATAACTATAAACACAATTTAAATTAACCTTGAAATGAAAGACAGAGCTGATGATATGTCTGGCACAATGAAACAGACAGAAAAGAAGGGTGTGGTCCAGCTCTGTGAGTCTTAGAGCTCTGTGTGTGTGTAGCTGTTTATGTGTTAGACAGAGGCAGTGATTCTTTGATCACTTTAACCACATATTTGTGCCATATGTTCATTAATACTAATGTAACTACACAAAATTCAGTGTAAGACGACACATTCTACTTGCCTAATGAGTCTGGTTGCCATAGTTACAGCATCCTATTGCTATGCAGCTCAGAGAGAGAGAGAGAAGGGGGAGGTGCTCAGAGTGATTGATGGGGTGTGTGTGCTGTGCAGATTTATGGCGTTTATTCTGCTGTTGGCTTTGCCAGTGGAAGGAAACTACACGTGCCTCAACATCCCACATCAGATAAACACACTTCCCTGCTTTTATAGTGTTGCGTGTGAATCCTCTAAGGCTGATTTTCATGTATCCACATCTGATATGTGGAAATGGCTTTGCAACACATATTAAAAAAGCAATGATGCCTTGATAAGAATATTTGAAAAGCCAGACATGAGTTTTGAAAGATGAGACTAAGATATGATTTGAGTTAATAAACACATATAACTCTTACAGTTTTTCTTACAAGTTACTCTTACAGTAACTTACAGAAGCAATTCACAAAACTGAAAATTAAGTTCTAATTTACATACCTTCATGTCATTCCAAGCCAAAAAGGAAAAGCTGATCGCAACAGGTTTCACTATTTTGAATGGAATGAAACATTGAAATTGAATTACAGAACATTCTGCAAATATTCTCTATTGTGGTTTTATGTAAGAAGTTATATGTATTTGGAATGACATGGTGGGGAGAAAATTATGAATTTTCTTTTCTGTGTAAAAATAATTTTAAACAATATTAAAAACAAATAAAACAATAAAATCATGCTTAATCCTATGTTTACAAATTCGTTCAGAAGCCCAGTCCTAAACTTATCACTGACCCTAAGCTTAATCTTACAATCTAACTGGCTGATAGAAAGGTTGTTCCAGGATCAACAATTATTTTAATCCAGAAACATGTCCTACTCATGTTCACCAGTAGAACATGGTACAGGATTATTTGCTTTGTTCTGTCAACCAAATATCCCAATCCTCACCCTAACCTTTAGCAGCCCCCAAAACCAAATAGACATTGTTTGGGTTGTGACAGGTTGATAAAAATGTTGTTCAACTCTAATCCTAATTATAGCCACAAAATCTGATTGATAGAAATGTTATTCAAGAACCAATAAGGATATTGATCCAGGAACATATGCTATTTGGTGCAATCAACTTGACTTTAATGTTAAGATGACCTTTCAGCAGACATTAGACCACAAAATCAAACAAGCCACAAAAGCAAGCAAACAAATAAATTAAGACCTGTAAAAAGTGACTAATATAAGCCATATAAATATAACCTATGAACTCTATGACTCTATAAAGAGAAAAATGGCATGATAAGACAAATCACTATAGTTGCTGTTCAACTTCATACATACACAACACAATTTCTCTAAATGGATGAATGAAAAAAAATATTAGGTTTAATTAGTGAGTTCTTTTTTCTCCATAAATACAATTATTTTAGGTTAAGCTGCATATCACAAAGACTTCATTTTCACTTTGTATTGTAGATAGTTTTGGTCTTAGGTGTGCTGTTTTATTTTTATTTCTTTGTAAACGTCATAATATTATTATAAATTATAAATTATTATTATAAATGTATGATTCAAGTAATTATAATTATGATTCAATATATTATAATATGATTCCAATATATTATATGATTCAGTATATTATAATAAAAATATATCCCTTTCACTTACAGTGTTATAATGTTCACTTTTCCAAATACAACCAATAATATAATAAATTGATTTGCAATTTGTCTTCTTTTTCCACTAATCAGCATCTGTTTAAACATACAGCAGCTTGTGTTGATTCTTATATGTGTCCTGAGTACCATGATAATGTCTCTGTTTTTTAACAGAGTTAATGTTTCAGATAACAAATGAAAAACAACAGAGAGAAATAGAGAGAGCAGATGCTGACTAAACAATGAATCTGCATCTCATTCACATAGAAGCAGAGTCTACAATCTGACCCATTAATAATTCTTTGTTGTGGCACACACTGGTATTTTTGTAGGAAATGTGAACGTCATGCGGTCTGTGTTGCATCTGCATTTAGAGTTGTGTTTTAAACGTGACTCACTTTGACGAGTAATAAGTCTAGCAACAGTGGTTATGATGGAACTTAAAGTGAGATGAAACTGGGATTAAACTCGACAGAGACTTCCATAAGACTTACAGTCAGGCACTGTCACAGACAGTCCCGCTGGTCCTGAGCAGCCACTAAGGTCCACCAATTCATTCCTGCTCTGCGATGCGTAAAAATCAATTACTTCTATCGTCTGAGGGCAAAGAGCAGAGGAAAAAACATCTATATGTCTTCCTATCTATCCATTCATTCCTCCATAACACTTTTCATCATCTCTATCCTTTAGATCACCTTTCTATAAGCCTCTTCTCTACTTTCTATAACCCCTTCTCTGTCTGGTCAGTTCTGAAGTCTTCCAGTTGCACCAGTTCATCTCTCTTTTTGATTGTGTACTGTTTTCAATTCAGCTTTTATTATTCATTACATTATTATGCTATGCCAGAAGAAAGTATTGTTTAGACAATCCTCTTTCAAAGCTCAGGAGATGTAATGGAGTTATTTTATTAATATTTTTATCAACATTGTTTTACATATTTCTCCTAAAACTGCTTTAGAGAAATCCAAAAAGTCCAGATAGACTTTGGTAGATTGTCAAATCTGAGCTTATTTTGTGAAACAGTAAATGAGACATGTGAGTGTTCTTTTCAGAGAAACATTTGAGAAGCAGGAAACTTTAGCTTTTCAAATAATCTCATTGCTTTCAAGAGGCTGTTTCAAATAATCTCATCTCCATTTAACATGTTTTAGGTGTGAATCCATTGTGCAAAATTCTAGTTATTTAAGGGCTACTTCTAACCTTTAATATAAAATAATAAATATCTCTCTGCTGAGGCTGTTCTGGTGAGATGTTGGGTGCAAGGATTGCTCAATCACCACACCAGTTTTTCTGTACATGGACACACACAAACATAAATCACATGTCACCTGAGTTTTACAGTGATAAAGATTAAAACCTTATTCAGATGGTTCCTGCATCCTAATCTGGTCAAGTGAATTTGTACTTTGTGATTTCAATCTTGTCGAATTAATGTGTTTTTTCCATACACATTCAGAAAATTATGTGACAAATTACATACTGTTTGGTGGCACAGGTGTCCTCTGAGAAATCAGATCCTGTCCAGATAGGCATGTCTGTGAATGCAGTATTGTACTTCTTCCACATTGCTTCTCCTCATATATTTTGACCTTTGTTAAATATAGTAACTGGAACAAATGTTCTTGAACTGCTTCAAGGATGTATTATGGATGTAGACATTTTAACTTTAACTTTATTGATAAAGTAAAAGTTTGTGTTTTAAACCCTTATAGTAATGACAGGGATCCAGATTCAATCAACTACCTGAATTACAAATGTAACCAATATCACAAAACAGAAAATTAACTGTTTTCAACAACAGCTTACAGCAACCTGGTGGTTTGCTGGTCTTACCATTATGCCTAGGACTCACTAGACAATTTTAAACTCTTAACCAATTTTAAATCTGTGGGGGATCACAGACATAAAGAGAGTTTCACATGATTTTTAACATTATAATCCTCCAAACGTAGACACTAGATGATTTGGTCAGACTGCAAGACCTCACACCTGCCAACAGCAACAATTTGAGTTCTCATAGAAACTTGTGTGTTTATATGTCACTTCAGAAGAAAAATAAAATATAGAGGACATTGTCAGCTGGCGATAGTTATTGCACAACTCATTATAAAGCACTCATACGGTTGCCATAATTGTACACGCCAATCTTTTTCCTCAATGCTTCAGTGCTCCACTTCCATGACATGTTTGTGGCTGCCATGCTTCAGCTATACAAGGCATACAACATCCTGTTGGTGAAGCTTGCTTGCTCTCATTGGCTATTGTGGGTATCCTGTTTAAAATCTTAAATCTTAACATGCTTTAAGTCTTGTGGCCAGCCTTAAGCAACTTCAAACTGTTTGCTTGTTTGTTTGTTTTTTATTAACAGGTCTTTTCCAAACACTGCCCCCCATCTTCCACTGGTCAGTTAAACAGACCCTACAAACTCATGCCATTGGTTAAGTCAGTATTGCTATGTTGAGCTGCTTAAAAAAAAAAATGATTTGATAAAGCCACAGGGAAACCACTTTTTTGAGAAGTAAATCTATGATCTATTTACTTAATTATTTATATAATACACAATTGTATTTTCTACAGCCTATTAGTAAAAGTTCTTGTCATTTGTCAGTTTTAATGTAGATATTATTTAGCATCTTAATTAAGCTGTTAGGTTTCTACAGGTCCTACTAATTATGGGGATGTCTGGTTTCTCACTTTCTGGAAATGTCAGCATGTTGTATAAAAACAAAGCTCAGGTCTTTGTAAACATCCCCCAGGTTGTTGTTCTCCTCTGGTTTAAATCAATAACCTAGATGCATAAATAATTATGATGTCGGTAATTACACGGTTACCGCCCTTTCCATCTGTGCACAGACAGCTTGTTAGCCTTAAATGTTTGAGTTCTCTGCTAATTGGGTTTCATATTGGTATAGTCTCTTATTGACAAAACTTTCTATCAATGTAAGGTGGGGTTGCAATTTCACAACCAGAAAAGCATTTTATATATCTGTGGCTTTCCTCACAGTCATCTCTACAGTTTCAGACACCAGCTGAAATTTAGTTCATTGCCAGTCACTAGTTTGCATTTTATATTAGATGAGTAAAATATTTAACAGCCCATAATGGTTGTAGATCAAATTTCTGAGTACTTTCATCTTTTAGAAAGGAATATTTTGAATGGATTTTTTCCTTGTAGGGAACAGCTGTAAAAAAATCATTAAATCTCATTAAAATAAGACAAACAAACAAACATGGAAAAACAAGCATCTTACTGCTGCTGCAGACAGTGAAGAAACCTGTGGGAACTGAATTACAAAGAGAGAGAGAGCCTTGACTGCAAGTATCAGAATAAATTAGAGGCACATGTAGGATTAGAAATGAGACTGTAATAAAGTCAGACAAGCTAAAAGACATTCGTTGAATTCACATTTGGATCACTTTTGTGCATGCCATTTCATGCACATAACACCTGCTTCAAAATTTAAGCAGATACACAACAACTGGACATTTATCTTGGGTTTTGATTCCTACCTGGAACATGACCCGGTACTGCTCCTCAGGCTTCTGCACCACGCACATGTTACAACCCATCCTGAGGCTGGACCTCTGACCTTTCCAGGCCCCAGATCAGATCACCTCTATCTGTTTGTGTTTCCGTAGAGGAGAAGGTGTAAAGCTAGTTCGGGAACAGTCGCATTACCTAGATCCCCATGGACAGTTTAAGACACTCAAGGTGGCTCAGTTTCCACTGTAATTCTACTGAATTGTTTGAATCTTCTAGGGTCCAGAACAAAACAACTATTGAGTTCCAAGCACCTTCAGTTCACTGTTCAGAGAGACGTACGTGTGTAGTTCAGTTCTTTGTGCTGACTTTAAAAGAGTCCATTAACAAGGTTTACATCTGTCCGTTCCATCCTTGTAAATGTTAAAAACCGAAAAACAAATGAGTGCTCAACCCTTTTTAATTGTATAAGAATTCCAAACTGTCATATTTTAAGTCTGTTCTGCAGTGTGAAAAGTCTAGAAAAGTCCATTTGTGCTTCAAATGTAATGCTGTGCACAGTCGATCTGTTGCTGTCCCCAACTGATGTGCTTAATTCAGAAAACCTGGCATGAAATTATACTTCTGTGCCACACTCACAATTTCATTAAAGCCACTTCCACCAGCGCTTTTACTGGGATTACATCCAAGTTATTCCTGAATCAGTAAATGCTGCATGTAAACTGATGTGTGATGTTCAGTGTTTTATTCTGAAGTAAGGGAAAGTATGACGGCTGATTGGACAGACAATCATGCTTAATCAAGAGAGACTGTAAATGCAAAGTTTCCAAGAAAAGCAAGAAAATTGCCTTTGCCTCACAATGTTTGGCAACTTTAGCAATAATTTGGCTTACTTTGACCACCAGTTATGTCCTCACATCTGAAAAATGCTCAGTTCATTCCCAAATCATTATCTGTCAATGTTTTGTTACAAAATGAGAAAATGTGAAAATGAATATCAGATATTTTCATTCTAAATAACTGAACTTCTCCCATCATCTCCCATCATTTGAACTTCTCTAATCATTTCAAGGGCCTTTTTCTTCCGCACCTAGTTCTAGGACTTTTTAACTGTGAAAGCAGTTTAAACATTTTCTTTGAACCTGTCTTTTCTTGCACTTGAGCTTCTTGCTTTACCGCATTATAGCTTTGTCGCATTTAGTAAACATTCACATGCTCATGTTGCATTTTGGGTAAAATTCAGTCCCACACACTCCTACATAAACAATGTTAAATAAACAACAGCTAACAACTTCATTTGACTGGTTGACAACCTTTAAAAGTCACAGCCATAAATACTTAAACTAAGCATGGTCAGAATGTAAACATGACTGAACATAAGTTGGGTGTGTGTGTCTACTGATCCAGCAGAAAAATATGGATGAACAGCATTTGTCAGTGCAGCTTCACACAGATAGAAACTGAGTTTTCACTGTTCTTAAAAAAACAAAAAATATCCTATGCATTTATATTATATGAGTTTGTAATAAGCCTGCACGTAACACTCATTTATTAACCCAGTTCCTCAGAAGTTAAAAGCTACCATTATTTAGATCAATGAAAGAAAATTCAATTAAATAATACAAGCCCTTAATAATGGTCATTGGTGCTCTGTCACAAAAAAATAATCAATATCTCTCTTAATAAGATACCAGTTGGACGTCTTTGGTGCCCGGTGGTTTGTGAAATGTAATTCTCAAACATTCAGATTAAGAAATGTCATACATACAGTGTGTTTTGTGCTTTATATCATTGCCACATACTGAATGTGTTGTCCTACTGGCACACTTTGCTGCAGAGGTGGGACAATGGAAAGGCAAGCTGTGTAAAGGTGTGTATAAATCTTAGTCTAATCGCAGTCTCAGATATGAGACAGCTGCCTTTAGCTAACATTTCACTGACCAGCTGTCTTTCAAGATGAAACATCTATGCTTCAACTTTTTGTTTATTTTAGCTACTTTGCTTTCTTTGCACTTTTGCTTTACTCGTTATTTCTGTTTACTTCACTCATGCTTTTACATCACTTCACACTTTTATACACACAATTTGTAAGAACAAGTCCACAGTCCACAAATGTCAACTCTCAGTCAAATAAGGTTTCTAATGTGAACACACTTCAGTCACACCAGCAGAAAGCTTTAACCTCATTAAAGTCAGCAGAGCTGTTTCATGCACCCTGCTGATTGAAATTTCAGGCTAGCCATTCATGCTGCAGTAACGTGCTAGACAGACCCCGAGTGCTTACAGGCGTCGCCCTCGTACGCCCACATACACGGAGGGGTCAGACGTTAACGTGCAGTCATGCAAAAAGAAGTCTGTTGTATTGACAGTCTCACAATAGCTTCATGTAGTTTATTGGGACAGCTAGAAAGGAGCAATAAGGAATCATTTTAAAAGATAGGTATGAAAAATGAGACGAAAACAATACAACAGTCTTAGAAGTGTTCCACAGACTTAACTAGACAGCATGCAACATCAACATAGCCAGCTAATTAAACACCCTTCAGTTGCTTTGCGAGAAAAACCTGAAAAAGAATATTAGAAAGTCAGATAAGATGGAGTAGCATATCATCCCTCCTTTTCTCTTTTGTTTTTCCCAAGAGTGCACAATCCTTTTGTTTGAGTGGACTTTAAGCAATCCATGCTGTGTTTTCTTTTTCAAAAATCCTTAAGCGTTGTTTATTAAAAGGAGCCAGCAAACTGTATAAATTCCTCCTGCTGTGAGTTAAAAGTCTGGTCCAGGTTAGAACAGCTTCTCTTTGAATGAGGAATATGGAGGACAGGAGGAGAGGGAGAACAGGTGAGGTGAGGTTGCTGCTGTCTTGTTCCCTCGTGTGAGCCACTGAATAAACTCCCCACTGCAGCGGTAAGAGAGAGAACGAGCAAGAGCGAGAGACAGCACCACAAAGACATTAACGCCCTGCGAAGCCACACACACACCCACACACAGTGCATACACCGGCTAGAGGAATAGTTTAGGACGCATCTCTGCACTCTCTCTCACTCTCTCTCTCTCTCTTTCTATGTTTTGTAAAGAAGAGTTATCAGTTTTCAATTGTAAGGTGTGTTATTGGCTTGATTGTTTCACACACAATATTGCCAAAGCATCAGGGCACACACATACATGCACACATTAAAATGTGTGCGTCCTGATGCTTTGAAATACAGAT
The DNA here is from genome assembly GCA_036877525.1 of Chromobotia macracanthus. Taxonomy (NCBI): domain Eukaryota; kingdom Metazoa; phylum Chordata; class Actinopteri; order Cypriniformes; family Botiidae; genus Chromobotia; species Chromobotia macracanthus. Next base: position 10,780,993 of record JAZGTH010000011.1, read on the forward strand.
ACAGTTCACTTATAATTACACTTAATTCTTTATTGGTATGGCTATTATTCACACAATATTGAAAAAATGTCAGCACACATGCAAAAGTTTAATATTTTAATTGTAAAATATTTATGTGAACTATAAATACAGTAAATAATTATTCCTCACATTCATTGTCTGGCTCAACTGCCTTAGCCCCACCTCCCTTTCCCTTGCCCGCTCTTTCTCTCGCTCTCTCTCTCTCTCTGTCTCTCTCTCTCTGTCCTTCAGTCTCCATAATGCATTTTTAAAACTCCTGTGTGCTAATGGATGAATGTGATATTCATAAGGTCACAGATTCACTGCTACTCTGCCTGAATCATATTTGCCTTCTTGTGAAAATATGAATCATTTATCTTCTGTATAGATCAAAACACCTTTGAAGCTCATTGAGATGGGAAGACCTTCAGACACTCATGTCAGGGACTGTTTGGATATTTCAACTGGACTATTTATTTTATGGTGATGGAAATAAAAGCAACTGTAAAAAATGAGAGAATGAGAAAGCACAGAAGAGAAAGTAGGTAACAGGTGTGAGACTCTGATGAAAGCTGAGAAAGAGCCAAGACCTGTAATGTAATTAGTGTGTGTGTGTGTGTGTGTGCGCGAAGGTAGGGCATCAGAGTGTGGCAGGGAAATCTAAACTGCTCATTTCTGTCTCGTTCTCTCTCACCAGGGGCTGAACACGATCGTGAACTTATGGAGGGGGACTAGTGCCGCTCCTGTCTCTTACCCACCTTATGGAAATATAAACATTTACATTATTTAAAGTTTCATTATCCCGGCTGTACAAACGATTTTGTGACTGCAGACATTTAATAGATGGAGTTGAATTCAATCCACAGGCAAATTCATGAATTTATTGTATTGGATCCCAGATTTGTTCATATTTATATTAAATATTTGACACTTTTTTATCTCCTCTCCAGGTTATATAGAAACACGATATGTGTACGGACACACACACTGTAACACAGCCACAGCCACATTGGTAATCTGGTTCTGTGCTGGGTTGTCAAAGGATTAGTGTGTGTACAGACTGTATAAGCTTTCATCTACGCCAGTCTGTCCTGAGGGACTCACGGCTAGACCCACACCCAAAATATAACGGCACACACACGTGAAGACGATCCTCTTTTTGAAAGTCTCTCTTCTCTTGATATCATGGAATTATTTGGCTTAGTCTTTAAAAAATCAGTATCAACAGGCTTTACACAGCAAAAATGGCATAAATCATATTTGAAATGGAATATATATAACAAAAACAGCCCTCACTCAAAATATTTTTATAGAATTTGCATTGAGCAGGTGTAGCAACAGTCAGTTTATAACTCAACTGTGAATATTTTGCAGGAAGGATTTTTACATATTAAACTGCATCAGATAAACTTATCTTAGCTGGGTTGTCTGAGATACAACTAACCCCATATGTAGTTTTAGCTGCTCCATAATTCATGAGCAACAGAGCCCATCCATTTAGTCTTTGTTAGCTGTCAATCAGTTGCTGAAGAGCAGTAATCCAGAGCTAAACAGACTACCTGAAAGTACTCAAGGCCACGCCCACACTGTTCTACTGCCAATTAACAGTAAGTAGTATAATTCCAACCCCTTCATCAGCTGCACATATTTGTCAGCATGGGAAAGGATGCTATTTTATGACTAAGGTGTTATGTGATTTGTCACTTGGATGATTGTTTTTGACAGTGAACTCTCTGGCTAATAATCTTCAGAACAACCCATGTTTCATGTTTAAAAAATAACCTTTACCAACAAAACAAACATCTGTGTCATGCTGTCAATTATCACAGACATAATTTTGACTTATTTTGCTAAAACAATGTATTTATGTATTTGCTAAAACGTATTTACAGTGCAAGTCTGTGGGGCAAAGTGAAAATGTGCAGCTCATTTTTTGTGTTATTGTGTTATTTCATCTGAATTGCCCTTGTAGCAGGGAGGCTACTTTTCAAGAAGGATAAACTTATGTGTGATCAATTGAATTCTTGTGGGTTGAGTTTTCTCCTTTTTTCTCTCTTTTTGGAATATGTGGATGTATCATTCAAAAGATTTTCTTACTGTAGGTTCATGTAAAAATGTATAATGTTTAGGAATTGTGACTCAAAGTATTTTTATAAATGTTTTCCCCTTAAAAGTCCATTGTACTGTGAGTCCAATACTTTAAATAGGATCCTTTTTTTGTAGTCCAAACCATACATTTTAATGCACGTACTGTATAAATACATTTTTTTATTTATATAATGAATGACAGTTCATTATATAAATAGTGAACTGTCATTCATTATAAAAATGACATCTGTCCATTCTCATTTTCTCATCTGTGGTCCTTTACATAGCAAGACAGGCAAAGAAAAAATAAAATGACATCAGACAGACAGACAGAATCAAACTGAGAATGCAGAAAAAACTGAGAAATCTCATAGAAGAAATCTCATAGAAATAAATTTACTATGAGAATTGTAAATGAAAAAAATAATGAAACATTTTTTCCATTGGTGGAAACAGGGACCATGGAAACATTTCAGGGAATAAAGTAGGGATTGATATAAAAATGAATGTAGTCACAAAACAGAAGCAAAAGTATAAAGCAGCATGTAGAATCCTAATCCAAATCCTGCATTTAAATATGATTTATTGTGAGTCAGTGCCAATGGCTTTTGTAAGGTTAAAATGCTGTGGTAAGATTGTGAAGTTCCAACACCTGCCTGAATCTAAAATAATCTGAGCAGAATTTTAACAATGTTCTCATTATTTATTTAATGTTGGAGGGAATGAGGCGGTCATTAAATACCTAGCGATTGGTCAAAAGACAAGGAAAGACAGAGGAAGATCTATAACCTTTTGAAATTCCAAAATGGTTTGGGATTTCACATTTAGTTCCCAAATATTTCTCAACCCAAACATCTTTGAGATGACTTTAAGGTAGAATGATCAGTAGTGTTTTCAGTACTGTGTTATTTGAGATCTTTTTTAGTGTGTCATTATCCTGAGTACCTTCTCAGTGAAAGCGCTTGCTGATCATGCAGTAGACAGTCCTGCTGTGCCAGCAACACATTAGCTCTCCTACAGAGGCAAGCCAACACATAAAAGCAGGGAGGATTACACTTAATTATGCTTAAAAGTTGTGTTAAACAGTTTGGTGTCTCAGACATGAAATTAAAGTGATACAAACCAGCTTCACTCCAGATTACAGGTTTGTATTTGAAATACTGAATATAGAACAGCTGTTAAATTCGATTTATATTTATGTATGTTCACACTCTTGCCTTGGGCAGAAAACTGTGGCATTTCTTATTTCTTTTATACAAAGCTGTCATGGCAGCTTGCCTAGAGGAAGCATGGGATTTCTTATAAATGTGCATGACACATTCAGCTACAGACATAAAGTGAAGGCTACAGGGGGAGGACAATTTTGTATCTATTTTGGTAAATTCATATTTGAACTGCACATGGCCAAAAACTGTTTTTGATCACCATATTCCAAAGCTAAGGCCTAACAATATAATTTTCCATATGTTCATTAATATAGTATCCCAGCCCTTAGTTTTTTAGGTTGTAAGAACATTTCCCTAACATTTTCTAACAGCTAAAAGAAACAAGAAGGGGGATAGCAAACAGCCCAGTCTTACACCTGTTTTTATTTCAGTCTTTATTCATCATTCTTTATAATTCTAGTAAATTTCTCAGGTATTCCATAATGCTGCATTCTTTCCAATTGGGATTCCTTTTAAAAGTTCATAATTGTTATGTACGCAGATGAATTCCACTCCAGTGATTGCTCAGTTATCATTCCCAGTGTTGCCATCTATCCTGTGCGTGATTTCCCTTGCAGAAAGCCAAACTGATTAGTTCTCGACTTCCTGTCTACAACAGTTTTTAGTCTTTAGCATAAGTCTTCCATAATTGTCATGTTTTCTTTGATTGCCTTTTTTGGTACCTTGACTAAGAATCATTCTTGCCTTATTCATATGCCTCCTCTGGCATATCATTCATATGCCTCCTCTGGCATAGCTGCTGATGTATGGGGGCTGCTTTTAGGGCTTCTGCTGGAGTTTTGTCTGGTCCTGCTAACTTTCCATTCTTTAGTGTTTCGATAGCTCTTTGTATTTGTAGGGGTTATGCAGTTAACAGGAAGCAAGTTTTCTGCTGCAGGCATTTTTGCCGCCTCACTGGGAGCCGGTATATTAAGCAAAACTTAGTCAGTATCTGTTTGATATTATGCCAGTTGGACTCTATGTTGTAACTGCTGTCAGAGTTTTGGGGATAAAAAACATCATTAGCTCAGTATAAAAACCAAGTCAATGCAAAGCCATTGTAATGACAGATGTACAAACATGTCAGGCTGTGAGAGCATATAGCTGACTACATCAACAACCTATCCATCCTGAATATCTGTTCCTTCACTATTCCATCCCAAACAGTGCTTATACAGATAGATAGGACACAGAAACAAGAGTGGTGAATAGACAGAGTATGAACAATGTGGTGAGACTAGAGTGATAGGGGTCAGCTCATTCATACCATATCAAACAGTTAAAACAAGTTTCTCAGTTGTGTGTTACAGATTTGGGTCGCCACAGCTTAGATTGAAAGAATGAATGTGGAATGTGGAAGCTAATTAATCTGAAACTGTTTGCTTAAATATTTGAAATTTTGTACACAAAATATATTACTTTGTCATTAGAAAATTACCATTTATTATTTTAAATGAATGATTTGAACTAAATAATGTAGAAAAAGCAGATGATCAGAGCCCACAATAGATGAGAACTTCAATCCTGTTTAAAAAGTATGCCAATGTGACACTTCAAGAAACAGGGTAATAAAATGTCAAAAAAACATTTCTGAAAATTCTAGGCAAAGGGTAACTACATAAGATAACAGCATATAACCTAGTTTAATTTATTTTGAATGATCTTTAATCACAACATAATTCCACAAAACGTTACATTTGTGTTTTTGCTATTATATTTCTAAACTTTTGACTGGTACTACATTTAATATGCTTATTCTACCATTGTAATAATTTAGGAACATGCTACTCCATATTATGGTCATGAGGAAGAGGAGCGTGAAAACAGGCTTCTGTATCTATCTGCAGTAATTCTTGTGCTGCTATCTGTGAGTGTTTGCTTTGTAGATGTTTTGAATGCAGTTGTTTCAAACATATTTTAAACCTTTGCCTCAGCATCAGAACTTCTCTCATAATATATGAGTATGTAAATATAAATCCGCTGGGAAAATATATATAGTGAAGTCCGTTCAACAGCTTCTTATTAGTTATGCAGAGTACTTCTCCCAAACGCTGCAATTTCTTTTTTCTGCTGTAATCTAATTTTGCTTTCATCTCTGGAGAGACCGAACTCTATCAATATTCTAATGACAAATCTGCCTCAAGTAATTTTTCTCACATAAACAGCACAAGCCAATCTCAGATGAATAGAAACCTCCTTCTTGTTTTCCTCAACCAACAGCCCCCACCCCCCACAGCTTGATAAGCAGTTTGAGAAGATTGGGGCTTCTGTTTACATTTCTCATTGTCGATTTAGTCCAAATCAATATGGGAACTGCAGCCGTGGACTCTGGCTTGATCATAGCTAATAAACAGCACCCTTTGGGTGTTTGGTTATGAGAACGTTTGGGATAAGATTCTGCAGCAAAGAATTTCTATTGTTATTGCAGCAGGAGTTTCTTTTTTAAAACTATGCATTAAACTATACGACTCAGCAAGCACAGGTTTCATGAGAACATGCATAACAAAACAATTCCTGTTTGATCTTTAGTGTGTTATAACTGCTGACAGTACAATCCTCTTTTCTCGAATTAAAGTTTATTAGCTACCTCTGATGTCTCACATTTGTGCGCTTGATTGGTTGATGAAATTAAATCAGCATGAAATCTGAATACTGATGAGGTGTGTTGACCGCAAAGCTTAGATTTCACTGAACTTACTATTCACTACCATTCGCAAATTTAATCTAACGGTTGGGGGGACAATATGCATAAAATTCTCAAGAGCAGTTTTTGAAGGGGACAAATAATACAGCCAAAATTGTGCTTGTAAAGATATGTGTACACAGAGGAAATACTAATTAATACTATTAATTACACCTTAATATTATTATCAGTGTAGAATGGAGACTTGTGCAATTATTCTTATTCTCAAAGTCTCTCTCTGGTTAAATGAAAAAGCTGACTAAATTGACCAAAAGATTTTTCTTCAAAACCATTTAAGCACCCATCTTTATAAAGATAAAGAAAGATATTAAAGTCCTTAATATGAGGACTTTTTGTATTTACTTGGCGCTTTGGTGCACTGAAAAATTATGTCCGTTTCTGTTTTCCCTGTCTTTTTATCTGTCCAACAACACAAAATAATAGTTGTTTAAATATGAGTTAGGCTCACAGGTTCACCAAGTGGTCATATTATAAGTATTAGATCTTATGTATCTTGTATTTTAGGTTTTTTCTGGGATAGAGGACGTCTCTTACCTAGATATTCAACTGCAACAAGCACACTGATCTGCTACTTAGCATCATATTGACAAAAACCCAACATAACATCTACAATATTAGCCTAATATCAGTTCAAACACAGGGTTATTGCAGTGTTAGTTGTGATAAGTGACTTACTATCCAACAAAAAGTAGGTGTTGATGTTGTTAATATTTTGTTGTGGAGGCTGATATGTGGATATGAAGTAATGTGCTAATGTAGTCATCCGTGTGACATCACGATGAAAGGGTTATAAAGTTACAGTACATAAACCCTACTGTTTATGTATTAACCCATAGGGCTCAGATTAGACAGAATCAATTTAATTGATTTATTTTTAATTTAACAGACTTAAATCAGTATTAAAGCTGCAATTCTTAACTGTTTTGGTTAAAAATAAACAAAAATTCATTGTTGAGCAATATTATTTATAATTTGAGCTGCTGTTTGACTTATGGTTACGCCACATCTGTAAACAGAAAGAAGATCGTGTGTGGGTGCTGGAATAGTGGAGCAGTTGTGGTCACAGGAGTCCTGTGATTAAAAAATCACAGAGTTGTTGTCTTGTGGTGTTTAAATTAGACAAAGGGCCAACCTTTAAAGCACTGGAAATAATTTGTGATTTGAATTCAAATTGTATTCAGATGAAATGTTAATGAGTAACTAGAGTAAACTGCAGATTAACATTTTTAGTAAGTAAAAGTGTAATAAAGTTTGAGCATGCTTAAAAGAAAAACAGCAATCTTCAATGCCATTAACTTAAAAAACAGATTGCATAATTAAGTTTTTCATCAAACTGGTGTTTAGCCACCAGAGGGGGGCTTCTTCATTCAGGCGAGATGTTTGTGTTAGTCCAAGAGGAAAATATTACACTCTTAATCACAAATGAGATCAATCACAATAGGAAGAGGGTCTCAGATTATCTCCTGTGCACATGCTCAGACTCACACACTGCTGTCGCTCTTTCAGTCTGAAAGCAATGCACCTTGAATGCAAATATACACCGACAGACCCAGACACACACACCCGTGTGTAAGAAGCATGTGCCCTGGGGCTGTATCAGATCAATACATCATTAGGTAGGCCATCTCTCTGCAGTACCCATTCCTCCCTGCTTACATCAGCACTTTTAGACCATCTACAACCACCACCCAATGCTTCACATTGTCATCAAAGCTACAAATTCTTTTTCATCTATTGTCACAGATTTATACCATTACAACAACACACAGATGACTGAAAAGTGAAGATCAGTGAAGATGAAAAGACGAAAAAGGGGAAACAAATGAAAAACAGACACAACAATGGGAAAATTTAACCTAGATAAGAGAGAAAGAAAAGCTTCCGTGTCAGTGCGTTAAGGGATAGTGAGGGGGTGGGGTTGGATGTAGAGTGAGTGAAATTAATGTGTAATTTTGTTGGTAATTGACGCTCAAGCCTTCCCCAGCACACTGACTGATGGTGCCGCATGCTGCAGTGTGAACAACTCATTATCACTTGCTGCACTTCCTATACAAACAGCACAAGCACAAAAACACCTGTATACTTTACAGTAGACAACTCCAGATACTTTAGCACTATTACTATCACACGAGTGCGACTGGTTTAAAAAAACACCATCAAGTTGCCCGCTGTATGCAATGTTCCTGATATAGGCTGATATCTCTTTTTTTTGCAATTTTTGTGCAATTAAAGAATGTAACTATATAAGTATTTCTTTTGTATATAAGCGTGTCAGTTACTGTATTTAATGGTTGAACTTGGCATCCATTTATTGTCTGTTAGCCTGCCACACACATGTGAGTAACTAACAGTTATGCCTAGTGGATTTCAATACATTCTTAAACACAAAGACACTAATTAGCATTAATACACTGTATATACATATATAAAAAGTATACTTTGATTGGATTAAATACATGTGCAGTATGAAAATATACATTCATATTCAACATTTCTTTCATATCATCTATATAGCTATAATCAACTCCACATGCCATCTTTAAAGATTTTTTTCATGGTCTTCAACACAATACATTGTGAGCTTGCTACAGTCTGCCCAACATTGGGTATCTCAAAAGAAAATAATTTTTAATATATATATATATATATATATAATTATTAGAATATAATTATTATATATAGATAGAATAATTATGCTGCCTACTGTTTGGAACTGTCTTCATGTTAGGAGCCTATTTCTGATCCCTTAAATGCTGTCAGTAGGTGGGAAGCTCAATATGACCTCTATTGAATGTATTGAGCCTACCATAGGCCACGCCCATCCCTGGCACATACTGCTGCAAACATGATCACGCCTGCATGCAGCAAAACACACACTGGGGCACTATGCATTCGGCTCAAAGAGAACCTGTTTGCAGTCTTGACTAGACACCTACATGCTGTGAATTCCAGTCACAGTTTCTTACATTCTTACTCACTCGTTCTCTTTTTGCCTTATTGATTCCCCTAACTAGACATTTTAAACAAAAGACAAATGCCAAATCTCTCTCTCTATTTCGTTCTGTCTGTCTCTCTCTTAAAAGTTACTATACAGCTCTGGAGTGCAAAGGATTAGTATAGTATTATTCATACTATATCATTAATTTAAATAATACCAAGAATATAGGTATTTAAATAAACCTCTAAAACTTTTAAGCAATACATTCTGATGTGTCTTGCCTTGCACAGTTTGTTACATATATGAATGATACCTCAAATCATGCAGTTTGTGGAGGAGATGTACCATTACTAGAAATTATTACTTTTTGAGAACATTCTGATTTGTGATTTCTGAGATTTCGTTCAGTTGTATTTACCAGTAAATAGCCAACAAGCATCAGTTATCAATATCCTAACAACCAGTCAGAACACCCTAGCAACTGCCCAGAACACCCTACTTACTGCACAGCAATGTGCTATTGTGTTATCAATTACCCAGTGTACTTGAGCCACCACCTAGCAACACCCTGGCAACCACCCACAACACTCCAGCATCATGGCAGAGAGTTTTGCTCAAGCAAGCACTACTCAGAATTCTATCAAAAAATGTAAAAATTTTATGATGATGTGATTTAAATGATCAAAGGAGTTAAATATTTTAAAGCACTTCTAAAGGCTGTGCTGAAGTGGACAGGAAATGTGAATGAGAGCCGTAAGTATTTTGTTCACGCATTTGCCAATATGAGTTCCATTGTCCGTTTCTTTGCGATTTCTTTCGGGGGACACAATGCGAGCTTCATGCAAATAGTCCCTGTCTCTCCCCTTTGTTCTCAGTTGCAATGGAATACCATTGTGCCTGTAATGGACACTGACTATAAAGAGAATGGAAATACAGACATGAGTGGAATACAGATCAGAGAGTAAAGCATATCCTTCAGTAGCCCAATGAAAAAGCTGTGACATCGGCTCTTGGGGGGCATTTAAAGGAAAGATTGGAAAAGCGAGGGAAGGGGCAGATGGAAGTGTCACCTTGAGAAGATAGGATGGGAGGGAGTGGATGTGAACCAGCACCAACACTTTTCTCTCTCAATACAAATATAAAATTGAGCCTTTCGTCCAAATAACCGTCCAAAAATGCACAGGACACACACTGAATGAAGTCACACAACGCCCAAGAAATATGGAATTTTTCTGTATGTAAACTGTCGGTAGGTGTAATAGCGGTGTAAGGAATAGACTAAATTTTGTTTATAGTTTTAATGGTAAAATTTTTGCCAAAGGTTGATGGTCAGCGACAACATATGACGGTACGTGCTTGCCTCATGACCAAACATCATTGACACTAAACCTAACATAATGCAACACTTGCTAAAGGGAAGATTATGTATAATGTTTAAGTTTTGTGGTCACACTTTTAAGCCAGTGTACAGTAATGCATTTATTGTCATAAAAGGCATTTATTGTAAGTTAATTATTGTAAACATGAGTTTTGTTTGTTTCTACAGATTGTGGGTAGGGTCAAAATTATTTTCTATTCAAATCAATTTTACCATCAACCAATCTAACCCAGAACACTATTTTAAAAAAACAAACATGTTGTTTACAACAACAATCTTATTGGCCAGTATTTTGAGGAATAATTTTATTTTTAATCAAATTTCATTTTATTCCATCAACCATTTACTTGTTATCTTTCATCACACCAGTTTGCTTTTAAACCCATTTACATTCATCCCAATCTTTGCACCCTCCCATTCAAATGTAATTAATTTATCAGTCACACATACTGGCTTCAATCCTACTCGCCCTTATCTCTTCACATTGATTTTTTTCCTCAACCCTGATTCCTACTCGCCCAACTAGTTCACTGTTGTTGTGCAGGCTCCACAGCCTTAAGTGCCACAACTAAATGTGTTAGTGCAGAGAGCCACTACTGGAAAATAGGAGAGAGTGTGTGTATTGATCTGAGCAGCTGTGACTGATCAGTCTGGACCTAGGCAGGTGTCTTCTGAGTGCACTGCTCCTGGAGATGTTTATAGGAGGAATCAAAATCACCTCAGTGGAAGATTATAGGTTAGCTCACATACTCTCTTACAAGCCTTTCATTAGACAAAAACCCACACACATACAAGTCACTATCCTTTTTCCAACAATAACGCTACATCCAATACTCTAAAGGTAAGTTCACATTGACAACGATTTTATCAATGTAGGCTGCCAGCTAATCATAACTACTGACATCTGGCCAATAATGGGATGTATTGTCTGTGTTGTGGAAAATTCAATGCCCCTGCAAAATGAAATATCTTTTGGACCCTAGGGTGATTTCATTGGCTGAAAATATTTGTATTGTATTCAATGCTTAATTGTATTCAATGCTTAATTGTATTCAATGCTTAATTGAAAACCATCCAGTATCATTTAATGGTCTATCCATTAAAATACATCTAAAGGATTAATTCACCAAACAATGAAAATTTACCCTCATGTTGTAGAGTTTGTTGTTCTTTTGCAGAGCACAAAAGGTGGAATTTTTGATATTCTGGGCAATCCTTTTCAAATATTGACCTTTCCAAAAGGACAGGGGCTGTCAAGCTATAATATGACAATAAGTATTAAATTGAAGTATCATGAAAGTGGTACATAAATTTATATTTAATTACATATGGCATATCACATAATACAACTACAGACACAAATTGTCAAATATTTAATTTTTCTTTGTGTTTTTATTTGCTTTACCCTTCCAAAAAAGTACTTTGGGGGAACCATAGTACAATGATGGTATTAAAGAGTACGTCTACTTAATACCATAGCTGAAAGGTACTTCAAAGAATACAAAAACAATGTGGTAGTTCCACTCCATTCCAATATGTCTGTACACTATAAACACCAGAATCCAATATTTGCAGCCACCCACAGTTTAAGAGGGAGGTTAGTGTAGGGTAAAGTTAAGCTGCTCTGCGGTATTGTGGCATGAAACCACAGCTGATTTCACACAGAGCTTAACCGCTCTGACCATGTAATAGATGAGAGAGGAGAGAACAAAATAATCTGTCCCACTGTCCTTCTTGAACGAGAGCTGCTATTTCTCTCCTCAGAGCACTCACAGGCACTGAGGCGCAGACGGTTATTACTGTGATACAAGGTCAAAATCACATTTCACTGGCTTTTGTTGTACCATAATGCACCTCAGACACGACACACTCCAAGGTCCAAATGAAGCTATAGCAATCACAGGGATATATTGGGCATGAAAGATACTTTGACATTAGGTTGTGATATACAGTTCAGTAGCAATACTTTGTTTAATTTTTCATGCCAGCCTTTTTGTTTTTTTTTAGCTTGGCCTAGCTTGGCCATTATAGGACAACATCAAATGTATGCTATATTGTATAGCTCCCAGTCACATCAAATCAGAAACAGCCCAGGTTTCCTTTATTAAAAGTGAAAATGTTGCAATATTAATAAAATTATGTTTATTCAAGCAAGCAGGCTACAAAACCCTTACAATGTAACATATTAATATCCCTAGGTGTGTTTGCATTTGATGTGTTTATTAAAAATACCCACATACATAGGCACAGTTCTGCCTGGTTGTAGTCCTATTAGGATTAGCAATGAAGGGTAAAATTAAGCAAAGGCGGGGTGTCAATTATGATCTATTTCTGTATTTCTGGGACTGTGGAGCAGGGGTTGAAGTATCTATGAAGTATGTATGTCCAATACAATCCATGAACTTAATTTCATCATTGACTTTGTATTGTTTTCTTTTGGTAGGAAGCACATACTGGAGATTTGCAGTGAGCAGAATGTTCATCATGTTTAAAAGAAATCTCAATGCAGCAAAACCCTTTTTATAGGAATGCTTTTGGAATGTTTGATTATTCAAACATCAAATTAAAAAAAAATAAAAATCAAATAAGATTTTCCTGACATTCCAAAAAATTAATATTTTAATTTGCTAGGAACAGCAGAACCTTAGAAAACATCTAAAAGAAAATTCTAGTTTGATTTTATTTTGATTCTGAATGGTATTTAATATAACAGTGTTTTTCTCCACCCTTCAAACATCTTCGATACACCCTGAGCTGCTTAATTATAATGACTTTAAAAGACAATCACTATTGGTTTAGAGCGCCCACTGCTGGCAGTACTGCATATCTGATTGTAAATTTAAGAAACAGAAGTTTAGGCCAAGAATATGTGACGTTAGCCAACAGGGGCCGCTAAAGTATCGGTTTGAATTCGCTCTGAATTAAGATTTGTCGCCAGCATGTACTAAAGATTTTCCTGAAAATATATTATTATACTAATATATATAGTATATATATTAGTATAATATAATATATACTAATACTAATATATATTGTTACTAATACTAATATATACTGTTTGTTTTGGAACATGTATTTTATTTAATTAAAATACATGTTCCAAAACAAACAGTATATACACTCATTACAAAATACACTCATTACAGTAAAATACAGCTATATCTATATAGCTGTATTTTACCGTGTGAGCTAATTAAATGAAATACATGTTCCAAAACAAACAGTTGAGCCACCTCCCGATTTATGAACCCAGGCTATGAATCATACACAAACAATGTGTAAAGTTTGGGGGGGAAGACATACCAGTGAGGTCAACAACATTTCCAAAGCACAAAACTAGATGAAAACTCAATAAGATTAGTATTTAAACTCTGGCTAATTTACGGCTACCCGGGAGACCAGCAAAGCTTGTTTGACATAAACCGGCAGGAATGAGGGAGGCTCCCCTGGAATGGTGACCACAGAAAATGAAGGCTGCTTTCCACACATCAGGCCAGAAAAAAGAGAAAACAGGCAGTTAAGGAAATGGGGTTCACTTTCTGCACAGTTGGGTGAGAAAGCAAGAGAGACAAGCAGGCCAGGGTGGTTTTGTAGGGGTTACCAAGAAATTGGGAGAAATTTTGGAAAGAGAGACTGCGGTGAGAGTGCTGACGCACAAGTGGAACATGAGGGAACGGCGAGAGACTTGCTACGGTGCAAACACGTACAGCAGTCCCAAACTCACTGTTGACAGCATTTGACAGCAGCTACCATTTCAAACACAGTGGGGAATTTACTATAGAATAAATGGAACCCGCAGTCTGCATTGCTGTGGTTGCTTGAATTACGCAAATCAGGTAAACGCACAAATAGGCAGCAATTTTTTAATATATAGGTCGGTTGTGTGTGCTAGGTTGTGAAGTACGCAGGTGACTACCCTGATCTGGCATACTTCTCTGGGACTGTACAGGAGTGTTCTTGGCTCATTAAAATATTTGCTGTTCTACATGTGCATTTAGATATGTGGCTGGTTATAAAGATGTAACATTTGTCCAGTCATTCTACCTGTGTGGGCTGTCAGGGCTATATCTCGGCCAGATATGTTTGTGTACACACATTTCATGATAGACATTAGAACACAGACCTTTTTTTGCACAGGGACATTGTCAAGCAGGGAAGAATCTAGAAAAAATTGCTGTATGCTCTTGCATTAAAATTCCACACTGGAACAATGGAATCCTATCCAAAACATTAATAAATAGCTCCAGACTGTTAGTCCTTCTAAACTTCACAGATGGCACCATACAAATTAGGGTGGTAATGTTCTCCTGGCGCTCACCAAAGTCTGTTGAACCAACTAGCCTTCTCAAACTGGCAAACAGTTAAGCATGTTTCATCACTCTAAAGAGTAAATTTCCAGTGGTGGCTGATGTTTGGCACTGCCATTTGTGTGCTTTTTGTTTTTGATTAAAAATGAATCTTAGCTAATTTCTAAATTGATGCTACCATGAGTGTGTTACAATGTTTGTGCACTGTGCTACTTAGCACCTTGTGCTCCTGTTCTGAGACCATGTGTGGCCCAATTGCTGAGATTTTACTGCCATCAAAGCTTTCAGTGAAAGAGATTGTGTGGAGTAGAAACTAAAGCACAGTACTGGTGATTGGAAGGTTGTTGGTTCAATCCCTAAAAGAAGCAAACCTTGAGCTGTCACCATAGTGCCTGTGAGCAAGATGCAGCTTTAAAAGGAAAGACATCTGATGAACAAAGTTGTTGAAAAGGTGACATCCAATACCTGACACTTTGAAACCCTATAAGCTGCTGTCTCTTGTCTATGGAGATTAGAAGGCTGCATGTTTGAATGTGCACACCTGTGAGCAGCAGGTGTGGCTTGAATAATCAGTCCACTAACAGAATAAATGACCTTCTAGGTTCATTTATATTATATGAAACATACTGAAAGACGTTGATGGCTGAGACTTCTCACTCCCTAACACTCTGCTATTTGTTTCTCACAGAAGAAAGTCACATGAACGTGAATAAATGATGACAGAATTTTCATTTTTGGGTGAACAATCTTTTTAATATTTTTAGACAGATGTTATGACAATAAAAGCTGCATCATCTTTAAAATAACCCATACCTTCTTGACTCATGGTTTGTAACATCATAACAGCCCCCTGACCAAACCATAAGTGAAATATCTGTGGTGTCTCTGACTCGATTATTGCGGTAAGAAACTTTTAGTTCTTCAGACTTTTATTGCTCAATAATTCTGCCACCACAGACATGCATTTCAATTTATTAGAGCCATAAATATGCACTGTAGAAGCCACCTTTGAGAACAGGCATGACAGTGAGTCTCTTGCATTGTGTGCCTTTTATCGATAGAAACTGGCAAAAAGTTTCTCCTGTGGATAAGACACAAGAAAAGATGTTGTTGCGGCGAGTCAAACACCCTCCTCTGTGTGTTCAAGGGAGTGTCTGGTGTAAGAGTCAGATCAGATTATTATCTAAATATTGTTCTTTTCTGAAGTATTGTGTAAAATGTTCCAAGCTGAGTGTTAACACATTCTAGCTGTTATGTGCTAGTGATAAATCTGACCAGTTTGTGTTATGGTCATGCTGTTATTGCACTCTCTTACACATTACGCTTAATTTCTGTTTTTTGTCAATGCAAGATTTCCCAAAAGTGCTTCACCTACAAACAATATCTTATCAGATGTCATTACGTTTTTGTAAATAAGAATCATGTTGTAAGAGCCATGGTTTACCGGTTGGCACACATGCTCCAGACAGGTAAATTTGTACTTGGACAATAAATGCAACAACAACGCTGTCCGTCACTAACATCTTTTGTTTCCATAGATGTCAGTTATGAGTTTGGAACCACATGATGACAGAATTATATTTTTTGGCTGAACTGTCCCTTTAAGAGCATATTGCCCTATTGCAAAATAAACTGTCAGACATTAAATTAGTTCTATAAATGCTTCATGACAGCCTGCTATACTATAGAAATTTCCACACACCAAACTGCTTGTTTGTTTTATGCTCTCACTGTTTTCACACCCTTATTTGTAGTACATCTAAAATTGGCCACAAACCCCAAAGCTTCTTGACACTGAGACTAACGTTTTATCCAATAACAGGAATAAAGGAGCCATGTTGGGTTAAGCCCTGTGACCTGTGAAAGCTGAGAGCAAAAGAACTCGCACACAAACACACAAAAGAACAGGGGCAGACGGCCAGCTTCCAGTCTCATTGTTTTATAAATGGAAAGAAATTCACTGACAACTTCCTCTGCTTTCCTCAGCTGGTCCAACATGAGGATGGAAGAGATTTTTTTTGACAAAATGGTGGCGACAAAGACAAAAATAGTGCTCTGTTATGAAATGTAGTGAAATTATTCTAATTGAAATTAAGCCTTAGAAATTTTGGAATGCTCTGCATAAGTGACAAAACATCATGTTAGCATGTTGTTTGGCATTAGCATGTTGGCAATGTAATGATGCATTAGTAAGCATAAATATCCACAGCACAAACAAATATTGGGCAACAGTCAGTTTATAATCATAAGCAAACTTTAAGTATACTATTTTCTTATTGATGCTAATTTGGCTGCTTAAACTTTTTTTACGTGCAATGCTGATGCTGAATTAATCTGGCTATTTATAAATTTGTGCGTGCATGCACTTTATCCATTTAACCATGAATGCAAAACGTAGATGTGCATGATAATGCGTCCCACATTGTTTAGCCATGCATACTATATGTAAATGCGTACATGTGTCTGTGTGTATGCGTTATATGTATATGTGTATTACTGTGTGTGTGTTGTACTGTAAGTGCACTCTGGGGCTGCTCTGTAGCTGGTATTTATAACCGTGCTGTCAGGCCCTGGCTGCAGTTGGACCGTGGGAATGTGGCAAAGTCTTTCTGTGGTATTTTTAATGTTTGTTATTAAATATTCCCCCACGGGACCATGACCAAACCATCGCCCCCTCCCTCTCTTTCTCCTTCACCCTCCCTCGCTTTCTCTCTATCCTCCATCTCGGTGCATTCTTCTTTCCCAAGGAGGAAAGTTGAGCAGGATCCGATAACAGCCAGGCTCTGGTTTCTGTGGAGATCCGGGAAGAGCGGTGAACAACTGTTGCTGCAGCTGGACTTGTACAGAGCAAGCCACAGTCACATAGTCTTATTCTCCATTGTGTGTGTGTGTGTGTGTGTGTGTGTGTGTGTGGTCTTCTGGATTGTTTGTATGAACACATCAAGATGAACACACAAACACACACACAATATAAGTTGGCTGCGCAAGTAAGTAAATTATTCTGCACGTATTGGCATTGCAAAGTATACAAAAGATGTCTAATGAACACACACAGCCATTTCTAAACAATCACAGACGTTTAGGGTGAAACACAGCCAGAGATGTGCTGGAACAGGTGATGTGTGTGTGTGAACAGGCGGAGAATGGCCAGACAAGATTTTACGGGTGTCAGCTCAAGGCGACACGTTGCAGTGAAAGTATTTCCTTTCTGCGGCTGTGTTTGTTTGTTTGAATCTCTGGCCATGGCCTGATGAAGCGTTCGGGAAGGATGGGGTTATCGTGCAGACGCAGAGTTCGCTGAGAGGTGGTCATGGAAACGTTCTGGTCATAAGTCTCCTCTTACAGAGTTTGATTCATTAGTCTCACACAGACTAATTCTATGTAGGAGGAATCATTGCACCATTTTAAACGCATGATATGCACATAATTTCCGTTTGCTTGTTTGCCAATAAAAAGTTTCCAAGCAGTTCTTCAGGTTGTAGTAGCCGATAATGTTATATATCTGTGAATAATCTGTCTTCCATGTTCATGTACAATGCTGTCTTTGCCAGTCCAGGAAGGCAGGGCTGGCCTGAAAATACAAAACTGCAAAGGACCTAAGCTAACCCATCAGTCCACCACTGTCTTTACTCATTCACATACAATGCACAATGTTGCTTGCTTTACTGTGTATTTAGCTGACATATATTGACAGTGTTTTGATGTTCACTGTATTTTGATAGGTATAAAAGAAACACTTCAACTAAAAGTTAAATGCAGAAGGGCACAAGATCAAATCTGAGGTGATTAAAGAAACAATTCAAGTAATAGACCGCATTCGATAGCAATTATTTTGTGGTTATACTAACCTGACTAATGTGATCTTTACTGTAAGGCGCTATTAATGTAATAATCATCTCTTCAGCATGTTTGGCTTCCAGCAGTTAAAAAAACTTGTGCAGACAGTAGAAGTTGGATGGGATGGCCTGCGGTAAGGAGGGATTAACTCAGGGATTCCCGCAATTCTTTTTTAAAGAGAGGGCTGAAATCACGTGAGCTTCTGCAGAACTACAGAACAATGTAATTTTATATTGTGTTAGTACCGTTCTACTGCCACTGCGGCTTCAGGGGACTGCTGTGTTGCTGGCAGAACTTTATTTTTCTTTAAATCTTTCTATATTCACATTGTAAAAAATAATTGATTTTGACAGCCAGCCTACAAGTTGATAGCCCTATATCGAGTCCATCCCTGCGACTGGGTTGAGAAACCAAACATTATTAAGTTTAGCCATTGGATCTTCAAAGATAGAAACAGGCACCTCAGAGATGGAAACAGGCCATTAGGCCTGGTACAACAGACTTCCATGCTCCTCTCATTCTGCCAGGAGCAAAATAACACTGCTGCACTATTTCCCTTTGGACATTTTATTTTCATCATTTGGTTTTCCAATTCTGTTTTTATTCAAAATAAAACTACCCCACCACAATGAGTATCCAGAAACAGTAATGGTAGGTCAAGACTTGGGTACTGGGCTGCTTGGTTGGGTTCAAATGGACATAAAGGTCAGTGGGTGTACTGACTGGCCAAGCTTGTACATTCTGATCTAGAGCTATATCTGCAAAATCCAAATCTTCCTATTGTTGTACCATGTTATTATAGTGGTATCCAGCCAAAAACTAAGTACAAGGTTCAGCTGAAAATATCAGGGCCAAAAATATTGCGCTGACAACATGCAGGCCTAAAACGCTTATAGTAGTGAAGTTAATCACAAAAAGCATATTTCCTTATCTGAATATGTTTGAGTATTGCTGGTCCTACTGTAAATCTCTCAGCTGATTTCTTCATTTGGTTGTTGTGTGTTCCATCTCTCCACCTCCTGGTTCTCTGAATCTTTTTTAGGACGCACACGAGAGTACAATCTCAGACACTTTTACAGAGAGCGAAAAGGAGAAAAAAGAAACAGAAAAAAATGCTTTCCGCACAACAGGCCAGATATATCCTTGTGGTTTTCCATGTGTTTATTTTGATTTTCTGGTGGGACGACATATCTAAGGGAAAACCATAACGACTCAGTGGTGGTGCTTTCCCTCCGGGGAGCGTCATTCCGATAAAAATAGTGAGCTCTTTTTTTGGAAGAGTTCATGAAGCTTGAAAAGTGTGTCCCCAGGGTTTCACATGAATTAGCATTGCTTTTGCATATGGAGGCCTCATTTCTATCCGGATGGGGCCATTACGGATGTATGTTGACACTGTAACTTCATCTCTGCTTGATCTATTGAATAGTGAGGCGACCGCTGAGATTGGCAAAGACTTGTTGTTTTGTTTGAATTCACATAAACATAATTGTCATGTTGGCGAAGAACACATTCTTTTGTGTCTCTTTTCGTTTCCCCAACCAGATTAATTGCAATTGTGTATTTGTTTACCGGACTCCCTCCTGTTATAATTCAGTTCTCTGTCATTCATTTTTGTTGTTCAAGGACTCATGACTGGGTCTAAAGGAAGTTTGTGGGCGGCTAGGAATTGTGGAGTTGGAAAAAACTCCTCAGTTCAACCTCTGGTTTTAACCTTACGTAGTTGAAGGTCTGGCACTAAGCACTTCATGCTATGCTCTGCTGAATGCTTCTTATACCTTGGTCAACATGTTCCTCAAACTGTTCTTTAGTAACCGAATAGGATCTAAACTGCCACTCCTTAAAGCCAAGCGCACACTTTAGTACTCAAGCTTGTCCCCTTTGATGTTTTAGGCTGCCCAACAATCTGTGTAAAGACGTCCCAGATCTTGATTTGTGCCCATCACTCACAATCTTGTAGTATCTATAAACCTGTCTGAACCAGGATGAAAAGGATTGCGTTCATTTTCTAGTAATTATGGCAGCAGTAATTCATCCAATGATTCCTTATTTTCCCAAGCTGTTTTGTGGTTATTTGAAATATAAAGGAACCAATCAATATCTGTTCAGATCTTAACATATACAATAGTCAATCAATGTTCATACCTCTTTTTCATTTCCTGGCTTAGAAGAAGAGCAAGCAGTGACAGCAGAATCAACAACTTCTGTTCATCTAATGGTCCCCATGATCCCTGCTGCAGAGTTAATATTCACAGGTCAGGAAAACATTTCAAATCCTGAGCAACATCCTCCTACTCTGAAGGTGATTAAGCTAAAGTAATGCTATATAGAGTTAATTTCTATGCAAAACAACATTTCGGTTAACTGACAAATGCTATGTAGGGTATTTATAGTGTTAAATTACAAAAATAAGTTATCCAAAAGTCATTATGGTTAGGATTACATAAGAACATCCTATTCCTGCAGCTCAGATGGTAGAGCATTGCGCTAGCAACACAAAGATTGCGGGTTTGACTGCCAGGGGAGCACAGTTTTCAAACTGTATACTTTGAACACACTGTAAGTTGCTTTAAAGCATCTGCCAAATGCGTAAATGTACGTTAACATATGACTGCCATTATGTTTATTTATCAACCCATATTAGGTATTCAACAGCTTGGTCAACGCTGATGAACACAGTGTGGCAGTATGTGAAGGGAACCACAATAGTCACACTGTCCTATTTTTCCAGCAACAGTGATTCATACCAGGTGTTTTTATATGATACTTCAAAGTGTGCTATGGTATTACGACACAATTTCATGACATTTCGTAACTATTTGTGTTTTAGTGATTTTGTACAATCTCATTCATGTTTTTATACATGCTGCTTTCACCCCAGAACTGATTAGGGTTTAGTGGTGGGGTTAGAGGTGGAGCTTTATGTTTGCTTTTTCTAAAGTGTTTCTAAAATTATACAAATTCATATGAAATCATAAAGCAGTTATGTTTTATGAGATCAGGTTGGGTATTACTATGGTACCATGTCCAAAAGTGGTATGCTGTAATACAATTTGTTAGTTTAAAGGGCTTGTGAGATTTAGCATCAGTGCAAGGTTTTGGTGAACAGAAACATGTTGGGACTGTGTGGATCTGCCCATTTCTGGACCTGATCTCTTGTCCCTCCTTAATTAACAAAACTCAGACTCTCTCTCTCTCACTCTCTCTCTCAGGGTGGGTCAACAGCTACGCACAGAGTAAAGCTGTGACTAATAAGAAACACCAAAAGGAGAAGACACAAACAATGGCCCGTCTGTGCCTGCTGAAATATGGGTCTGCCCCTGATGATTGCTTGCAGGGGGAAATCATTTCCCCTATTGGCACTGGATAGAGATGTTCATCTCCTGAGTACTGTGATGTGTGTGTGTTATCAAAAAATCTCACATTGAACAAAAGGGGTATTTTGACATGTAAATGCATGTCAGGGGGCTTTTCATTTCCTAGGGAACCAAAACACACTTTGATTAATGTCTCATGTTTAACAGTGAAGTATTCAGTTACAAAAAATGATTGGCATGGTATCCGATAGTAATACCATGGTACATTGATATATACTATATATAAAGCCATATATATACAACTGCATAACATGTTAAAAACAACATTTGCAACCAAATAACAACGCCCTGGCAAAGGCCCACAACACACTAGCAACATGGAGCTGAGGTTTCCTTGGACAAGAATTAAAAATCAGTTCCATTTTTAAAATGCACAAGACTTTGGAATAGCATTTGTCGTACTGCCAGCAATGTGTGTAAATGAAACTTTTGGTCCGCACTGGTAGAACATCCTATCATTGCATTCAGACTGAATGCAATGATAGGTCGTTCACACTGACAATGTACACACAGAATTTCAAGATTTATTTTTTAATAAATATGCACACCACATTTGCCCATCTTGCAGGCCAGGACTTGCAGGCCAGGACCAGAACAAATGTGTTGTACTTTTCGGAGGGACTGTACAGGATCATTCCACCACTGTAATCCAAACACTTGCGTCAGCTTTTTAAAATGCCAAAAGCATGCTCAGCTGCAGTGCCTGTCTGGAAATATGTTGCTTATAATACTAATATACTGCTTATCTCCATCAATTAATCTTCATTTGATGAATTACCACCGTCATGATCCATAGAAACGAAATAAACATCTTTTTTTTAAAATAATTAAGTTTAATGCCTTTACAGCTTACCTTTCACAAACTGGATGTGTGACACTGGGTGTGACTGTACAAACACGATCCCCATGTCACACTGTACAGTCTCATTTGTCGTGTCAGACTGTTTGACAGTCAAGACGCATCAGAAATGGACGCTCGCAAGAAGACTCATAAAAAGCAAACAAAAAAGTCATTTTCCCTGATGCGACTTGAAGTTGTTGCACTAATTGTGTCATCAGGTTTGGCACTCCTATTGGTTCTTGGTTTGATGGTCGTTGCCATTTATTGGCTGTCGGTGAACATGTTAAACCAACGGTCAAACCAAAAGTCTTATTTGTAAAGAAAGTGTATTTATTAAACTAAAATGCCTGTACACTGAATGTGCAAAGATTACTGCTGGTTACATTAAATGAGTGGTTAGTAAATATGACACAGGTCTTTGCACTGCAATGTTGGGCTATAAAGTGGTTCACTAGCGGTTTGGTGAATTCACAGTGTTCATGTGTTTTAGCATCAAGCACCACCCACCCAACACCCCCTATATGTCTCTCATATGTCAGAATACACATATTCTTCTTTCTTTGAGTATCTGTATGGAAAATCATTCATAGCCAGAACTTAACTCAACAAATCCCACTGCAGTCATCAAAGATAGATACAAATCATTTGAAAACACATTTCCTGTGTGGAAGCTGTGCTCTTGAATGCATATCACAGATTAGCATGTGTGTTTTATAGAAAAAAGTGATAAAGTAAAAGCTGTGTAGGAGTTTGTGATTAGCTTTCCCACAGCAAGAGAATGAGAGAGAGACAGAGAGAGAGAAGGAGAGAAAGAAAGGTGGTGTAATATTTGTTGTGAGGTGGTCTCAAAGACAGCTTTGGTTTCCTGCTGAATGCAGGTGTGTGACAGCATCTTTGCACACCACCCTGCCTATGTCTCTCCTCTCATCTGCACTTGTTCACCTGACCACAAGATAGACAGATTACCTTTCACACACAGCTTCTTTTAGAGAGGCAGAAGTATGTGTTTGTGTGGTTTTGTATCTGTATGTATTTAGGCAGGTGGCACACATCCACAAATTAATAACAAAACTTTGTTTTGTTTTGTGTGTAGCATTATGATTTGTAACATGCCAAACATATATGTTGTCTTTTACACTCAAACGTTGAAAATGTTACAGACTATTTTAAAGATGATGTGGGTTTATGTGTATGTGTGTGTGTGTGCGGTGTGTGTGTGTCTGTAATAGCGGTTTACACACAGGTGTTCTGCAGTGCTCTCTGCTGTTTGCAGGCACATTAAAGTGTAAGCAATCACTTTGACAAACAGCCAGAAAGTGTCTTTGTGCAATTTATAGATGAAATACACAGATTCACAAAAATGCTTAAGAAGCCCTTCTGGTTATTTTTCATTTTGCTGTGTTAAATATTACATTAAATCATATATAGGATTATTTTCAACTGCTTGAAAGTAATTATTTATAATGTTATCATTAAATATCGGACATTGAAAATAAGAATGATTAAACAAATAAATAAATAAAAAAGATTTGTTTGTTAATGGAGTGTTTTATGTGGTCAAATACCTTAAAAAATAATTTTGTTTCATTCCTAAGCTTGTAGTAATGCACTTACAATGAAAGCATATTTAGCTAGGGTTTTGAAGGATTTAGAAACAGAAATTGAAGCTTGTGTTTTCTTGGTTTATATTATATTAATAGATTATGGTATATATTAATTCAGCCATACAAATGTGTGTAATGTGATCTGTGTAGTAGTTAAATTGGTCCATTAGCTGTGGGACTACTGTTCTACATACATTTTTGTAAAAAACCTTTGGTTGTGCATTGCCAGTGTTCTTGTGGGTCGGTTTTTCTTACTGTAAACAGTTCCTTTCTGAAACATTGTTCATACAATTAAAAGAAGAAACAAAAACACACATATAATTAAAATCTTGTACCTTTACTTTTAAGTGTTGCCCATAGACTTCCATTGTGAGTACAATGCTGTATTTTTTCCCTAAATTAACACAAAAAAAAATCAATTCAGAGAGTTTTTCAAATGTTTACTTTTTTGTTAAAAACAAACCAATGTTCCAAGCTGCTTCGATGTCCAAATACACTAAAGCATTTACAGATGAGCTATAATTCCTCCAGTTTTTCAGTTTTCAATGTCTTTTCACTGAAAATGGAGAGACTAGACCATTGCAATCCGTTTATTTGGTGTTCAGATTTAGAGTGACCACTCTAAAACTTTTACTACATCCTACATGTGTTTAGTTCATGACAGGTGTGGGCTTTGAGTTAATTTTAGACCAAGGTCTTCTGACTTTATTTATAAGGGTGGGGGACAGTTGTCAAACTACATATGTGTCTTCTCTCAAATGGGCGTTTGGGACAGATGGGACTAAAAATAGATATAGAGATAAAAAATTAGAGACAGAATCCCAGAGAGGGAAAAGACAAATGTTGTAAGAGGGAGAAAAAAGTAAAGGGTTTGTCGTGTGTGTTGTCAGAAGAAAATGTGTTGCTTGACACAGCTGTTGCATATCCAACAGTTTTGATATGAGAGGGGAAAGTGGAGAGGTTGTTATTGTGCCCTGACTGAAACAATCTTTACTTATCCAACAGCTGTAGTGCAAACCGCCTCTACAGGTTCATGCTATAACAGAACTTCAAAGGGTGCTATGGGTGTGTTAACCAAACAGACAAGGCTTTTGATTATATAATATAATTTTGATTAATTTTGCATGAATTAAAATTGTATGTATATGTAGTTAAGTAAGTAACTTAACTAAAGATAAGTACATGCCATTTAAGTATTGTTCATTGTTAGCTCATGCTAGTGTAGTTAATGTTAACAAATTTTAACTTTGAACTTTATTGTAAAATGTTACCGGTTAATGTGTCACTTTGCACCACTTCTGTCGTCAAACAGAAATGATTTCCAAAATGTTACCCCCATCTGCCAAAAACCCTCCAGTATTGAGTCAATGTTTCTATGTCCTGCTGGTCAGGATAATCAGACAAACAGAGCAAAGTTTGGATGGCGCCACAGAGCCGCAGTGTTTACACTCTTCTGGAAAATCAACCAAGTAATTGCTTCCTTATAGTTGTCTCTGTATATTAGGCTGGGATATAAGTATTTTAACATGGAAAATTAGTGACATTGAGTGAGGAAATAAAGCTTATATTCTTTGTGAGTAATTGCAAGGGAATCTCACTCTCTCACATACACCCTTACAAATGAAGACTCCTCAAGAAAAAGGGAAAAGAGAGAGAAAAGCAAATACACAGAGAATGAAAAGGAGAGTGAAAGTGAAAAGATGGATGAGGAGTAAAGAGAGAGAGTTTGCATAAGCAGGATTTGAGAGGAATTAAAGGACATGATTAAGAGAAACAGCTGCACTGACAGAGAGAGAGAATATGTGGATAGTTGAAGTCCCTTTGAGCTGTGCCTTTGAATCCAGTCAATTCTGAAAAAGTCAGCACAGCATTTTTCATAATCACTGCAGGACAGTACAGATAATTCTTTGGGTTCAGATAATTTAGGGAATGGCTACATTTCACAAAAGCATGTCCATGTCAACCCTATCCCAAGTCTTCAAATAAAAAAGTTACATTACATTAAAATAATTAATGTTTTTTTGTTTTTTCATGGTTGTAATACAGTTCGTTTTCATTTCATTTATTTGTTGGGAAATATGATATGGTTTTGTGAGATTCATACTATAACACAGATTTACACATCAGAATTTAAATCACACAAGGCTTCTATGAGAACATGTGAGCATTGTGTGCGTGTGTGTGGTGAGGGTTTACTAAACCATGTATTAACCTAAAAGTGATCAAAACCTGACAAAACCGAGCAAAACCTTTTTAAATTGTAAAACTGTAGAGGGTTTTCTGTTAGGATTAGTGTTAGAGTGTAGGGTAGGGTAAGTTATTGTGTTTATAACTAGTTGTTAAGATAAGTAAACGTGCATGCGTGTGTGTGATTGGGTCACTGTGAGAATTTACCATGTGGTGTAGTTTAGCAGTATGCAATGGACAGGAGAGCAGGATGACCTCACCTCTGCTCAGTTTCAACCGAGGCCATTGTCAGTCCTTAACCCTAGACCAGCCAATAGAGAGGCAGTCATCAGAGGCCGTCAGAGAAACCCTGAGAGAGATAGACAAAAACAATTGAATTGCACAGCTTTTGTTGGGTTGAAAAGTTCTATTTTTGTAACGTAATAGTAATAGTCCCATACAAGAAGGATATATTGTGCTTTTTATAAATCTAAATTTCTTCCATAAATTTCTTGTGGTAGCATTTAGTAGTTTTAAATTTAACTGAAATGTCTGACCTCATTGAGCTAAAGGGTTAACTTAATGCTAGCTCATTATGTCTCAGACATGAGATCTTCTTTGTCCTCTGGAGCTAAAGTAATTGTCATGAAATAGCTCTTAATCATCAAGGATAAACATAATCAGAGGGGACTCCATCCTCATTCAGTCATGCAGATAAAACGCTGAAACAAAGGAAATATTTAGAGAAACTACAGCGTCAATAAACATCCTAAAGCAATAAGTACCTGGAAACTAATGAAGATATAGGGGTATGCAATGTTTCAAATGAGTCATGCTCATGTCTAGAGAACTGAGTGTGTGAATTACAAACTCACCACTTTCTCTGTTAGCCTCTAATTGATTATTACTGAGTTTGTTTAATCACGAATACATCAAACTCATTTCCATTGGTGAGGGTTACCTTCCAGCAGCTCTCATTGGCTGTGTTCTTTTGAGAAGTGTTTCTAAATGTCTGTGTCCAAATGGAACGTAAAAATACTGCATACTGTACTGTATACTGTATGGTATATGCAGTATACTGCTTCACATACTATGTTTGCAGTATATAATAAAATATGTGAATAATAAGCAATGGAATGAAAAAAGTTTGAAATGGTAGTATGGTGCATTGTTGTCACATGACCTTATTTTATGCATATGTTCACAATACAGTATGAATACTAAATACTGCATAAATACTACATTTTATGTAAAGTAATTATGGTTTTACAAATGACACAAAAATTAATTATGCTTTTGTTTCTGTTTATTGTGTTCTGTTCTTTCACAGAGCTAAAAATATGACAACTTATAGAAAGGTGCTAGGTCTGTGTGCATTTGTCACATTAAATTTTGATTGCAACAATGTCAATGTAACAGGTTCAGTTTGGCATTTCTTTGGTGGGCACTGTGAGAAAAGAGTTCGGAAAGCAACACAAGGTGTGTCACTATCTAAAATAGGTCAGGATAAAAAGTGTTTTTGAGTTTTTCCATAAAGTCCATGATGTAATGGTGACCTACAAAAAACAGATGGGATTTGGGGTTCTTATATGAGCTGCATGTTCCCTTTAAGACGCCCACTGGCCTTCACACTCACACTGTTAAAGATTTCTGCTTCTTCTCCTCAGTTTATTTATTTTTTGGCTCTGTGGTCCTGACAAAATTGGGTAGGGAAATGGCTTCTCTGTATATTCCCAATCCACAATACAGTAAGTGATGATATAAGAACTTGTGACCAATCAGGGCCTAGTACTTTTCCTATACAGTAGTCTGTTGTGTCTATATAAATTGAGTTAGCTGCTTTAGAGACCCTGGTTCTCTATGGAGTCATTCTGGTTATTTTAGCATTGGAAGGGTCAAGAGGTTTTCACACAACACTTTTCTTAGTACAATGAACGTGCCTAAAACCTTCAAATGTTGGCCTTCTAACCATGATTTAAAAAACTTGTCCCTTGATAAACATACATTTAAGTTTAACTTTAAAAAACTGTCTGTTAATAAACTTAGTAGACTTGACTAAAGATGTATTTACCAAAATCTGGATCACATTTGATTTCCATGAATTAAAGTCCTTTGACAAATTTATGAGTGAAACAGAATATTCAGTGGGAAATAATTTAGGGCGGGACTTTATTCTCTGGATTTGATTGATTTAAAAAGTAGACTGTGATATTATTTGTTAAATTTGTTTTCCCTGACTTTACGGCCTTGATCCTGGCAGCTTGATCAGAAAAATAATTATTATATTTTAATGAAAGATTTAAAAACAAATGTTCTCCTAAAAGCATCTTAAAAATCTCTTTCTAACCAGAGTTAGCTAATAAGCTAACCATGATGAAATCCTATATGGAGGTGGTTTCCCTCATGGTCAGCTATGGTGGAAATGGGCTCAGCTGCACATAGCATCTCTGTTGTCCCCTAGGAGGTTTCTGGCCGGAGAGGCAGAGCATCTGTTTGTCTCTCTCAGTGTGCTGGTGTGTTAAGCTGAAGGATTACATTACAGTTGTGCTGGATCTGCCATTCACTAGAACCAAGTCAGTTGCTTGTCAGAATAACTCCAAGAACCAGACCACACAGATAGAGGGCAGTTTGAGTTCTGGTCTTTTAAACTTTCTTCTGGTCTATTGCTCTTTCTTGTTTCTTTGGGTGTTCAGGTGTGCTTCTTTTCTTTTATCCCATACAAACATTACCACACTCTAAAAAATAAAGGTAGAGGGATGGGTTAAAAAATAATTAATTTCCTAGTTTTTTGGAAGTCATCTACGTACTATGGTGCTTTAAGGAACCAATACACCGATTTGAAGAACTTGCAATATAACATCAGTAGATTGATATTTTAATCTTAAAATAGTCTTAAAAAAAGTCTTTTTTTTTGTCATGGAATGTTTTTGTTTTCCATTGGCTGTGCACAACAACAAAAAATTATGAAAGACGGTCCGAAAAGTAACACTAATTCCTTTCATTGTGATTCCTTTATGCATTTATTTCTGGTGTAGTCCATGTAGACTGTCAGGGAGATAAACACATGAAAAGTAAAAGCAAAACATAGCAGATATTCCATAGTAAATAACAATCAGTTATTTTTGGTACAATATTGTATTATGTTCCCAAACACCATTCGGCAGACATCCCTGCTGTCGCATTATATTCTTTCATATCTATTTCTAACTCTCCTCCTAACTCGTCTCTGTGTCTGTCCATCTGTCCTCTCATTGTTGAACGTGTTTCGCTGAATTGTCGGAAAAGGAAGCATCTGATTATTCACAAACAAAACAAAATGTGTATAAAATCAGTGGTCGTAGGATGTACATCGACCCAGAAAAAGCCCCAGCATTGTTTGCGTGTTGCTGAATTTTTTTAACCTCTTGGCCGTGTGCCTAAATGGCTAAGTGACCTCTTTAGGGAAAATATTTATAGAATGATATGTAGGTAAGCAATCCAGCGGGTCATTGTGGTTTTGGTTTGGTAGATGTTTTAAATTTGTTTGCCACTAGTGGGATTGTGAAAGGCAAAACAAATTCTGGGCTTGGCATCAAGAAAAAAACGCACGCATGTAGCATGTTCATAGTTTTATGCAGTTTTTGCAACCGAAAACTGCAAATATAATATAATATATACTGGGTTTTGATTCAGAGCACCTAATATGTTTACATAAAATAACTAAATATGGAGTTGAAGTTAGATCTTGGTTGGAGCACTTGGTGCTTGTTAGGGCAATGCTGTGAGATTGCTAGGGTGTTTTGTGTTGTTGTTAAGTGGCTGCTTACTGGTCCAAACCAAAAGGGCCTGTCTTAAAGTATCTGTGATAGTCCAGTCCCTAGATAAGGTTTTCAAAGTCAGCCTATGGATATTATGCACCATAACATAAAACTTAGAATTAGGTTTTCTTTCAAATTCAAATCTTAAACCCTAAGCATTCACAACAGTGGTAATGCTTGTCTTATTCAATAAGATTATAAAGAAAGGGTTTGTTTGGTAGGTTAGTAGAAGTGATTGCACACTGTGAGTAGAAGCATATGTATCAAGCCGTGCTTCTAACACTTTAATCAATACTGTGTGTTTGATATTAGACAATATTAAAACAGCAAGTCTCTCTAATACATTTAGGGGAACCATCCAAAGAATTTTCTCCTCAAAGCATGTGTGTGTGTGTGTGTCTGTCTGTCTGCCTGTCCTCGTTTTGTGTCTGTATGCGTATTTCTGTGTGTGTGTTTGTATCCTGTCCTCTGGAGAGCACTCGTCTATGTGTTTAGTCATTTTAATGATAACCACATTCTCCCTTTTTGCCATGCCATTCATAATGACGCATGTTGTTGTTTTCAATGGCCGAAAATGAAACTCATATGCTTTTTGAGGCCTCCTTTGCATTTTTGCAATATTTAACAGCTGTGGGTTCACTTTAAATCTCTCTTGAAGCTCCACATGCACTACAGTGTGTTGACATGACTATTAATCTTGTTATTATAATGTAATACATGTCTTTATAACAATCTATAGAACAATAATTGCAGAATGAATGCATTACAAAAAGTGGTCGATCATTGCTACTAGTTAAATGTAACACAAAATGTCCATTTGCTTTGGTACTTTCACAAGTACAACAGTTTCCTGATCATGATACCATGTTTTTCACAGGTTTTAAGACTGCCCATGAGTAATTGTTTTGTGAGTGTGTCAGTTATAGATAAAATTGATATAAGCTCAGTATGAATATGAACATATCCAAGAACTGGTAAAGAAAAAATTCAGTTAAGTTAGTAGCTTGTTTGTCTCTGTACTCATCTGCAATGACTTACAAATTTAGATCAAAAAGTAACGGTATCCCAAATATGTTTTTGTTCATATGTTTTTGAAAATGTTTTTGTAGTCTAATAATCTTATACATTTTTGCTGCTTTAGGTTATATTATTTCTTTATGGTTCTATAATGTTTTAAATCATGTTTAAAATAAAAAATAAGCTTCTGTCTCAGTTATGTCCTACTGTCTTTACCCCTCTGAGACCTCTGAAATTGAATTAGGGTGGTGAAATGTGTCCCGTTGTGTGTGCAATCAGACCTCTTAATAATAACGTCTTTTGTAGTGTTTGGACTGTGACCTAAAGACCTTCTCACAGGAAATTAATTTCATTGTTATTTTAAGTGTACAGACAGACCCACACGCATATAGATACAAAGAAACAAACAGAAAAACATAAACACTCTTTGTGAGTTGTTTTGTGTTGTAAATTATAAAGTCAAACTGACACAGGTCACTGTGTCAGTTGTCAAGACAGCTGATTTATTGATAAAACCTATTCACGTTGATAATAAAATAAACCAATAAAATCACTTATTGTGAATAGTTTTCTACAGTAAATGTATCACTTGATACATTTACTGTGCTCTATTGTACAGTGTAATATGCATTATTTTAAAAGCAGATCGCCTAGGTATTTCATGCTAACAGAACACACAAATGAACTGTATACTTTGTATGCATGGATTGCACTTGTGTTTTATTAAAAGATGACACCTTTAAATGCATCACGCAACATTTGTTGCCACTGATGAACTTCACAGTGAACAATTACTTGAATCGATCATATAACCCCAATTTTATCATCTCCTCCCTGGCTATGGGTCAAGATATGTATTACATACAAGATATTGCTATTTACAAGGCTTAAACAGGTTAGCTCATGTATATTTAATTGATCTTCTATCACAATATAAACAAATGTACTCTTTAAGATCACAAAACTCTGGACTTTCAAATTTCAAAGTCCTCTAAAGGGGGTAGAACATTTTCGCATTGGTTTCTTAAACTCTGGAATAGCCTTCCTGACACAAGTTCCTGACATTGGGGCTCAGACACTTTCTTCCAGTTCAAATCTAGATTAACAACACATCTCTTTAGCCAGACGTTCCCATAATGCTTTACCTTGTATTTCATTATATTAGATACAGAACAGTAGCATTGCTATGAACAGTAGCAATGCTAATTAATCTGGTTTCTACCTCAGGATACCTATCCCAGGGTAGCTATAGATCACAGCAGCTCCAGTATGGATCCAGCATCTTAAGATGACTTCAGATGACCCTAACACTGTGCAGTGATAACATCAACCTCTGTGATGACATGGAATGATCATTACTTCTGCTTAAATGTATACACAATATTAACCAACTTCATAATCTCTACCATTTTAGACCTATAAAATTCCTAAAACACCTTTAATAACACTTGCCTGACAATGTATAACTTTCATTTTCTGTAAAGATGCTTTGAAATGGTATGTATTGTGTGAAAAGTTCTATACAAATAAACGTGAATTGAAATTGTGAATTTCAGTTTGTTTTCACACATGTATTTGAATATAGAGGGTAAGTCATGTGGATTACAATTTTTGTTGGAGCGTAAAAATGATTCATCTTCCACTTTTATTGAATGACAAGCAGAAGTTTGGATATAAGAGCTCCTTTTATGTGCCATGGACGAAAAAAAAATACAGGGTTGAAACAAAATACTGCTCTAATAATCCAAACACACCTAAAAAAGTAATCAAAAACAAAATCCTTACATGCAAATAGTTGCAAAAAATAATCTAAAATAAAAAATCTAAACAAAATAAATAATTTTACTGTTGTCATTTTTTATACTTTCTAATAATTTGACTGTTGCTATTTACTGAACATTACGACTAATGTTCAGTTTCCTGCTATTGTCTGGTGTAGATGGCTCCGGTCTCCTTAGAGCATGTTCCTCCCACCTCCCCTAACCCCCCCAGCCCTCCCTTCAGCACCAAACACACACGCTCACTCTCACACTCTTTTCCTCTCCTTTTCTTCCTCTGCTTGCAGCTTCAGACATTTGGGGAATCCTCAAAACAAGTTGTTACTGCTAAGACGCATTACTTTCTGAAAGTGCACGTTCTCTGACCGAGCAGAGAAAAGAGACAGAAGCTGTTTCACTAAGAGGGTCGTAATTCCTGCTCCTCCACTTTGTGTCTTTTGTTGTGAACAGTGACTGCGCTGGCTGGACACTGTGAGACACCCTCATTGATTGGCTCTTTGATTATGGCATTGTAAAGCTCTACACACTGGATGTATGCTCGACTTGCTGGTAAGTGTGTGTTTCAAGATCTCTCTCATCTCTTTTTAGTCACATTTACTGGCTATCGCTTAATTTGACAAGAAGCATCACACAGTCTCCCCAATGATGAGCTTGCTTCTGGTCCACAGAACTTTATTCTGAAGTTTGTTTTGGTTTTGATTTCATTTCAAAATATCTTGGTCCTGTGCAATACAGACGGTCTTTTCTCAGGCTGTCCTCCTTCCCTTCTCTCTCTGGAATCGTTAGGAGTGCCTTGACTCAGATTACTGGCTTCCTCCTGTTGTTTGCGGGTGCAGGTTTCTGCTCTGACTCTGTGCTCCCACGCTCTCGTTCAGAGGGGAAGGAAAGTGCT
The DNA here is from genome assembly GCA_036877525.1 of Chromobotia macracanthus. Taxonomy (NCBI): domain Eukaryota; kingdom Metazoa; phylum Chordata; class Actinopteri; order Cypriniformes; family Botiidae; genus Chromobotia; species Chromobotia macracanthus. The sequence goes on from JAZGTH010000011.1 coordinate 10,814,919, forward strand.
GATAAGAGTTTAGGAGTCGCAAGGAGAGCAGCTTTTGTTAGCTGCCTCGATATGTGTGTGTGTGTGTCTTTGAAGGAGAGAAACGTTTAGTAGTGCACAAGCCATTTTCTTTACTTGTTTTGTTGTTTTTGGAGGTAACTTTTCTTTTTATGGGTGGAGGGGTGAGACAATTGGAAACAGACCCACCCAGAGCTGAAGTGAGTTTTTATAATGATCTTTATAAGTCTAGGACAAATAACAGTGTCATGATTTAAAAGGGTAAACAAAATGTTTGTAGATGTTGGAAAGGGAATAACGGAAATCTCAGTGGGTTTAAAGGGCTTGTACTGCACAAAGTTTGAAATGTTTAGGGTTCAGGAAGTGGAAAGGAGAAAGAAGAATATCCATTTTTTCACAGTGGGTGCTTGAGGGTTCTTTAAAAATTAAAGACATTGTTGATGTTACACTATAGGTTAAAGAAGTATTGATTGTGTATTGATTCCTGGGATCTCGGATGGTTTTCTAAAGAGCTACAAAATAAATCTTGTTTGTGGAACTAAAGGTTCTCCAATAGCATCATGTTGTAAAAGTCATTTTTAACCTTATTTTAAGAGTTGCCTAGTAAAAGGAAATGAATAAATGAATTTATAGGTAGAAGTTTATTATTATTTCTTCAAATAAACCTTCAAAACTCAACCTTCAAAAAAATTAGAGTCAATGAAGGTCTGCTGAAGGATCTGATGGTTTTGTGAACATGTCAGGCAAATCATGGAGATTTGAGAGGAAATGCCCTCTTCTCACATCCATGAGGAAGTGGCCTTGTGGCCAGCCTTGTGATGCGTTAGTCCCACAGTCTGTAGACGTCTGTTTCCCAAAAACCTCATTAGCTGCGTACTTTTGTGTGACTGTCTATGTGATATGCCTATTTTAACATTGAAAATAGGAAGTAAACACATATAATATGTTGAAGTCTTTAGTTTTGAACTTTAAATAGAGAAGCTTTGGTTATGATTGCTGCCAGCGTTTGCTGAAGTAGTCAGTGAATATCATACCATAAGCTGGACATTTTCCTGACGACAATGGATTGAAAATTTCACAATGTTGCACAAACGTTTTAACTCGTATGAGAATTTTTTTGTCAATCCTGTTTCTAGAGCATTAACAATTACAATCTCTTAAGTGACTAGAGATGCCCAGTTTTTCAGAGGTTTTCATATAAACACAGAGTTAAAACTGTCTTCCGCTCTCTGCTGTACCTTTGTCTCACCGGACTGCCTGTGCTATTGGTGATAAGATAGAATAGCAGTAGCCCTTCCTGTCCTAAACAGGAAGTGGTACTCTCTGTTTAGCCATTGGCTTGTCCTGTATCCATTGCCTTATCCTTTGGGAATATCACTGTACTGTTGAGGAAAACCCTTAGATCATCCAGCTATTGCCAACTCTACTGCACAGCCAGGCCATGTATGCCACCAAATTGTCACTGTTGCTTCTTAGGATGTTCTTCTGTTCACTTAGACAAACAAATAGGCCCACCCCCATTCTCTTAGGTTGAGGTACAGCCCAGTGCTGACTGATGAGGTCATCACACCCACAACCTTCAGGATTTCAGAGTTTCTCACGAGCTGAAGTGTTCCCGGTTCCTCATCACAATACCTACATACCCACCACAGTTTCATGTTTTCTGTCTCTCATGAAAGGAATGTCAGTTACCTTCAACTTGGCTGAGAACTGGGGATGCATTGACCTGGGGATTATAAGGTTGTAGGGGATGTTGTAACCTGTGACTACCATTAAAGGTCACCTATTTTTAAAGTCAGAATTATGTATTGAACTACATGTTCAATGTATTGATTGTTACATTTTCTAGAAAATGGTGATTGCCCATGCAAAACTTACTGCCACAATGCTAAGGTGTCTTTGCTGGTTGCCAAAATATTGCTATGGGGTTGTTAGGGTTTTCTGGGTGGTTGACTATTGGTCCAATAAAAGCCCATCCCCAAGTTGACAATGTGAATGATATTCTGGTTCTTAGACTTGTGTCCTTACCAAAATAAATCAACAGGATTTTTTTTCTCATAATAACGCTTTCTCAAGCCAACATGCAAAGCTTTGTACTGATAAAATTATGAATTCCTGTTTTCTGTTTACAAATTCAAATTCAATAAAAATTTGGGAACTGAACAAGAATTTAACAGGAATTCTAAATTTAGTTATGAATGGGACAAAACACTGTTAATAGCACACCTGTCTCAACCAGCCACACAGAGTGAGATATTATTTATTGGAACAAATGGTAAAAGATAATTTACACATCAAAATGTATTTAAAATATATATGGTTTGAGGCTTAAAAAATTCCTATCTCTGCATTTGAGAACTAGTAGTTAAGATGTTTGCTTTAGCAAGCACCTCTAATTAATACGGTCAATCCTGGAAATTCGTCACAGGAAACCTGATCTCCAACAAGGACCCACTAACATGACGCATGAAGCCTTGAGGTCAAGGGGGTAAGAAGGTCACCTGACTGCACATCCTTTCAGACAAAGATTGATCTTTAAACTATTCCATTCCCAGAACTGCCACGTCTGAATCATCTATGCTGACAGCCGAGAAAAACAGTCTGGATCATTTAATAAATTATTTATAAACATTTGGAGCATCTATTTTCTTTCTAAAATCAACTGTTTATGCAATTTGCTTGATTAAAGTTTATTTGGCATTTCTTTTCTTTTTTGACTTTTTATAAGTGTTTAGGACCATGGCTTAAAGTCACAGACCCAAGACCAATTTTTTATATATGAACTCATTCACTCAGTAGTGTATAAATAACCCCCACCACCCTCCCAAACACAGAACTCAAAACAACGGTCCCAGTTTGCTTGGAATTCATCAGCTGTAATCACTTCCAGTATATAAGCTGCTTTGACATATTGCTTCAGACATGAAAATATGTCTTCCGTGCCTAGCATGACAGCATAGCTCCATACTGAGCAGGATATGAGAAAACTATTTTTGTCCTCAACAATTTTGGGATTATCCACATGAGTGGTTTGTTTATAGAGTCATAGTGAAGGTTCTTCTCAGATGTGGTCATTATGTTAGATGCCCTCCTCTGGTGACTTTAGTGAATTGAATAAATAGGAAATGTCTAAAAATAAGTGGTTCGAAAAGCCTCTAGTTTGTGTTATGCTTTCAAACCACAAAATGAGACACTGAGTTTATGTTAAATACTTGTCAGGCATGTGGTTAATTGCTCTCAGTTGCTTTCCTGTTCAGTATTTGGTGTTTGTCTCCATCTTTCTTTTTCTTTCAAGATATTTTGACATTGGTGGTACACAGGAAGTTAAAGGGACAGTTCACCAAAAATGTTCCCATCTCCATGTCGTTCCAAACCTGTATGACTTTTGTCTTCTGTGGAACACAAAAGAAGAAATGTCTCTGTGGTTTTGTGTCCATACAATGGGAGTCAATGGGTAACACTGTTGTTTGGTTAACAATGTAATTCAAAATGTCTTCTTTTGTATTCAGAATCATAAAAAACATACAAGTTGGGAATGACATGAGGGAGAGTAAATGATGTTGTGTGGTACAGTTTATGTCCTGTAGTATAATCAAAATCACAAGTGAGAACTGTTTAACAATTAATTATTTATATAATTAATAATTTTTGCTTCCCTGATTGATTTTTCTTCTCAAAAAATACATTGGTAATATCGTGTGGATATTACCATTGTATTATTACCCAAAGGGGATCAAAACAAACAAACAGAAATCATGAAAAGACCCAATAGCTATACCATTCACATTAAATTTATAGCTATATAGCTCTATACTGTATGTCAGTGTATAACTCTATACTGTATGTCTCATTTGAGACTTTTTGTTGAATTTTAGAAGAAACATCTACTCAAATTAAACATAACTCATAACTCTATTAAATTTCCTGAGCCATGAAAGATCAGCCTCTGAGCAATAACATATTTTCCTCTGAGATGCAGCACCCACATTTTACGGCAGAATTCTCTACATTTTTCATAAATGCAAACTTGTCCACCAGATTTCAAAATGGATGTCTCTTGCTCACAATTATAGCACATTGTTATGCTTTGCTCCTTCCCATTAGTCACTAAGCAAATAGCTCAGTTGGGAAAAACCTCCTGCTAGCAGTCCAAACATTCACATTTGTTCAGACATTTCCTGGAAAAACACACATAATGGCTAGTTATTAATAACTGAGTCCCAGTGATGATTCATGTTTGTAGCTGAACATGCTGTGATGTGAAATCATTACAAATCATACTTTTATTGTACAAACAACATTTCCTTTTCATTTCCAGTTTCAAGTTACATTGTGTATGATTTTTCTTTCAGTAAACAGATACATTAAAACCTGAGGATAAATATCTTCATCAGGATGACAAATTATCCTTTACAGGGCTTGAACCCATAACCTGGTTACCAGACATCGTAATCCGTTATACCACACCATGTAATGTGGTTATGAGTGTCGTTTTTCTGCTGGTTTCTGCAGGTTAACCTACCAGCAGTTTTATGTCTGCTACCTATGGTTTTCCGACTGGCTTTGGTCACAGTTTTTGTTTTTCACATAAGTTTGAATCAGGTTACAATTTTGTTATACACGTATGCACACATTCCCGCAAGAATGTATCCACTTGTTTGAAGAAGAAATTAACAGAAAGTGACAGAGTTTTGTTGTAAAATGACATTTGACAGTACCGGTCAGGTAGGGTGTTTGGTATTTGACAACACTGGTGGGTATAATACTGTCAGTACCAGTACTAATATCTGACAATACTAGTTGTGGGGTATTTAACAGTACTGGTTGGGTAGTGTGTTTTACAGTACCAGTTATTTGGTATTTGACTCTACTGGTTAGCTTAGGTAGGGTCTAGTGGGTTTGTGCTTCAGTTTAGTGCTTAAGGCACAGCTATAACAGCAGCATATTTCTCTTTCACTTTGTTTTCTGTTTTTTTATTCTACTGTCCTCATGCAGCTCTTTCCATGACCTATGCACATTTTAACCTGTTCTTCTCAAATAAGTCATTGTCTTTACATGTCCTCCTGTTATGTGGTGGAGGACTGACTCTGAGAGTTTACATGCCATTTCTGAGTTTGACTCAAAGCCCAACTGGAACACTCATGCGTTACTCACCTCCTCCCCTTTTAGGGTATTTAACCCCACTGCTGTGTGTCAATGACCATACTATCTTACACCAGATACCTACTGAAACGGACGTCTAATTATCTAGTATACAAGAATTCCATTCTGTCACTAGTTTTTATTCAACTAGCTTTTTGTTCCATGCTGGTCAATGTTCCTATGCATATCACTATCTCACCTCAACATATTTCAGCTATTTGAAATATGTTGCACAAACATGTAACAAGTTGGAAACATTCAGTTATACTCCCTGATATCCCTGACATTTTCAACACTTTTTTGAAAAGTAGGAAATATATTTTGCATGTCTGATGTAAAATTGGAGCACTACACTAAAATCTTGTATCTAATTACAATGAACAAGTCTGATGTCATAGGAGAATTTAAGTTCCAATAAGAACAATGAAAACCATTGTTTTGTCAAATGTACTGTTGTTTTAAATAACACAGAAACCAGTATAATGGTTTCTGGGTTATAATCTAAAGTATAATAATCTAAAAAATAATTATGTTGAACTTATTGTCTAAATGCACAAAGAACCATATACATGTAGGCAACTAGAGAACCCTATGCAGTGAATGTTTTTTGATAAAAATAACAATTTGAAAATAATGTTCTGACATTTTTCAATGAATTGATTCTAGAATTTAGATCTAAAATGATTAGTCTAAATCCCAAGTCTGAGTTCTTCAGACTTTGGGAGTCACATTTGCTTGCTATGTGGCCACCTATTTTAAGCGCTGCCTTTCAATACGGCAGATAACACACGTCTTTCCTCTGTGTGACAGAGTTCAGAACTGAAATATGACAAAAACGAACTCACAGCACAACCACCAAAAGAAAATTATGGGAGTTAGCGAGAGACAATGAAGAAACACAAAAATTATTTTTAGCTTGTCTTTCCACTTCCTCCGCCCACCTTTTCAGGATTGTTGTTGTTGAAAAAGATGGCCGCTTGTCAGTGGCAGTGCAGCACAACCACCTCAAAGCATGCTGGGGATTATCCAGTGATGATTTGAATGCTCTCGAAGTCCATACTGAGCATACAAAGTCTCACTACAGTTTCCACTTGGGAAAGGATGTTTCCATTATACTTGTTATAATTATAACTTGTAACCAGTTATATAAGGACAAAAAGTGAATTATACCTGTTTATTCTTCTGATGATTTATGTACTTATTTTTGTTGTAAATCCAGTTACCACAATTTATTTGATAAGATTTCAGGGTCATTTCTCAGAATTTAAGCCCTATGTGTTTATGTAGTTTTAACTTAAAAGGATAAAAGGATAAAAAAATAAAGTTAAAACTTTATTACTCTTCTGAAAACTTAATAAAGACATTCAGTTCACTTATTTCTGGCAGTTAAAGGAATGCTTTGGGTTCTATGCAAGTTTACCACTAGTATTAACTAGTATGAAGTCCAGTACCAAAAAATAAGTACACAAACTGAGGTATGAAATTGTTTTGTATGGTAATTGACAGTCTGCTACAGCAGCTAAATTTACTAATTTCCATTGAATGTAATTTGGACTTTCTTAGCAACACAAATCTGCAAAATGTTCCATGTAAGTGTACAAGTAATGCTCTGTAAAACTGTAAAGAACTGTAAAAGTTGAACTGAAGCATTTTTTGAGTATTTCTCTGAATTAATACATAAAATAAAAGAGAACTTATATGAATAATTATTTGGTAGACAATTGGTAGTCAGTTGACAGTTAACCACAGAAACACAAAGATTTATTTTAAAGATTTTAAATTTGTTTGATGTCAAGTTGTCCTTTTTCCCTGAAGACAGTGTTTTTTAAAGAGCCCACCGCCGCGCCCCTCCCCCTTGTGTTTTTCCATGCTGTAATTTGATAAAGCGTGCTGTGTCGATGTGTTTGGGGTCTCTGATGTACTGCTAATAAACTTCACGTATGCAACGGTTTCCAGCAGCAGTAACTCACAGCTCCTACGCTTTGAGCTGCCCACACTTACCCACATAGACTAAAAACACTGGAAAGAGAGTGTGGAAACTTTATCTGTTGCTTTTCACACCTCATACCTTATCTATTTTTTCTTTATGCATTGTGTGTTATTGTTCACAAAAAATGAAGAAAGAGACTGTTTGGCCTCATTTCCAGTACCGAAATCAATTTCAGTGAGCGAGCGCATGTGTGTTTTTCTGTGTGTGTGTGTGTGTGTGAGCGCGCGCAATATTGTGCAACTGTTCTCATTAGCTTCAGTATTTACAAAAATCCAAATGTGATAACAGCTTGTTTGAATATCATCAGAAATAAATAACTCACACCATGACATATGACCTAAAAAGTTTTAGCTCTTAAATAATAATGATTAACCCAGCAACAACTCTCTCTTTTATTTAACCACAAAAATATATTTTAAGCATCTTAAATCAAGAATTGCTTCCTGGTGGATCTTGCCAAGAAGAGGTACATGGGGAAAAAATAAGTATTTATTATTTTTTATTATTTTAAACATTGCTTGTTCACATTTAATCAATGTTTACAAAACAGATTTTGCAAAATGATTAATTATGAGAAAGTCAAATCAGAGATAACACAGAAATTAGGGTGTGAAAGGGTGTGATGTAAAGCCACTCCTGGATATTTAAAGACATTGTGTGACTGCCAAGTAGACAGAACCAGAGGAACATTATAATTAAGTTTTTAAAGGAATAGTTCATTTAAAAATAAAATTCAACAACAATTCTGTTGTCAGTTACGCACCCTCATGTTGTACCAAACCCTGGAACACAAAATAAAGTGTTAGACAGAATGTTAATGTTTCTGTTGCCATACAATTAAAACACAGTGACTGAAGGCTGTCAGCCTTCTGATAGCATAAAATGAAGCTGTCCATGAGACCCTACTATATTCCATGTTTTCTAAATCTGTGCGGAACAGACCAAAATTAATATTCCCTGAAAATCTTCCCCTGTCATAGATCTTCAATCATATTCATGCTTGTGCACATTTAAACTTGTCATGTGAAGACGCCTCACAGCAAGTTTGACGTCAATAGCAGAAAATACCATTGGTTCACAGGTAACCGAATGCCAAGTTTGAACATGCAGAAGCGCGAATGTGATTTAAGAGAGAATTTTCATTTTTGAGTGAAATGTTTTGAAGAAAAATATATAATGAAGTAAATATTAATGCAAAAGCACCATAAGAAGTGAAAGCATATAGTTCTGCAAATGTGTAAAATGCACACCACAGGTCAGCAACACAAGCATCACATGGCACCTCATGGTAACTAGGACATATATGAATCATCTCTACAGTCATTGTGAATGAACAGATTTTATGTTTAACTTCTCCCATGCAAGATTTTGCAGTGCTTGCAACCAAAAATGGCTTCTGGTTTTAATCCATCTGAACCAAAACAAAAAAGTACAAAGACTGCATTTGCAGGATCAATGCCTGAAAATTCCCATATTCAAAGAACTTGAACCACAGCCAAGATTCTTGGAATTCTGAACCTCCCAGGAGGCTTTTGTACATTTTTAAACTCCTGACATGGGATTTTTAATTAGCGATTGGAGGTCAGTCTCAGCCTGGAAGCCAAAGTAAACTGTCAGATACAATGTGCTGTAGTGTTATGTTTGCTGTGCCTTGCTTTGGTAAAGTATGAGTCACATTATCTAAAGTGTAACACCGCTCTACGTCCCACCCTGAAATACTCCTCCCTATTAATCCCTATTCCCATCACACACACACAGCCCACTCAATCCTTCTCCTAAACTCTCCTGTTCTGTCTCCACACCCTCTCTTTTCCTTTGCTCCATCTGTTTTCTCTGTTTGTTTCAAAGCCTCTTCCACTTTGCAGCACTTCCCACTCTCTCTCTCTCTCTCTCTCTCTCTCTCTCTCTCTCTCTCTCTGTCTATCTCCGTATTCAACATTCTCTAAATTCCTTCACAGTTCTTAAGGGACAGACCCTTCTGGCACACTGTGACCCTACATCTCTCTCTCTCTTTCTTTGTCTCTCTGTCGCTCTCTCTCTCTTCAATTGCATGACAAAACCTTACATTTGCATTGTCAAAATAGGTAAAATACATTAAAGAATAAAGGAATGGCATGCAACTGGAATAAATGAGTGGTATTTTTAAATAATCTCTTCTTTTGTCTCATTGTGCTACTCATCTTGTTTAATTGGGCATTGAACAGAGACATTTGGTTACATTTCTTGTTTCTCTAATTTTTATACTAAGAAAGATGGCAATGATTTCAAATGTGTGTCTTTTTTAATTTAAGAGGTGATCTAAACACCAGATGTGCTTAAGAAGTATGAGATTAAAACGTTGAAAAAGATTTCTCTAACATTATGTTTACGTTCTATACTCTTACTGTTCAAAATCTGTATCATTTGTGTCTAAGACATTGAAGAAACATATGAGACAGTGTTGATACCTAAATATATAGCTGATTAAGCCTCTATAACTAAGAAGGAGTAACTAAGCAACTTTTGGCTTCATTAGTAGCAGGGTTGATTTGTACTCGGCCAGTAAAGGGTAAAGGCAGTTTGACACTTAAACAGAACCAAAGATGCTGACATTTCCACACAACAGACCCCAGGCCTGTGCATGACTCTTTTACTGTCCATCCAAATGCCACAGAGAATCCGATTAAAGTTTATCAATGGCTGCTATTATAAAACCACTCATCCCAATCGAACCTGCTGCATTAGGAACGGAACACTGACCTTCTTTCATTGTGTGTGTTTGTGTGTGTGGAGGTTATTTAAGAGGAAGGTAGTGCAGCTGAAATTGAAAGCACACATTCAGGGCAGATAAGTAATCAAATCTGGCTGAGTCATATGACTAGTTTTGCTGGCATGCTTTAAAATCAGTTTCCCAATTTGTCTGCAAGAGAAAGAATCTGAAAGTGAGAAAGCTGATTCTGTACAAAGCAAGCAGAACAAACATTGTTTTCTCTGATCTCACATATAATAATGCAATAATTATAGCCAAATATTAGCGTTTTACGCAGTCAGGTTGGAAAGAAATTTGGCATTGACCTTCACCAAGTCTTCCACAATAAAATATTTTACTTATTTTTAATCTTTCAATTGAGACATTTTCTAAATAAAATGTTAGTGATGCTTGCCAGTGCAGACTCACCACTGTTATGCTAGGGGTTATGTAGGTGGTTGCCAGGGTGTTTCTATGCCATGTTTTTTTTTGCAGCTGCTAGGGTGTTCCAAGGGGCTGTTAGCATGTTAATAGGAGGTTGCTATGCAATTGCTAAAGTGTTGGTACTTTTGTTGATGTTTTGTCATTTTATAAAGCCCTAGTCCTCATGCACTCTTTAATGTATTGAAAATAGCAGCCTGAACGTTCTGTAAAATATCTCATTTTGTGTTCAATGAAGAAAAAAATTCTATATTTTGAACCACATCGTTTGAGAAAATGATGTAGTTTCAGCCTAGGGTGCACTATTTCTTTAAGTCACCTAGAAACACATTTTCTAGATTCAGCTATAGTGAAAATCTTGCACAAAGCAAACCTCAATTACCACATTCTTCTTAAACATGGCTGAACAATAGCATTATATAACTACAGATTATTATCAAGTTGCATGATTCAAGATGCATGTGATTATAGAGTAAAATCAGAATCTGTGACTGTCTGTTTACAAATCTTTCTGAGTTTTCCTCTTTGCATAAACGTTCGTCATTGATGTACAAAAGGGAAAAAGCGGACCTAAATGTATTTTTGTGTCACAGAAATGCATGACTATGAGGCTGACCACTTCCTGTGCTTATTGAACATACGCACTGTCTGTTATACTTACTGGTATTTAAAGAAAGAAACCCCCTAATGTTTATCGTACTGGAGAAATATATATCTGATTAAACCATGTACCTGATGGAAAGATAAAAGTTTATTAGCAGTTCATTAAGTATGTTGCACTGCACCGTTGCATGTGACAACCTAATATGTGTGTTATACGTGTAACATGACTGCGTGGGCTAAAAGTGTCTGCCTGACGTATGTTAGACTACAGATATTCAGGGAGGCCACTGGTTTTTGTTTTCCAATTTAATGCAAATATTGTAATTTCATAATATATTATCAGCATAGTATTTTGTGTGTAACATTGGTCTTTTGGTCTTTAACAGCATGCACTGAAACTGGCAAGTTCATGTTATCGTGTTATCATGATGTAAAATGAGAACATCTTGTATGCCTCAATAAGGAAATCTGACTTTTGGTGCAAAACAGTTAACAAGAACAACAAGAGTTAACAGTTAACAAATAAAAAGTTATAAAGTAAAAAAAAATCCAAATTTTCAACTTTGTCCTAAACATGTTTTAGATTTATTGTGAAAAATAAAAGATTGTGTTTTGCAGTCAGTGTGGGAGACCTTGCTTTTGACGTGTATGTGTGTGTGTGTGATCGTCTGTTCCCCTGCTGTGCTGTTTCAGTGTCAGATCGTGGTCTTGTTATTTTCATCTTATACCGGATATGATTCAGACTGAAGGACTGTGTAATTATAACACACACACATTCAAGGGTTTCTGGTAAGACTGCTAGGATCCCCCGGTTGGATGAGCATTAGGTGCAGCACAACACTGCTTTAGTTTCATTATACATGTTCAGTGTGTGTATGTGTGTGCATGCGGGGGGTGGGGGTGGGGGGATTTCTGTTTCCTCTGCCCTAAATATTGAAGTTTTTAAACAGCATGAAGGTTATGTATTTGCTTGAACTCACTACACTGTCAAACCTTTTGCAAAACTAACATTATTGATAAAGCTATAAATGTGTTTACATTCTGTGTTTGTACCTACTTTATAAAATCAGTTGCTCAGTGACTTCATTGCATGTCTCTTAAATGTTTTTTCAAAGAAAAGTACTTATAATGGCTGTATCTCAAAAGCTAGTGAGCTGCCTATTTAGACAGGCTGCCTACATTTTTGGGCATCACACACACCTCCCACATTCCATGTGCCTGTAATGCCCCAAAATGCTAGGAAGGTATGTCTACAAAGACAGATCAGTATGCGAGACACAACCAATGTAAGCCAGTGATGAGAACTGAACATGCGGGCCTCACAAAGGAAATCAGAAACCCACTGGAGACTGTCACTGTGTGTCCTGGTTTCTGAGAAACAGGTCAGGTAGTGGTTTCAGAGCATGTGTGTGGCGCGTGAACACTGACCTGTTCTGTTTTACTGAGAAATGCATCACACATAATATGCATATAGAAAATGCATATGTGTATGTTTGTGTGTGTGTGCACATTCATACACAGTTGCAGTTTACTAAAAAATGTATGAATATTTGATGCAAATTACAAGTTTATTGTAAGATACCAAAATCACTCATTCGATTCTTAAAGCTCAACATCAATTGTACTATAATCTGCATTGAGTTTAATAGCGAATAACAGATACTTTAAGAAATTAAGCACTGCGCATGTGGTTACTCACTTGAGGGGAACGGACTTCATACATTTAAAAAAAAAACATCTTGACACCACTGGGTAAATATAACGGCAACTGCAAAGATAGTTCTTAGAAAAGCTCTAACATTATAGAGAACAGAACAGACCTTTATTGGCCAAGTATACCTGAACATACAAGGCATTTGTTGAGACGTTCCAACAGTGCACATATACACAAACTATAGACTAGTCACACAACATGATTCTAGTTACAGAACCACATGCATACAGCAGTGTAAAAGAAAACAGTGCAGACAAAATACATTACATTGCAATATATATACAACTAACTGCAAAAGTAGTTGAAAAAGCTGTTTGCCCTTATAATTCTATATAATATATATTATAAACTTTTATTTTAGTTTGGTTTACTAGAACAATGTGTAGGTCAGTCAATTCGGTCAATAAACGGCCTGTTAGTGCAGTTATGGCGCTGGTCTAAATAGAGAGTAAAGAACTTGAAAGTACACTAGGGTGCAGTGTGGATGTGTGCTGCAAGATTGGCTGTACCCTTGGCCAATCAAATAACAAAGAAGAAAACAATGCAGGAAGGCAGTGGAGAGCGTCACACGCTATTTTTGGTGGAGCCCACCCACATTTCTATTTTCGTCCGCCTCGGGGGCGGGGCTTATTGAGACACTTGTAATAACTCACTTTCTCCTTCTTGTACCATTTCTGAACACCGCTGCTGCGCTTTATAGTAGATGTCGTACTATTAGCTAAGGATTAAAGATTTTACAAAGGAGGTGTTTGGAGATTTAAACAAATATTGAAGACTTATAAAAGACTTCTGCAAAACGCAAGGGAAGTTACCAGCAAGGGAATATCAACCTGTTGCACGCGTCTTTCACAGAAGGTACAGACGTAAAAGTATTATTATTAATAATCTTTGTGTTATGTTTGTATTGTATGTATGTTTGTATTATGTATGTCTTTATTAGGAAGTCAAATTTGGTTGAGGTTTCCAGTTTGAGTAGACTATATGTGCGCCCATGCTTTGCATAATTTTAATGTCGCTTATTTTAAGTCCACTGTCAATCTATTTTATCAGGTTAAATAGATTCTATTTTTTATTAATTTGAGACTTTTGTTAGCAGGCATGGCTTTCAACATACTTAGATTAAAGAAATCGCACATATGCATTACAATAGAAATGTTGGAGAAATTATACTCAAAACAAACAAATAAACAAAATCTAAAGAGAACATCTTTGGAGGTTAAATATTGGTATGGCTGTTTAAAATAGTTATTAAGAACATTTGTAGTTGTCTACATTTACAGGAACCAACAAGATTCCATGACTAAATGGAGTTTCAGTTTGTGTGTAACTTTAAATCGGAGCTGCCTAAAACACTTAGGGCGTTTAAGCGCACCCATAATGCCCAGAACTGCTGTATACTTCACAACAGTAGGCACTGTCTCTAGCGAGATTTCAATATAAAGTAATTTTACCATGGTATCCATAGTCTCCGCCTGTATACCATATATAAACTACTACTGTTATTTGCCTGCTGTGAAAATCAAAATGAACAAAAAAGACATCTCCTTCAGCTTGTAAATTTAGCATTTTTATCTCTATTTTTGATTAATGTTTTTTTATAACAGTGTTTCTTATATACATATACCAAAGTTTTATTGCTGTACCGGCTATGCTATTTTTGTATACTATGGTTACCATGGTTATTTTTTGTAAGGGTGTAAAGGACAGAAAATGAAAGATCTCAGAAACATCTCCACTTCCTCTCATTCCACAGATGGAAGTTGTGCATCAGGGCTGATCATAAAGTCAGATCGCAGGGACAGTCACTGTTGGGGAGTGACAGGTATGTTGTACTTTATTTCCTTGCCAATACCTTATAAACCCTCTTGAGAACATCCACTTGTCTGACTTCACATCATACAGCACATAAATAGGCCAGTCAGACAAAACCATTTTCTTATGCTGTAGGTAATGCAGGCTATAACTTACAATGGCCACAGAAGTATTCAGACACCAAAGGCACACTTGTAAATGTACTAATGTCATTGCATAAAATAATAAAATATCAAAACAAGTGGAATCTGTAAACAAATGGTACTAGACATTTCTGAGAACTAAGGTCACACAGGTATCCTGGCAGTCACTACAAGTGTATTGTCACCTTAACATTTTTCGAGCCAGAACATATTAAAATAGATATGATATATATCATCAGGAAATTGGAAAAGGAATTTTGACTCTTTTGAAATAGCACTAAGCAGAAAGAGGGATAAGTGTAGTCACAATGATCACTGGCATTGGCAAGGCTCAGTTTGTGTTGGACTTATTGACAGTGAAGAATGGATATGGCTATGCAGATTGCATATCTTTTGATTGCATCAGTCATAACAGACCCTGTTGGAGTCTGTTACTACTGTCTGCTAGATGTGTAACTGTATAACCTGCACTCTCTAGTACATAGAGATTGAATGACTTGGCACTGTTTGACTTTGTAATGTGTCGTGAAGGGCTGACTCTACATGAGGCTCCTACAGTACACTAATGTAGATTTGATGGGTGTCTGTCCATTGCTCCACAGCAGATTTGGAATTAATTTTACAGAACTATAAATAGTTATAGCTAACAATTTTTGGTTTTCAGGGCGTTATTTTATGGTTGCAAAAACCTAAAAATAATGTTCCGTAGAATGTTATTATTTAGTGTTTGATAACATGAGCCATGTACTAACATTAGGGAAACATTATGTGTTTGCTGGAAAGTTCATGGAAGACATTAAAACAAGGATCATATCGCTTATGCTTGTTAATTATTGATTAATGTAAACGGATACTGATGGCACACCAACTAAAAATAATTATGTGATTATGTGCCCACAAGCAAATCCAAACTGAACATATTTGGCATTTTTCTGATTTTGTCCTAAGCTACTGATTTATAATTTTCCCTATTTACATCCATTAATAGCCGTGTGGATGATAAACATGCACTGTATGTTTGAGATGCTTGGCATTTGGTTATGCCTAAAGTCCTGGAATGGGACAGATCAGTTTGTGCGCACCGCAGTGGGCCGAACACTTAAGGTGAAAACAACACGATGAGGTCATCACCAGCAGTATGCGTATAAAGTTTCCCCCGTGCCCGCGAGAGGGATTCGACACCGCTCCTTGCTCTTTTGTCCGGCTGTAACCGGGCCCCACGGACCGCTTGTAAAGCCTGCTGATCATTGTGTTACAGAAGTGCCGAGCTTTTGTCTTTCTCACGATATGATTTATGTAGCCCCTATGACATCTGATGCTGTTATAATGACCACGGGTCTCGGTTTCATCATGGTTGATAATACAGATAATACTGGGCAATATGACTAAATCATATTGCTTTAGTAACTAAACCACAGTTTATCTAAACTAGCCCAGAATGAGCTGCTGTTTTGAGTCGGGAAGCAGTCAGTGGTTTTGACATGTATGTACAACACCCTCTTACTCTTCATTATGTCTTAATGCCTTAGAAATGATCTGTACTCATTTAATAATCATGTACATAATTTAGACCCATAAATCACTAAATTAGTGTCACGTGTTAATTATCTATGTATATTAAGTTTTCAGTACCAGTAGCTTAACGTAACATTATAGGGGTTATCAATGCATGTCACTGTATACATTAAAAAACAGTTGTATTTGGGTAGAAAATTTAATTATGACAGAATCAATCCAATTACATGAGGTTACATCAGTCAAAGTCAGTTTTAAGGGTCATGTCAGGTACAAGTAGCTTAAGGTGTCCAAAATTTCATAAAGCAACTGCATGTTTGAACTTTTTGACAATGTACCGCTAGGATTTCATGTTTCTTGCAATTGGTGTACCTGTGGGGCAGCATAAAGGGACTCTGGATTATTTGTTAGCCGTCAGGAATGGTCATTGTTATGTTTTGTGTTGGGGCGAGAAAGACAGGAGAGTTGAGCTGACAATAGCAAGATTGTTTTTCAGGGAGCTGCAGTAAAGATCACATTTCCTGTTACTGGCTGAAAGCAGGGTCAGCTGACACCAGCCACCTTCACCACTGTGACTGTCTTCACTTAGATTAAGAAAAAAATACAGTAACAGCTTCAGGGCATGAGTTAACTCTGAACTTGTACAAACATCACTCACAACCTGTGGTCAGATGAGTGCTGTGTCAAAATCCATCTGTCGGTCACGGTACTGAAACCTAAGCATCATGAAGCAGTGATGAAAACAGCTATGTGTTTCGTAAATCTGAGCTTTCTGATTCAACCAGGATGTGACGCCGCTGTCTTCCGAAACATCTTTGATTTTAGGGTGATTTTTAGCTCTTGTGTGAGGTAACTCATACTGTAGAAGTGTCTCTTCTGAATCAAAGATCTAACTCATTTGAAGATTTGAAGGTTATTTGACCCAGTTAATTTCTGCTTAATAAGCAGAAATAATCACATTTGATACACACACAAAAATACTGATACGTTTTACCACAGAGTGATGCTTTGGGCCTGTTTTGACTAGTTGTAAAACATGTGACTTCAGTTAGACTTGTCCTATCAGGTATTAGCTGATTAACTGTTAATTTAGTTTTTTTTGGTTAGAAGAGGTTGTAGTGACTAGTAGTGGACTAGGTGATTAGTTCTGCCACTATTTGAGGTAAACATTCACTTGTCAAATAATCGACTATGTATTTGTAAGTCTCCTTAATAATTATTAGCAGTCATGCAAGCCTCATTCATTAATATGTACTAGGGGTGTAACAGTTAAAATTTCTCATGGTTCGGTTTTAGGGTCACAGTTTTGGTACGGTTCAGTATGTGTTTAGGAAAAACTATCTTCTTACAAATTCAAAGAAAAAATATTTTTTGGGCAACAATAACAAACCTAACACTTTTTAAGTAAAATATTCTATTTAATCATAAAAATACCTGCAGTTCAATGATTTCTCTGATGACTCCACTACAAACAAAGAGCAGGGCTGCGTTCAGGAAAGGCAGAGACTTAAACCTTGGATCAAGGAATGAAGCTCTGTGGAGATTCATACTACTGAAGGTTAGGATCTGTGTATCCGCTTTCTAAGTCCTGAATGATGGCTGCTTTGGCATCTTTTATGGTTGGGCTGTCATCATCTACAGGCCACATGGATTTTAGTTTCATTGTCTTTAAAGGGAGGACCATTGACAGAGAGGGAGTTGTTGCAGTGCTAAAGAGGGTGGTGATTGTCTTGAGGGGTTTAAGCAGATGAATCATTTCCTCTGCCAGTTTTAGTTCACTGTCAGATAACACTGCAATGTCCTTGACATTATTCTTAACAGTTCTGTTCATCAGGGCAGATGGCAGGCTAGATATCTGTCCATCATGTCATAAATGGTATTGCATCAAGTTGGGGAGTCATGTATCCGTTTGTGAACAGGTATATTTAGCATCTCCTGCTTGACAGGGCATAATCTGCTTGTACTTTTATGGAAAAATGTTACAACTTTTCTGACTTTACTCAACAGATTGGCTGTAAAGTAGTTAAGAATGTGTGCAAACATCCAATCTGTGGCCCTAGTCCAGCAGTTTCTTTTATGGCATTCACCATGTTCTGTGTATTATCTGTGGTGACTGAAATGGTGGTTAGGTCTCCATTTCCAGCCTGTCAATCCACTCATCAGTCAAATGGTTCTTGTATGGCTTTCCAAAGGGGGCGTGTTTGTAACAAAGATCTTTCCATTTTCCAATCCAAAATGTAATGTACTGTCACTGTCAAATAGCTTTCAGTTGCCCTGGAAGTGCAACTATCAGTTGTCAGAACTACATATTGTGCAAATTGCTTTTTCCAATCTGTTCTTAATTTTGCTCTATGTTTCATCATACAGGTCAGGAGTAACCTTACTGCTGAAGTGAGTATGCAAAGGGATTTCATAAGGCAGATTGCGTTTTAATCACATGCTGAAATCCCACATTGTCAACAGTGGAGTAGGGCTGCAATAAAAACCCCAAGTGAGTTCATTATTACTATGTGTCTGTCCAAATTAGCACTGAGAGCCTGTTTAAACAGAGCAGGCGATGTGTACTGTGTTGGTTTTACCTGCGGTCGAGTGCTATCAACACCCGGGAGATGACAGCATAAATGACTGGTCATTTTAGATGTATTGCCTTGACCATATGGTGCTCACATTGAACAAATTTTACGCAGAGTGACTGTTTTGTCCATGTTTTTTTACCATTGCTGCTGTAGCGTATAAGAAACCCAAATTGTTCCCAGACAGATGATTTTTATGAAGCTGGCGGTGGGTCTTCTAGCGGCTTGCCTCCTTCACTTGCCATGCTGTACTGTCTGCAGCACACCAACAGGGACTGTAATGTCAGCAGATTTACATACTAACAGTTGACTGGACAGACAGCAGAGCCCATTCAGAACCATACATTACTGAAACTAAGCTTTATGTACTGTTTTTCAGTAAACCATAGATAGATGCGTCATGCATGCCAAACAGTGGGAGGAGAACTGTATGGTTAAATTTTTTACCAAGACCTGTTACACCTCTAGTATATATGATACAAACCATGTTGACTCGATCCAGTGTTCTGAAGTCACTGGGAATTAACTAATCCTGTTTTCCCAGAGCAGCCCATGCCGGCCTGCTGTTTTTAAAGCAAGTTCGTCCGAAGTCTGTGAGGACCAGGACGCTGTTTTTGACCCCCTGAATGTTTGGAGACAAGGAAGTGTCTGAACACAAAGGTTCTCATTTGTTAAAGCATACAGGATGAAAAGAGCTCAGTGTGCCAGAGTCTATGTGTGTGTGTATGTGTGTTTGAGGTTATTGGGAATGTTAATGTTCTCTCTCATTGTTGGAGGCTCAGAAGTTTGTGAGGCTGCATATGTATGAGATGTGTTTCTGGCAAATGCTTTCTTAGAACGTTGTTATATAAAAAGAATCCATGAGACAGAGGATGGATAGCAAAGGAAAGGAAGGAGAGCTATAAGGAGGGGGAGAAATATGCTTAGAGAAGTGTCATTATGTGCATTTTTGTGTCCGCTCGAGAGTTGGTGGAGTTCAAATGCCGAATTACACTGCTGAATGGCGCCATTTTGAGTGTGCTGTAAATTGTGGGTAGACGTAACCTCCAGTGTGACTCTCTCTCCTCTCTCTCTTTTAAAAGTGATTTTTAGCAAAACTATAGCACAGTTATGTTTTCATACCTTCAGCAAACGTACATAAGCCAGAGAAATACTGTACAAAGATATACAGATGCGAAAGCTTACCTGAAGCATTGCAAGCATGCAGTCCATTATAGATACTATAGGCATGTTTCTGCATTTCTGTGGTGATGTTTGTGATCCAGTTTACTTTGGTAATGTGAAAGTGATCTCTATATGATAGGTGGGGTTAAAAAGTAGAAGGACCTCAGCCGATAAGGATGTATTAAGAAAGTAAATAAATATAGATTTTAATGTTGACTTTAAGATATTTGTATTATTATGTGTTATTATTTTGGTGCTTAGCTGTGGCAACTTTACAATGTTTCAAGAATACTTCGAACTGTTGCTCCACTGTAACAGTTTTTTCTGACCGTAGAAGACAGTTTAGACAACGTTGAAATGCATTTTGACACATTTTGTGTGCAATCAAGCTTGCGTAACTAGAAGTGTTTCACACACACATGCTCAGAATATGTTTGGGGCAATAGAGGGTCTCATTACTGAGGCAGACCGTTCGAACCCAGTACACACACACAGATGTGACCTCACCTTAGGCTCTCCTGCCCTTCACCTTCATCACACTATTTTCTCTCAACATCAGACGCATTCCTCTCATTTTTTGTTAAGGCAGTAATTCTTACTGCTGATAAAATGCAGTCTTACACACACACACACACACACACACACACACACACACATGATGTCTAGTAGCATCAGCTGACTGGCATGACTCCACAATCTGCTTATAACTTTTCAGTCTATATTAGTTAGGAGGCCACATGATGTAACATAAAGTAACTAAGTCAGTAGTCTGTTTGCTTTTTTGCAAAAGCTGAAAGGAATTAAATAAGTTTTATTTAATTCTTAAATAAGAATGATTTAAAGTTGTTTTTAACTTGAGGACCTTGGAAACAAACGTGTATGTTTGTTTTTGGAAAAAATAAAGAGATCCTTCAAATCATTTTAGAGGTTCGTAAATATATCTCAATTATTTACCCTCAGAAACACGATTACATGATGATCAAATGGAAACCTTTGGCTTAAGTATAAGTAAGTAGTCTAACGTCTAAGAAGAGTTTTTGAGGAGATCTTAACAATCTCAGCAATGTCTCAGACTGTGCAAGCATTTGCCTAAACATCAAATCAATCAATCATTAGAGATTACAATATGAATTCATACATTTCTTATCAAATTATTAAAATTATTAAGACGAAAATCTAAATTAAGCTTTGAATCATACTGTAAGTCAACAGTTCTCTTATTTATGTATAGTTTAATTTATTGTAAAAGATTTTTAGGAGAAAAATCTTATACACAAGTTCCATCTTAAAAGAAACAACTGAAATTTATGCTATGACTCAAATGAAAAAGCAATTAATGATTTTACTCTAGGTGATGCATGGCATTCTGGGTATGTCAGAAGCTTAAAATTGTCCCACCAGACTAAATTTTCCAACCACAAATTCTTCTTACATGTTTGCCAGGCTAATAACAGACGGCTTTTAATCTTAACTTAACACAGTGTTGTGTTGTTTCACATTTGTTTTGAGTTGCAGTTAATCTGAGTTAAATTACTTGTGGACTGGCCGTCCTCCCAGAATAACACGCTGTCGTTGTTAAGAGTTGTCTGGGATTGAGTGGGACTTGCTCCACTTCTGAAAGTGAATAACAAGCTTCAACACTCAAAAGTGTCTGAGTGCCCCGTCCACACACAAACACGCTCCTCATGTACTTGCTGACAGGAATACACATGCTGTGTGTATCTGCAGATGCTGAAGTATTTGCGATCAGCTATAAATACACAGAACCCCACACACGTGTACACAAAGACACACACTGGCTGCAGGAACGTCCTGAGCAGCTGCTGCGGAAGCAAAGGGTCTGAAAAGCCCAGACAGCTGTGGATTCTGCTGGAACGCTTCAGACCAAGAGACACAGTAAAAACACACAAGGATAAATCTCTCTTTTAATGATTAAACTAAGCATCAGTCCCATAGGAAGAGAAAATGACAAATGAGAGTTCTTTAATATCTCAATTATTTCTACTAGACAGCAGTTAGGGTAAACGCAGAGCAAATGGAGACTTATGTCTCCTGCTTTTCAGCTGTTCCTGGTAATATTAATAAATATTTTCAGTGGACCAAACTTATTAAGTTGCCTTCATAGCCAGCTGTTTTAAGGCATCCCAGCAAACACAGAACTTTCCCCAAACATTAGCATATGGTTATATTTCTAGGAATGTTCTTTAAGTTTTTTTAACCAAAAAAATAACATTCCCAGAATTTTCTGGGAATCATAGATACACGCCAACCCAAGGCTACTCCAAAAGGCTGGCAGAATAATATAGTCTTATTAGATAACTGGTTTTGGCCAGCTTCTAGGGCAACATCCCATGCTGGCTTCATAGTTAAGGATGCCTTGCGATGAGCTTAGTAAAAAAAAAAGTCTAATTAAAAACTGTTTTTTTTCCCAGTTTGTCTGTGCTGTGTATTTTTATACTTATAATTGTATTCGGTTATTTTAGCAAGATATGTTAAAATTGTTCAATTTATGCTTGAGGAGCAGCATTTGTGTGGCATGCAGAGTGCCTGATATGCTGAGCCTTCCAAGTGAGTCACTTGTGAGGTTCAGTCTTGCCTTAAAAGACAGCTGCCTTTGTAGATGGTAGACAGCAAAACAGCTCACTAGATTTTTAAAGAGAGCATGTGTGTGCAAGACGAGGAGTGAAAATTAACTGTACAGGCATAAATTATGTCACAGCAGAATTCTCTGAGCGGGTAGAATGAGGGAAATATCAGGACAGCAGTGATAAATGGTAAGATTAAGAAAGTTAGGGCAGATGGTGAGATCCGAAGAGGGTGAGAGAAAGGGTGTATGTGAATGCGGTCGAATTTCTAAAATTGGAGATCCTGTCTTGCACAAGGTTGATTTAGCAACAGTAAAATAGAAAGAGGGAGGCCAATTTAAATATGACAACTTATCTCTCACTGGCTCTGTATTTATTTTTCCTTCAAATGCAGAGAAGAATAAACAAAATGGGAGTTTGGCCTTCTGTAAAAGAATCAAGGTCATATATGATGCTAAATCCAATGACACACAGTCACACAAACGTATACATAAACAGGGGCAGTAGTGCCTGCAGCAAATGGTTGTACACTGATCTGTCCAGCTGACCTGAGAAACATTTTCCTTCACAGAACCTCAGCAATCATGTCATGTGTCCCATGATTCTGTCTGTCTGTTTTGAATCATAACTAGTGATGCCTGATTCCCAAACGAATCACTCTGTTGAGTGAGTTCTTGCTAATAAATTGTAAAATGGATTTGCAAACTGTCTAAATCTGTTGGTGATTCAGTTCAAATGAGTCAGGCAGTTCACACATTGAATCATTTGGCATGGCCTGTCACTCAGTGAAACTGCAACAGGATACTTCAAAACACAGAGAGCAAAACAAATGCTGTGTGAAGTGGATGTATGTCTGCAATCAGCTGAAACAAAACCTTTAAATGAACTCTTTTGTTTGACAGTGAGGAAAGTCGTCAATAGGTTCAAGAAATATTTTATATTCTGCACTTTTTCAGACATCTTCTTTGTATAAAAAGTCAGATTTTTTAACATTGTTAAATCATGCTAGGATGACATGGATCATAGGGTTAAACTTAAAGCATAAAGGTACCAAATACTAAATTAAAATGTTTCAGCTCAACTGTTTACTCAATTGTTTTTCGGATAATCTGGTTTAAAAAAGCCAAAAAACATTTCACTATTAGTTTTAGAGTCTCAGACCCCACAGTACATGTTGTGAGAAATTTGGAGGCTTGCGGTATGTGTTGAGCGGAAAAGACCTTTATTAGCTTCATGCCTAACTAGATTTTCCATGTACTCACTGATTTTAGTTCTGAGCCCTTAGGGCTAATCAGACACTAGGTTTGGTTAGCTATTAAGTGGCTCCCTTTAAAGGCCAGCACTCATTAAACTGTTCACACGTGGGGTTTTGTGACATGTTGGAGGCCTTGTTTTCTAAATGGCCACATCAAACGGACAGAAATAGCACAGCCATTTGTCTTAATTTGTTTAGCTGGAAAGCCCACCAAACGTTCATGAGAGTACCACGGTGTATGTGCGTGATTCTGATGACACTATGCTCTAATGTAAAACAGATTCGCTGCACTGTGTTTACAAGCAAAGGAGCTGCACACTGTACATAAAATAATTACTCATAAATATGTCTGCAGATGACAACATAGAGGATTACTTGCAATTTTTTGCCTTCTGGGTTCTATGTCAGAATGCTGGCTCCTCAATCAGAACCATGCACATGTGTTTAGTGAACCACTGGAGACTAACACAGAAGAGAAGAAACGGTTGAATATAGTTGTTATTTTTTTTATACTTACAAAAAGTATGTCTTTATCATCTTTTTTGTGTTGCTGTCTATGGGGGGGTCTGAAAGCTCTTGGATTTCATAAGAAAATGTTGAAAACATAGTTTGTGTCTCGAAGAAGAACAACATGAGGTAAGAAACAACATGAGAGCAAGTAATTAATGACAGAATTTTCATTTTTGGGTGAACTATCCCTTTAGGCCTAGCAAGAAAATGTTAAGATAGTTGACCAGCAGGTGCCAAACCTCTTTTAAAACAAACAAGTCTAAACATCTTGGTCAGGCTAGGAGACCATGTTAGGCTGGTTTAAGATGTTTTTTCAGAGTTCAGAGTGGAACTACATTTTTTTAAAGAAGCTGTATTAGCGGGTTTCTGAGTGTTTTTGCATTAAAACACGAACAGTTGTCATGAACCTCAATAGAAACTGTCAGTAATAAAAATAGCTGCATACAAGGAGTCACAAACAGGAAACAAAGACTAAGTGTGCAAACAGGAAGAGTCTCTGTTTCTGTCGCTCTTCTGTTGTACCTCCACAATAACCAACATGCCTCTCTCTCCTCGCTTATTGTCGCTCTCATTGTTGCACTTCAGCACAGCTCCCATGTACACAGAAAGGTCTCTATAGCAACGGCACTAACTTACACGTTTATGGGATGGCCTTGAGTGTTCATGGCCCCAGACCAACATGATGTTAAAAAATGTGAGAAGAAGGAGTCAGATGCACAAAACAGAGGTAATTTTTTTAAAGAGGATGTTGTTGCCGACCAAATGCACCACATGGGAACAACACTTTTGACTAATCATAGTTCCGAAAAAGAAAGAAAGAGAAGTGTTGCTTAAGAGAAACAACTTCATCCTCTGGCTATTTATATAATACAGATTGTTGTCGAAGGCAGCCATGACTGGAGCTGTAATCACCAGTGTTTCCTCTGTCAAGCAGGAAACCAAACAATCCAGGCCTATCACCAGCACACACAGGGGAAATGGTGTGTGCAGCTAATTAAAATGGCTGAAGTCTCTGTTGTTTATTAAACCTCCCCTTGTTCTCTGTGTTGGCCTCTGGGGCTTCTGACACTTATTTAAAGCACTTGCTGTATGGGTAGTTATTATACGCGCTGACAAAAAAAACTTAGTGAAAGAAAGATGCAGTCAACACATGAACTGCCCAACTCAAACATTCCTGAGAAAGCAAATAAACTGCATTTTTAACAATGCACATTCCACATTCCATGCGTTTCTCATTTATAATCCCATCTAGAGACAAATTTGGGTTTTTGAGTCTGAGACATTTGGGGGGGAGTTGGTGGAGCACCTACATATTACTTTTGGTACAGATGGTTTTTAAAGTGTCAAGACACTTTTACCAAGTTATGCTAACCCTTCCTGGACACTATATACTTGTTTAAATAATTTCAATAAATTCGGGTCTCTCAGAGTGTTATCTGAGTGCAAAACTAGCTGTGTAGATCTGTTCTCAAAACCTAGCTGAATACATTGACAGCATTTTAAGGCATTATACTGTAGATGTTTTATTATAACATAAATGCTGCTCCAAAAGGTAGGCAGCAGCATCATGCTACCTTTTAAAACATCTTGTTTTGGTCAAATTGCATAAAGATTCCCTGACTGCATTGCAACTGAAAAATCTGCATTAAAAAATACTGCGGACAATCTTCTGCACCACAAAAATCTGTGATAGGACTTCAGTAAATATTAATGACTCATATTGCTTAGTTAATTCATTGTTAAAAGTTGCTGTGATGGTCAGTGCAACAGGAGACAGGCAGATATTTTGGTGGAGGTGTTTCGAGGCTCATGTTGCTATTGAATGTTTCAGTGGTGCTTTTCAGACCCATCAGACAGAGAACATGAGCAGTTTTGGAAACTTGGGTCAGTACAGTGCGGGAATATTATACGCATAATGCATTATAGATCAGTTTGTGTTCCACACACATACACATACACTTGTTTACTTGGATAAATGGGAAAATATTGTAGACTTTAGGTTTTCTCAAATTCTAGGGACAAATTTGTATCCATGTATAGCTAAGGAAACTATAACACATACGCACATGCACAACCACTCAAGCCTGCAGATACTTTGACAACTTCTCACACAGTAATAATAAACTCTGTGCCAACTCTTACACATTCTATACACCATCTCCCCTAATATAACATTTTAACACCTTTAGGGCACTTCACTAAAAAACAGGTTTATGAACATACCAGAGTATTAACGTAAAGTTATGACCCCTCACCTTAAACACGTAAAGTATGTATAACTACACACGTACACATGTGTGCTTAAATACTCTGTGGGCATACAAACTCTGTTGAGCTGCGTTGCTTTCAAGTATCATGTTACCATCATAATCTGTCATCCTCGTGTCTCTTCCATGTGTCTCTTTCTTACCTGTTCTGTATTTTCCAGTAAGCCTTCCTATAGCAACACTGGCTGAGTATCTTTGTGCTGGTTTACTCATATTTCATTATGCAGAAACTACCATTGAGAGTAATTTAAAGCTTTAACTGAGTTTTAGTACATATAGAAACAAGGCTAAACATTTATATGCAGAATATTTGGCAAACAAACACAGCAGCAGAAAACACAATACCCTTATTTCATGTGAGGTATGCATTTGGCCTCTCGGACAGGAGCTTTCAAAGATTCCTGCTCAGGCTAAACAGGGCCTCTTGAGTTACTTTCTCAGGAGTGTCGGGTTTTCAAATCAGCCCTCCACTCCTATACCCCCCAGCTCTGTCTGAACCTCCAAACACACACACAAACACACTGAGAGAAAGCTTTTATCTCCAGAATCTCTGGAGATAGAGATGGTCTAACAGAAGTCACTGCTGTGAGATTAGTATAGACACAGGAATGTTCTTTATCAGGCAGAAATTTATTAATGAGATATTCTGGGTTAAATACAATATAAGCTCATGGCTGCTGCTGATTTGTTCATTTGTGACTGGCAACTGATTAGCTTTACATTAGCTGATTGTAAGTTTTGTCATATTAATGTTATTGAAATTCAGAACATTTTTTTCAGTTCCATTTACTTTATTTGCCTTTTGATGTTTTAAATAATAATAATCAGTTGACACCAGTTGTCAGATGTCAAGTGCTAAAATGCATTATCTTTGTGTGATTGAACTTAATGGCCTCCAATCCCTCAGGTATTGTACACATAACCAAACATTTTCCCACCTGAAAGGAATGATTTACATAACTTTACAGCCTGAGCAAAATATTGGTTTTAGATTTGTGCTTTGTAAATATATCTAATGGCTTGTTTAATGTCATTTCGGCTGTATATCATCAAAACATTTTGTAATGAAGAGGGAACACTCAAAGTTTAATCTCCACTGATAGTGTGAACACACATCTCAAAAGGTTTGTAGATATCTGTAGTCTGTACAAAAAAACTCCAGTCACTCAGCACACTCCTAGAAACTGATGATAGACTCC
Organism: Chromobotia macracanthus; assembly: GCA_036877525.1. Taxonomy (NCBI): domain Eukaryota; kingdom Metazoa; phylum Chordata; class Actinopteri; order Cypriniformes; family Botiidae; genus Chromobotia; species Chromobotia macracanthus. The sequence goes on from JAZGTH010000011.1 coordinate 10,842,557, forward strand.
ACAGCGGTCAGAACTTGTTTTCAGTCTCTTTGAAGTGCACTTACACACACACACACACACACACACACTCAAGTTTCAGATTTACACTCACAAACATTTGGCAAAAAGTAGCCATCTTCTAACCAGTGTGTATTGTGTATATACACAAGAAACCCTCCACAAGATACACACAGACAATAACCACTTTCACTTTTACAAACCAAGTCAACAAACCAAGTCAACTATTGCATTAAAATAAATCCCATGCTTTTAAGAACACAGTTTTTCCATATTTCCTGCCCTGAAGAAGATTGTTGCACATTTCTCTGCACTGTACAAAGAGCACATCAAACAAAAGTAGTCTTTAAAACAATCAGAACTAAAAAAGAATCATCACTCCACTCCACAACACTTCCACTTCAGAGTAGCTGTGGAGCTATATTATGCAGTTTAACATCAGCATCTCCTTGTACTCATCAGCATCTGCTTGTACTGGTGACCCAGTACAAGCAGATGTCATTTGTTATGCACTTCCTGTTTTGCTGGCTGGTGTTATTTTGAGCACAGTACACTCACAAACACACAAACCGGGTGTTTCTCTGTGCTCCCGATTCACATTGACAGCTTGCCTTCTATTGTTCTTCATATCCCATTTTCCTGTGACTCAGGCAACATCACTGGCAACAGAAGTGTGTGTGTTTGTGTCGTTGTCAGTCATAAACTGTAGTGACTAATTTCCTACATACCTGGGCTACTTTTATGGTAAATTATTTCTTTTATCACATACTTTTCTAATATTACAATATTTCAACTCAACATACAATTTCTTCTTTCTAGTTATTATTGTACTTGATAAGAAACCATGTGATCATCACAAAATAAATCCTTGATCACCCTGTCAGTGTTTATTATGTGAGAATGACCAGCTTTAGTGATTGTAAATCACTGTACATTTCTCTTATTATTCATTATTATTTCTTATTACATTTATACTTGCCAGCTGCACTATGCATCACTTTCACTGGCAGAATGTCACACTCTGTGTAAAAAGGCCTTAAAGGGGACCTATTATACCTATTTTTACAAGCTATGATAGTAATATTAATAATAGTAACATAAGTCTCTAGTGTCCCCAGAATGCGTCTGTGAAGTTTCCACTCAAAACACCCCATAGGTCGTTTATGATACCATGATCTAATAGCCCCTTTTTGGGTGCCCCACCCCCTTTTCAAAAAAGAGACTTTACAGCTTGTGCTTTGTCGGACACTCAGCAACAACAAAACTAGAGAATCTCTAGTCATACACCAGACGACAAGCACAGCATCATGTCTATGACTAAACACATTGTTTTCTGTGAGTGCGCGCACACATATTTTCACACATATTTTGTGTAATAGGTCCCCATTAATATGGTTTATATGCCATACACAATGTAGTAGCCTTCAGCTTCACTATGGTAAGCAAGTTACACTGTGTCTTAGTTTGGTCTAACATGACAAGTCCATGTCCATGTGATGGTTCACTGAGATTTAACTATAGGCGTAACATAGAACTTTTACAATGGCTTATTTATCTACTGTATTAAAAACAAAATGCAACATATTAATAATTTATTCACTCATGTTTTTGAAGGCAGAGTGGACAATGAGAAAGAGAGACAGTCAGACAAACAGGAGCCTTTGATTGTGTGATTCATTGGTAATTGTGTGATTTTAGCTCCTTTATTAAGTCATATTTAGCTGCATCTGTAAATGTTATTTTTGATCCATGCAAGTTCCAAAGTTAGTCAGCATCTAACTATAATAATACACACCCACTTAATCTGTCTCTACACACCCACATGGTCGATTTGACTTCCAGCCAGAGTGTGTTGAAAAAGGCTTTTTAAACTGGTTGTACTGGTTGGACAGGTCGGGGTGTGAGAGGGCTGGAAGTGGGCTGGAAGAACTTTTGTTTTTCTGTGACAGTGATGATGATCTCGTTCTTATTTAATTTATCATTTACTGGCAAAAATGACCAACATTCTAAATAAAAAAAACAATATAATCATGTCTTTGCAAAACCAAAGCTCTTTTAATATTAACACTTATTATTAACAGGGTTTGCTAAGGTAGCGCCTGTTAATGACTTACAAAACATAAAGAGACCATTCATTTAGGGTGCTACTACTGTTCTTGAGGATTAATTACAAGAACCATTAAAGAAACAAGCATAATTCTCAAAGGTTCAAGGTCAAAGGTTCTGGAAACACCTTTATTTTCAAGAGCTTTTCCATAATCCTACATCTGTTATGTTTTTCTCAGCATTCTAAACTACAAAAAGAAGAAATCCTACGTCATACTATTTGTGATGTGCCAGCGTTTCTTCTTTACTGTATATTAAATATGTGACTACAGGAAGTAATATTTTAGTATTTTGCAAGAGTCTACATTATTCAAGGAAAAACTTGCACCCGTATCTACTTTTATAGTGCCTTATTCTCCAAATACAGTTATTTTTGATAATAATTGCTAAGTATCATTATTATTAATAACATCACTATTAATAATACTATTACTCATAAGTTTTAGAGTTTGGGATGCAATACGTTGCACACTTTGATCCGACATGAATAAAACCTCAAATTGAAGAGTGTTGAAGAAAGTTGAGAAAAGTGGTATAAGTATTATATCATAAGTATAATAATAAGTATTATTAAAATTAACATTTAAGTAAATGTGGGCTTTTAGTAAGATCTACAGTAAGATGCCATAATACTACTTAAAGGCCTTTTATTTCAATAAACACTACACTAAACTAAAGTAGAGATCTTAGTAAAACTTACATATTACTTAAACTGTATTCTTGGTCATAGAAGAATATGATATTGTTGTACTAATTACTGTGGTGTGTTTGTGAGTATTTTGCACCTGCAGATTGCTGGTAAATAATGCTCACTCATACACACAGGGAATAAGCAGTTAAACATACAGATTAAACTTGACAGCCAGTTTTGTTTTGCGAGGTCTTGCACACAACGTATTTACCAGCTCACAGTTTCCTTAGAATTAGAAACACACACAGACACACACATACATTCCTGTGTACATTCCGACACACATCTGCTTGTCTGTCACATTTATTACTGTATTTGTTGTCTCTCTGTTGGGATGGCACAGAGACAGAGTATTGTTTTGCTTTCTGGGTAGGAGTACAAAAATGCATGCACACACATACACTCACATTGATTCAGACATCTCTCATGCTCAAGCACATACACACACATACATAAACACAGCTAGTTATAAACAATAAAACCTAACCCACACTCTAACCTTAACAGAAAACTTTCTGCATTTTTACAGCATTTTTAGTAATTACAAAAAATTACTATTTTTTTTAGCATTTTTACAATGAAGACATCCCCAATAGGAGTTTTTGCTCAGATTTGACAGGTTTTGCTGACCTGTGGGTAGTAATTTGTACCAAGTATATGGTTAAGTAAGTTAAGTAAGTAAATCACACCATCTCATTGTCCAGTTTAAGTAGCTGTTACATTACATGAAATTGCTGTGTTGTCAGTATTTTAATTAGGTCATTGTTTTCATTGCAAACCTTGGTACGCAAATTAGGTTTATTTTAGTTTTATTTCCAAACTCTATTGCACACATGCTATTTGTCTGTTTTCATAGATTATATGTGTGATCGAGCCATTACCTGACTTCTGTAATTCCTGTTCTGTCAAGAACGATGCAGATACCATGTGCAAATTAATAGCACTGTTAGTGGCTGCAATTCATTTTTCAATTTTTCATTTATTTTTCCTTTTTTATTTTTCAATTCAGTTTTATTCAAGTCAATTTTGAGTGTGTGAGTGCGTGTTTGTGTGTACATTTGTGTTGCTGTAAAATCTAGGTGAGATAGAGTATACTTTACAGCCTTAAACAAGTGTAATTTTAACAATAATACATTAAGGTACTGTTGCAGTGCTGAGGTGTAGTGCTGCTATTAGATGGTAACACATATATAACATGTATAACAAATAAAATATTCGTATACCATAGTATTTATATGGTCCTCCAAGGTAATGCAAAGACTTTTCACAGTGTTTCAGGGCTCTTCAAATGGTATGGTAGTCTCCAAAAACTTTATTACCATTATCCCATATCTGTAATATATATTGCAAAGGTATTCTTTAGTACATCAGAGGTCGGAAAACATCATATTGTCCAATTCTGTCTCATTTTCCTCTGGGAGTTTTAGTTCCTTTCCTGGAGTTGTCAACCCTGGGTCGCCAAAGAGGTTGATTCTCGGAACACTGCACAACGCTGAAAGCTGGAATACTCCAGGCTGAAATATAGTGAATATTCTGTTATCAGGAAGAGAATGTTGAGGAAGAAATGTGGGTGTTATGTTATTTCCTTTTGAATACAGTAGGAGTTCATGTATGTGTCTGGGTGGAAATATGCTTGATGTTGAGTGCTCAGGGAAGTAATAACCCAAAACATGTTTGGCATTCAGGGCTACGGTGCCAGGATATTCCTCCTCTCCGTTTCAGGTTCCTAAAATGGGACTAAAGAGATCCTGGACTGTGTCAGAACATGTCAGGACATCCCTCAATCTGTAAACAGCTCTAGCGTGCATGCTGGACCCATTAAGGGTCACTTTTATGCATCCTAACACTGGTTACTCCTGTCATTGTCTTAACATGACCTACCACCTCATGTCTTCTCATGTTTTCTTCTTCATTTTCAAGTTTTCTTCCTCTTGCATAACTCAGTAGCTCAGAGGTACACATTGTTCTTCGGTTGCTCTTTATGAAGTCATTCATGAGTCATTTTCCACACTGCTGATTGGCGTTCTGCAGAAAGCCCTTTTGTTCTGTGACTTTGTGTTAGAGTAACGGTGACAAAGCAGTCACAATACACAGGAATACAATAGTAAGAGTGCGTTGGGGCATCGAAAGGGTATGAGTCACAAATTTTGAGGCACCAGTTATGCTGAGTGTCAGAGACAACGGCCATTTTTGGGAGACATAAGAAATAAGAGAAAAAGAGGTGAGGAAAACGTAATGTAAACGGAAGTGTAATTTTAGCCAGCCTCTAAAAATCTGTCAAGCACATAAATAAATATGCTTATAAATATGCTTAGGGCTTTAACTGGGCAATGTGCCAGCTCTGCATGACTGATGTAATTGCTTGTCCTGATACATACCAACATGCACAAGGCTATTTTTAGTGTGTGTGTTTGTGATTTTCATCATACTGCTCTGTATGATGAAAAGGCTTGTTGTAAGGGTGAGGCAGTCCATCCTATTGAGTCACTGGTACTATGCAAATATTCTTAAAGCAACATGCAAAAGTTATGGAAATAAGCCCATCTTTATATCACTGTGGAATGTGCCATAAGGGGAAAAACTGGAGCATGCACTTTCTCTCACACAAACAGACTCACATTTTTTCCACGTTCAACTGCAAATGTCCTGCCACTGATTTAAACAGTGTTAAATAGACAGTGGACTATTATGAAAAAAGCAATAAATGGGTGGGTGGGGGTTTTATTTTCAATTCCTTTGAGGTCGTTTTAACAGAATCACATGTAATACTTTGTTTCTAATCATATTATAGTAAATTTAAAGTCAGGCCTTGCATTAATTTAATTAAAATTTAAAAATATGAAAAATACATTTTGGTGTTGTTAGGGGATAGCATCTGAGCATTTTTACTTCCTTCTGTGTTCATCCTCAGCAAAATTCAGTTCAACCATCAATTTTTTTTTTCAAAATGCAAAAATTGATCTAAAATTCTAATGGTCATAAAAATAATAAAAGAAATCTGGAATTGAATACTGACATAGTACCCAGGTGAGACCTGGATATTTGTAGTTGGCAGTTTCAAGAAAAAACTAACTTTGCTGTCTTTTTCCATTCAGAATCTTCACTGTCATCTTCCGCGGGCCCTGCCCCCATGGACCTGCGTGTAGGTGACCGTCTGATCCGTCCGGGTTCGGACCCAGCCTTCCTTTCCCCTCTGCACCCCCCTCTGCTGCTCAGCCCCTTCAATACACAGCACTGTTCCCAGTACAGTCAGCAGCAGATGCAGCATATACAGGTACATAGGGTATGCACATTTACAGTGAGATAACACTAATCCCAGGACAGCTAGAGCATCCTTTTCATACAGCTGTAGCCATAGAGTATGGTAACTAATAATCACACTAATCCCAGTTCAACCAATCAGATTTAGTTAGGGTCTTGAACAGCATTTTAGTCAACCTATCATTTTCTTATGATTTTGGAGGTTAGCCAATGGTAAAGGTTTAAAAACCTTTATTTCAGGCCGATCAAAAGATATTAATTCAAGAAGACATCCTGCTTAGCAAAATCCTAACCACCATACAAACTCTGAATGGCTTTCTTTTTTTAATATGTTGATCAGATGTGTGTATACAAATATGATGCTTATATTATATGATGCTTCCATATTATGCATTATTACCCAAAACTACTTTACAAAATTTCCACAATTTTACATTTCCTTTCATTATTTCATTTCATACTGTTTAAAACTTTCAATCAGTTCACACATATAGGTTGGAAATAAGTTTTTAAAAGTTTCTTTTCCGAATGCATTGCCGAGATGTCTTTGTCGGACAACAATTAGCAGCTGGTTTCAAAATGTGTAACACTTAAATTCTATGCAGATCCTCTGGCTGAAATGTTTCCTTGTACACAAATATGACACTTAAATTGGAATAGGATGCTTTCCATGTTATGTACATAGATGTCTCGTGCATCTAACTAAATTGTGCAGAAGGTGCTTACTAGCCACTTGGTGAACTTGTTAGCATTGATGTGAATAATCATGAGTGACATTGTACGTTGCAGTTTAACATGGAGCAGCATCTACGAGACCAGGAGCAGGCCAAACAACAGCTACAGCAGCTCAAACACAAGGACAAAAGCCAGCAAAGTAAGTTTACAACTGCTTAGCACATTGAATAATAAAGTTTTACGTTTTCATCAGAGTTGTAACAACAACAAAGCCACATATAAGCTTTGGCATAGAAATTGGCATAGAAACCAGACCCATTGAAATTGAACCATTTCAATGGGTCAGGTTTATTCAGGTGACATTTTGATTAGTATGAAAGAAATTAGATTCTTTAGAATATTTATTTTTCATCTTGATTTCATTTGGTTGTATGTCTTGAAAGTGAAGCGCTTGGGTAATTAATCTCTCAGATGTCACTCGGATGCAGCCCAAAGATCTATAGACTTTCTCATCTTAGTTCTCCACTGAAGTGTATAAGCGGAAGTAGATTGTTTTCTGACCCCTGGACCTTAACAATGTCAATAAAGGCAAGCAGTTAAAGTGGGTGCTGGAACTGCACCTTTAGAAAATATAGAAAACATTACAGTACATTGTACTAATGCTGTGTTTGATAGAACGCCTCTCTGAAACGCAGCCATGGTCGCCTCAGGAAATAACAGGGTAAAAACAAAACCTTTTGGTTGAAAACCTATGGGTGGAGTTTCTACTAAAGTGCATGGGAACTGTTCTGTAAAGATGATGAAGTGTCACGCTTCCACTAATGGTCTGATGCTTACAGCAGTCACGGACTGTTTTGTTGAATGAAAATTGACATTGTTATTGCCTAAACTTGCATTGTAGCCCCTACTATTGATTGGTTATGATGGATAATAGATAGATAGCTAGGGAGACAGCTAAACAGATAGATAGGTAAACAGACAGACAGATTGATCGATCACAGATAATGTAAGACACTATTACAGATATTGCATGTTTCTGTGTGTGGCTGAGGTTTTGTACTTTTGCCCTCTGTATGAGAACACCATGTGTGCGCAGCAGAATGTGCCATTGTAATCTGGGCAGTCTCCCGCCACACCAGAGCTGTGTCACGCTGCAACATTTGGTCACGCCACAGCAAAATATTAATACCGCTGTTGTTGTTTTCTTTCCATTGAATGAGGGCTGTAATTATGCTCTGGAATCACATTACGCTTTGGGAATCAAAGCCTATTGGCCACTGCATTACCAGCTTATGAACTACTGAAGTGTGAGGTTTGAGTGTGAAGTAGACAGAGATGATATTTGAATTTACCCACATCATGTGAAAGCTATTCCATTATGTTTGCTGATCATCAGGTTTACTGTTATCATAAACTAACTTTGCATTAAGCAGACAATAAATGTTGTAGTACCGCAGGCTGTTCAAATGTAGCAAGGCTAATCACACATATTAGTATGTTTGATCACTATATCAGAAACAACAGAAACAAGCTTCTCCATTAGAAGTGTGTTGGTGTCACACGTCTTTTATGTGTCACAACTGATGTTAAATGTGTTGCCAGAAAAAGTACCTTTGGTGAGGTAAAATTAGTAGCATACTGCAACCGTGTCAATATTGACAATGTTGGTCAAAGCCACTATGACGTAGCTGCCACATAATGGCTGCCCTGGAAGCAGAGGGAGGCACTGAGTCAACATACAGTTTCCTTCCCCTAACCTCATGGTAACCCTACAACAGAGCTGAACCACACTCACCATAAAATAATTCTTTAAAGTTGCAATTCGTACGTTTTTCGGTTAAAAAAATCAGTTATTGAGCAAGTGTAAAAAAATGTACTTTAATTAAATAAAGAAAGTTAAAAGAAGAAAGCGTTATTGCAACATTGCTTCAACCGATCACAGTTGTTCCTTGTGATTTCATTGGCCGGCTATGTTGATTGACAGGTGCGGTGGCCAGTGCAGTGGTGAAGCAGAAACTGGCAGAGGTGATTCTGAAGAAACAGAAGCAGGCGGTGCTAGACAGAACCAACCCAAATCCTCTTAGCACGCCATCAGTTGCCTACCGGTCAGAAATCACTCTTATTACCAGCCACAATGTGTCCACCCACAATAATTCACTTACACATTTTAACATGCTTTATTATCAGCTTGAGATCTCTTGTTTTTTCACAGGGAGTTGGGTCCAGATCCCAGTGCCACCCTACAACCTCTTCTGTCCTCCGCAAAACCAGCTCTCAGTGAAGGACCCGACGAACCCCCACTAAGACGAGCAAGTATGTCTCTGTGCAACACACACCGAACTCATAAAGTTTACTGTCACTCTCAGTAAGTGCAGATACACACACTCACCTGAGAAGGGGTGTGTGTGTCAGGTAATAGATAGGGCCTTGTCATTTAGCAGGTGTGCATCGTGGATTCGTTCCAGCAGCACTGCCTCATTTAGACACACTCCCTATGTGTCGCTCTGCCTCCAGGCAGCACAGCACTAACAAAGCCTTGCATAACCTTTGCATTTACCTCAGAAAGTGGAGGACACACCCCTTACACTCCACCCCTCACCCCCACCACCGGGCAGACTACTGCTTAATATCTCACAGTAACTTGATGACCATTTGAGGTTTTAGTAAGAAGTCCAATCAGAAGAACCAATGTTCTGCATTTATATTTTTGGTATTTCTGTGATTTAGTTTATTAGTGGCATTTTTAAACAAGTTTTAAGCTTTTGTGCTTAACTCGCCCATAACAGACATGAATGATACCTCATCTTGTAAAGCTTTTTTATGACATGTGCTTTTACTTGCCCAAACAACTGAAATGATTTTGACCCAATCAAATCAAAACAAAACAAAAATTGCTCTCTAAAGCAGTTTACAAACTTTATACTACTTTATAATAGATGTTTTGGTAAAAATGTCTGAGGCCACTAGGTTTCAAGCAGAAAAAATGTTTAGTTTAAACAGCAGAACATTTTGCAGAAGAAAAATTTTCAAGCAGTCCTTGACAGAGTTTTCATACACTTGACCTGTCCACCTCATTTTAGTTCAGCGCAGTCTGTCAAAATCACTCTGTAATTTTACATTGTAAAGTCAAATTTCAGCACAATTCAAAGATTTAGCACAGAGCAATGTTATTTTATGGATTAGTAAAGAGGAGTAAATACAGCTGCAGACAAAAAATGTTTTTAACATGTGTTCAGTGATAATAGTATAATAGTGCTTTTACAATAACAAAAACATTCATTAGGAAGTAGAGAAGAAATTTTTGAACCTTCTTTCTGAGGCACCAACAATTTTAAAAGAATAGAATTGTCATGTGTGCTGAAACACAGAGAAACTAGATGCTACATTTACATTTCAGAAGTTATAGGGCTATACAAAACTGCATCTAAATCCTCTAATTGGTGGTTGTTTGAACAACTAGTTTATCTTAAGGAAGCCCAATATATTTTGATTGGTTTCTGGAATATGTGACTCTAAACCAGCCTGTCACGTTTTGTAGCAATACATTGATGCCAAGCATAGATCTTCAGTAGATTATCAGACAGATAATCACTCATTTAATGGACTACATTAAAAATTGTTATGGCCTGTAACTTACTGTGATGAAATGCTTTCTGTTTGCTATGGTTACTAAATGTTGTTTAGATGGCGTTGTATTTGCAAAAGTGGGATTTGTTTGGGGTTTTCCATTATGAATTGCTATTTTTTAATCAGCATATTTACCCTCAAAATAAAACAAAATATTTATGTAAAACTTATTTAACTTATTTGTGTAATAAACTTATTTAACCCTTAAAAGCATCCTAAACAAACAACCCTAACAAACACAAGAAAACCATTTGCTAGATGGCAAAGAGGTAAACCATGGAATTTTTGTTTTGTGGTTTTGTTATTCTTTATTATTTTGTCTTCCAGCTTCAGAGCCCAACCTGAAGGTGAAGCATAAATTAAAAAAGCACTTGAACACCCGTAAGAGCCCGTTGACCCGCAAAGAGAGTGCTCCGCCCACCATTAAACACCGGGTGCCTGATGCGCTGGGTAACTAAACCTCTATCTTCTCACATGGATCTGAGAGTGAGGACGATTTTATTAACCAAAATGTAAAGGAATCACGTACACATTATTTTACCATTATAGTTATACTCTACTGTGCAAGCAGGTCTCTTGTTAGTGTAAGGGGCCCAGGAGAGGAAGATAGTAACTTCAGACCCCCATTAACTCATTTTGACGTGTGCGTGAGAAGACTCCTATAAAGACCCTTCCCCAACCAGGCACAAACAGTTCTCTATAGAAAACTCGGCTTGATTGTTTCAGCAATAAAGTCTATCTTTTGGCATCAAAAACTGAGACTCAAGAGTGTTACTAAGAATTGCAAAAAGGAAAACCACAACAATAGCTGCTTTTAGCATGAGTAACATCACTGCATATTTATGTTTGTTTAGCATGACCACAGAATGAATTGTTTAATGAGCTTCATACATACATTCATGTGTTGACCAGACTTTAAATGACATTAACTGTGAAATTATCTCTCTTCCTGTCAGATTCGTCCCCCAGTAGCAGTAGTACTCCAGTATCTGGTTGTAGCTCTCCCAATGACAGTCTACCCAATGAGAATGGAGTGCTGCCCTCTAGTGCCAGCTTATCCCACGAGGTAACAGCCCTGACACTCCCAGAATGCACTTTTTAACCACGTTTTCTTCACAACGTGTTGTATGTCAACATGTACGTCTTGGTATGATATTACTGTAAACACTGTTTGTTTTAAATGAATGTAAACAGGCAGGACAATCATATTAAAATGTCAGATTTGTGCATTTGGACTTGCATTGTAATTGTAGTCTGATAAACCTGCCACTGTATATTATGTTGTTAATATTAATCAAAAAAGAATATTGGCAAGAAATGGATAAAACCAGTGACTTTATAAACCTTTCAGTGCGTAAAATGTTGCACATTCAATAGCTTAAACGTTTTTTCGATTTGCGTTTGTGGTATCAGCTACAAAGATTTGGTATTGTGATGACCATAAATGTCATTTTAAAAGTGAACGGAAAACGGAACTTGCAGTGGTAAGACACAATCTAGTTTAGTTTAAATAGTTGCTCCTTTTTCTTAAAAATAAAAATTATGTCCGACGTGCACACACACACAAGCGCAGAGGCATGATGTGATGGTTCATTAATATTCTGTCGTTATTTGTTGAGAAACCAGAGCTCAATGGGCCTTGTTTCAGGAGGTTTCTGCTCTGCATTGGCCTTACGCATAATGACATGTTTTAAACAAAGACACTGTAGAAGAACAGCTGCAGGCAGCTGCCTGGACACCTAATCTCTCCTTTCCATTAGAAATCTTCTCATCACTTCATTACTCTGTGCTCCACCGTTTTTGGTCATGCATAAATACACATTTTGATGGGTCGCACACAGGAACTTCATCCGCTCTCACGAAAGAGCGGATCACTAAATATTTGTGGGTCAATGGCAAATAAGGATGTTTGACATGAAAGAAAGAATACGATTTTTTAAATGCCATGTTCACACACATATTCACACACATAAAAAACTTATCATGCAGATTTATGACTGTGGCATAACCATTCAGGTCTAAAGTGTATAAAGGGATCCTTTCTGTTTAATGGGGTTTTATTGTCACATGACAACAACATAGTTTGCACAGCAATGACTTTGATTTGCCATAGAAAATGTTTTTCAAAAATTACTAAATACTTTAAACCAAAAATAATAAACGATTATCGAGCTACTTATGTAAACCTTTATTTTTCAAAGCATTTATATAATAGATTATAATAAGACTTGTTAGCTTTCATAATCTCTGTACAGTTTTATAACTATACATTAAAATAAATTTTAAATCAGTCACTAAATCAGTGTGTGAAGTTTTTTGAATAGTTTGATAGATCTGAACAAAAACATAGCGTCACATCATATGACCCAAATGTGTGTGTTGTAACTGAGTTTGCATGTGTTTGTGTGTTTGTAGGCTCAGAGGCTGCTGATGCAGGATGGATCTTTAGCTCACTTCACAGTGCAAAATACGTCCAGTCTCCCGACCATCACGTTAGGACTCCCTGCCAACGCCAAGGTATTGTAATCACCATGACCTTCCTTCTTACATTCTTACATTAAAAACAATTGAACTCTTTGGCCACATGAAACTACCTTGGCAAGCTCCTATAAGACTGTATCACTCAATCATTCTGTTTCATTCATTCTCTCTTTTTCTGTCTCTTAAGGGGGAAAGTGAGCTGAGTTCACTTAAGCTGGGTCGCGTGCCGGTGCTTCCAGGCAATTCTCCAGTTCTGGTTCCTCTGGGTGTTGAAGAGCAGACTGGGCCACTTATGCAGCCCGTCCTCATCCTAGAGCCCTCTGGACTCGTACACGCCCCTCTACTGGCCGGTAAAACCATTGCACTCTGAACTAGTCTGGGAATTTTATTATGAGGAAATGCTACCGAAACACTATTAGCTTGACACTTGTGCCCCCTAGTGGTAACAACAGACACAGCAGTCAAGTTGTCAGGAATATAGTGTATAAAAGATCTAGAGAGAATATATTGAACTTAAGCTACAATATATTTATTATTTTGACACTTTGTAAAACATTGGTGCAAAAACATCTATATACACGCTTTATACAACATACCACACAATAAATAGACATAATTTTAAAAAATGTCACAGACAAAAGTTATTTAAGCAAATAAAAAACAATATTATTCATATTTATGATTATGGTGATATTCATTATATATTAATACATTTATTATATATATTTATTATATTTTATATTAATACACAATGCAAGTAAAACACTAAAAAAAAGTCTTGCTGCTTGACGTTCAAATACAAAGTTCCATGTCAATAATATGGTATTTTTGGTGTTGTGAATTCTGTTTAATTAACGTGTTAATGATAATGTTAAAATATACTGTTACATCAAAGTTATTGTAATCCATTTTTCATGTTTATGTCATATGTTGCATGATCTTAATGATGTGTGAACGCTGTCTGATGTCTGAATGTTATTCTTTCATCTACTTCTGTTTTTATGAAAGTTTAATCGCATTTGCCTCTGCTGTTTGTGATCAGTTCCAGGACTGGGTCCGGTTCCACTTCAATTCAGCGCGTCTGGTCCTCATAAACCTCTGAGTCGGACACGCTCAGAGCCTCTTCCCCAGAGCCCACGTGCCCTCCACCCTCACCTGCTTCAGCAGCACCACAGCGCACAGCTACTGGAGAGACTTAAACAGCAAACTCACCTCGGCAAGGTACAGATCCCACCTGTGATAGATTTCACTCAGGAGTGGTTGGAAATTAGTAATGTTAATATATTAGCAATTAATAATGTAAATAACATATTAATAACTTGATTTGTATTAAATGAAAAATATAGCAGCACTTGCGAAATGGCAAAGAGAGAAATTGATTCAGACTTTTTATTTGTGCTTCACTTTTAGTAATAAACGATGCAACCCAGTTGTTTTGTTTAGACCAGTCACAGTTCAGTATGAAACTATTGCCATGACATCATCACTGGCAGTGATATTTTTATACTTAATATTAAATTATACTTGAAGTATAAACTTTACAAAACAAAAATAGATAGCACACCTAAGACTGAAGTTATTTGCAAAATACAGTTTGAATGGCACTTTGTTTGGACAGGCAGCAAAAATTTCATTCTTGGCATATCCGATTCAATCCGACTCAAATCGTTTGTAGTCTAAACCGCAACAAAACGCATTACCAGCCCAAATTAAACCATATTCACGATGTGGTTTTGAAATTAAAAAAATTGTTTGGAAATGCATTTTTAGTTTATGTAATCAGGTTTGTACTTTTTGCATTTGAAATTCATCAAGATTTCTGGTATGTCCTTCAGCTCATGTCAAAGTCCAGTGAGAAGCCACGTCTCAGGCAGATCCCCTCAGAGGACATGGATTCAGAGGAGGTGGGGCCATCAGTTGGTGACCCCCATCAGAGTAGAGTGAGGGCGGAGTCCCAGAGGGAGCTAGAGAGTCAAGAGGAACAAATCAACTTACAACACACCCTCATCCTCAACCAGGTTAGACACAAACCACAAGTCCTGCAGCAGAGTAAAGCCGTACTATACTCGAGTATCAATAGGTCTGCCAAAATTTTGGATTGCTTAATGTAACGTGGAGACAGAGACGGTAGGATCCATTTGCAGTAGTTTATTAGAGTACTTGAACAGGCAGGGTCGACAACAACAAACAGGTATATCAGATGCTAGGCTAATCAGCAATGATAAACAACCCAAGGCCAGGGCAGGCAGCAAACAATCAGAGAAACGATAAACAGTCCAGGTAATAACAGGTAATCCAATCAACAATAGAAACCACTCAGAAATATCAGCCAGGGCAAAACAAGACTTCACAATGAGTTCGTCACAGACTGGGGTTTATATACACAAGAGTTAATTGCTATCAGGTGAGCAGGAAGTAATCAGCCCCAGGAATGTGGCCCTATGGGAAATGTAGTCCAAACATGATTTAGTACTCAGGTGACGGCTCCCTCTGGTGGTTCGGGGGAGGCGGTACGGGAGCCTCCACCGTAACACTTAAATTCACATTTAAATTTACCTTTAAGTTTATATTAAAATCACGTATTGATAATATATTTAAGTGAATATCATACGATCGCCCAACCCCAAATGAATAATAATAAAATAATAAAAAATAATAAAAATAAAATAATTTAAAAAACAGGGAATAAAGAATAGGAAGCCCATTTTTAACTGTTCAGAGTTTTGGCATTGTGACATTTTTTCATGACAGTGAAGTACGTTTTCCTCCCACTGGTTCTCAAATCTCATTGCTGTAATGAATCCGGATGTTTTACTTTTCAGTTTGGTTGTAATTCTAATTATTTTCTGATCCTACTCAGATTCACATTCCTGTAAAATGGAATAAAAATATCCTGTCTGGACACAGTAAATTTTTTATTTAAATAAAGACAAATTAAAGGCAATACAGCTTATTAGTTATGAATACTTCAAAATGTAATTAGTGTCATTCTTTTGGAATGAAAATAAGGAGAATTAGATTTTTTTCCCCATATAGTAATAAACTATGTTGTTAGAGAAAGTCATTGTGAATGTTGTTCTGTTGTATATGTAGGTGTGAGTTATTGATTCATAAGACATTACGAAATTCTTCCTGTGCAGTCACGTCTGTGGGAGACGCAGAAACAGCTGCAGCAGCTGCTCAGACAAACAGCCCACATGGAGACGTTGGCGGTACCCATGATGCTCGGAGGAGCACATCGGCCTCTCTCGCGCACGCAGTCATCTCCAGCCTCCAGCTCACTAACACTGCCGGACAAATCCTTGCCTCTCACCACAACAACAGAGCCGCCACAGAGCCAACCCCGCTTCACTACAGGTCTAAGTTTCCACCAATTACTAACAGTCACTAGAGGTAAATTCAGCATTACTGACTGAATCTTTATTGTGTGTACAGGGCTGGTGTATGACTCTCAAATGCTAAAACATCAGTGCACATGTGGTGACAACAGCAGTCACCCAGAGCATGCTGGGAGAATCCAGAGCATCTGGTCACGATTGCAGGAGCGAGGTCTTCGAGGCCAGTGTGAGGTACTGTCAGGCTGCAATGTCTCTCCTTTCCTAAAGGGGGCACTGAATAATCTGTTGCATTTATTTTTACATAAACATCAAGGCGTCTACATTTATAATGCCAATGTCACCACTGCTGACACAATGTCTTAATCTAAAAAATTCTCTCACTTGCCTTTTTTGCAATATCTTTGGTATTTTGTTCATTGTGCAGAGTATTCGGGGCAGGAAAGCAACCCTAGAGGAACTTCAGTCTGTCCACACAGAACGTCATGTTCTGCTTTACGGCACCAACCCCCTGAACCGCCTCAAACTGGACAATCGCAAACTGGCCGGTAATCTATCATCACATACACAATGTTCAGAACTGACAGAAACCAGTCAACTGAAGCCTGGCAAGCACAACACCTCATTTTTAACGGCAAAGACACACTCAGTCATGCCAGCACACAAATAAAAGCAACTTCAACAGACTTTTGAAATGACTTAAGGGTTGGAAATGTCAAATGCTGAATATGAGAATGACAGTTAATTCACTTGACGTCACTGTGTCTCAACAGGCATACTGTCACAGCGGATGTTCATCATGCTGCCCTGTGGGGGAGTGGGGGTAAGAACACACAAATACACACACACGATGACCAGAATCATTTGAGAAAGATATCATATAGGAAATTAAAGGAATAGTTCACTCAAAATACAAAAAATTCATAAACTACCCCTTGTTTCAAACCTGTATGACCTTCTCTCCTCTGTGGAATGCAGATTAAATTTTTTATGAATATCCTAATGAATATTTTCCGTGTTATTTTTCCAAGCTTCATAAGCACCATAAAAGTCTCATAAAAGTGGTCCAAACAATGTGTCAGTCCTCAGAATTCATACAAATGCTTTGTGTGCTAAGTTGTCTTAAAAAAATTTCATTACTGTTGTAGCTTTGACATGGATTTCTCAAGTCAAGTCAAGTCAAGTCAAAATTGGTGTGTGAGGCATTTGAGGGCAAATGCTATTAGTTCTTGTGTTCAAACATCATTGTCGACTTATTGGATTTGTGAACTACATTGGAAGTGTAGATTTTGAGTAAATAACAACTTAAATTTTGGCATATTTGTTACACAAGGCTATTGTATGACCTAAGAAAACTTGGAACACAGGGAATACACAAGTCCTATACACTGTTTCATAATACTTTACTGATGCTGTTTTCTGCATTTATAGAGCTTGACAGCATCCAGTCCTATTCACTTCCGTTAAAAATGTCACCTTTAGTCATAAGGGGTTTAGAACAACATGAGGGTGCCTAAATGATGTTAGAATTTTCAGTTTTAGGTGTACAGTTCCTTCAAGTGTAAACAATGTACAATATGGCATGAAAGCAATGACCCAGGATCAGTGTTTTATGACCGCTGAGCCTTCTGCAACCAGATCTGAGGTTAGAGAGCATTCATTCAAGAGCAGTCCGTGTGGGCAGCACCCCAGTCGAAAATGTGGAGAAAATGTTGAAAACTTCACTCTGACGATAGAGCTCAGAGCAGGTCCATGTGGAATGATTGAAACAATATGTGTCATGAAGGATAAAAGGAATTCCAGCCTTCTCATTGTTCACAGTGCCAAACCACAAGCGATGCAAGTTCTGTGAAAAAAGGGATGAGGAAAAATGAAAGAGAAAAGAGAAAAGGAAGAAGTGGGGAACAGGGCAACAAACAACAGAGAAAGAGGGGAATGTATAACCTCATCCGAGGCCACCCCGCAATCTCCGGCTCCTTATGAACAAAGTTTTATAGAATATATTCATAACTGCTGCAAGAACATTTCATGATGGTTCCCTTAGTAGTAGGGTTCTCTAATGCCAACATTACTAGTACTGTTACTCATATGTACTCTTCAAACCATTTGTGCAGTGGATATGACTGACACATCAAGCATTTTGGCTTGTGGAGGAGAGTTATGACTTCTCTACAAATTGAATTTTCATTTGACAGCGATGAAATCAAACACAGAAAAAGGTACATGTGCTATACAGTATGTAGGGACCAGAATATCAGCGACTAGGTTTATCGTCACATTAATTCTGTCTGCACTGTTCAATAGGTTTGTGTGGTTAATATTTTTATTGTTATTTTTGTATTGATATGAGGGCTGGATTCGAGTATTCAGATGCAGGTCAGATGTCAAATATGTATCCGATTTAGAACATTTGAAAGTGGCTCAAATCGGATGTCCAAAATCACATCTCAGAAAAGTATGTTTGCTGTTTACATGCATGCAGCCAGATGTGTGGAAAAATAACAGAATTGATTAACAGTGTAAATGCAGCCATAAAGACTTAAATGTGTGACCTTTTACTTGCCAACCACCTAGCAACCACCCTAAACAGCCGAGCAACCATAGCAATAAACTGAACATGACTCAGAACACCTAAGACACCTCATAGCAACGCCCTGGCAACCACCTACTGTGGCAGCAACGAAGCACCACCACTAAAAATGTGCTTTAAAAAACATTACTTATTTTTTAAATGATCACAGGTGATTTTCATTTTGTCATTATACTAATATGCATAATCAATAAGCCCATTCAGAAACGAAAAGCCATGTTTATGGACCACACACAAAGAATATTTAAACATACCTTTTCTTTATACATAACAGGAAATCTATTTATAGTGTGCATCAATCAAGTCTCCTTTCCTTTTAGTGTAATCTTGAAACATAGTTTATTTTCTATAATTTATAACACACACTTTGCCTTGTGGATGCTTTTAACAAAAATAAGCATCTAAATACTTTTGCGAGCTTGAGTGATGTTTGTACAAATATGCTTGGATAAACATCGTTTCATCATAGTTCTCCTGCCTTAACATCTGTTTGAAAGTATACAGCTGGTTATATACGCATGTATTATTTTGAATAGAATTATAGTCCGGTTTATTGATTGTTTTGAATTGTGCATTTAGAAGAATTAAAAATTAGACTGTTAAAAGTAAAAGTGGTTTAAAATTCAACCTCTGCATTGGGTGGGCGTGTTGCCTGCGGTTGTTCTTGATGGGATATGCACATCTCGTATCATCTGTTTACGAGGGCATGTTTAGTGAAACTGCCTGTCACACAGCATGGAACGCTGGCATCTTGCAGCAGTGCCCCTCGGTTGAACTGCTGTTTGCGGCTTTGCAGATTTCTGATCGTTGTTCACAGCTGTCATAATGATAAATGTGTTGGTGCACACCAAGATAATTCTGCATTATTTTATTCTGACAGAATCAGTGACTGACATCGATTATTTGTCCTTTATGCAGTGCCGAGGGATTACGTAACCCAGGGCTTGGGTGGAGGCACCTACACAAACTATAAAACATTCTCAGTTGAGTTTTAACTTAAGTATAGATTAATATCTATAGTCTATATCTATATCCACATAGTTACATAGGGATAATTCACTCAACATTTGAATGCTGTTATCGTTTACTCACCAACATGCTGTTTTTAACCTGTAATCTGGCAGACTTTTTACTGTGGAACACAGAATCAGATGTTAGGAATAATCTTATAGCATATAGTGTCCAGGGGATATCAAGCTTTAAAAAGCATCTTAAAAGTGGTCCATATGACTTCTGTATGAAGTCCAAATTCCAAGTTTTCTAATGCCATACAAAAACTTTGTGTGGGGGATAAGACGCTATTTACAGAAAACCTGCAACCTTCCTGTAACCCTCAGATTTTGTTCATGTACATTTTGAAACTAAATTTTGGGTGATATAAATCAATAAACAGATCGTTAGTCGTCACCATAACTGACTGCTTAATGTGCTTTATATCTGGGCAGGTGGACAACGACACCATCTGGAACGAGATGCACACATCCACAGCATCTCGCATGGCAGCCGGGAGTGTGACAGAGCTGGCCATCAGAGTAGCTAAAGGAGAGCTCAAGGTTTGTCCACAAAACCAGATCTGAAACTAATGTTTTGGTATACTGTGTATCTATATATTATGCATGGATGATTTTATAGATCTGCGTATCTCTGAAATTGCTGCCATTATGTCTGTTTTCACATTGTATTACGATGATCATTTTGGTGAAGTTAGAATTTTCCTGAGTTTTTAACTTGTGTTTATGGTAATTCTGACATGACGTCAATATAGCATCAATCAGCACAACTGAACTGTGCGTCAACCAGTCAGAATGAAGAAATTTTAAATGTTATGAACAATTTTGAAAAACATAAGCAACCCATCACATTTCTTTCTTAGGACCGCAGCAGTTAACGGTGCTTCAGAGAAAAATTAATCAAGTAGCAAACAGAACAGATAAAAGCGATTAACATTCTAGTGTTAAATCAAGACCATGACTGTACTTGCATTGTTCAATTACCAAACTCTCCTGCTGGTAATTAAAATAAATGAAGGTTATAGGGAGTGTTTCAGGAAAGTATCCTAATTGCTTCAGTTGACACTGGCAGCCCGTTTATTGAAGCACTTTGGTGGAAACATCATGTCTTTGTGAGAGGCAACTAGTAAATGCTGAGTTAATGACATGTTGGTTTCCATGTTTCAGAATGGCTTTGCTGTGGTCAGGCCTCCAGGACATCACGCAGACCCATCAAATCCCATGTAAGTCTGTTCTGTGTTTCTGTTGGGCGTTAGATACAGAACTGAATGATTGTATTGTTCATTTGAGTAGTGTGTACCCTGAAGTGCACATTAAATCAAAATTGACACTGTTTGCTTTCTTAATATACATTCCTGATCTTATTGTGCTTGATTCATCATTGTCCATTATTCCATCGAAAAAAATGTCTTTCATCAAAATGAAATAACTTGAAAGTTTGAAACGGCTTTCATTTTAGGCTTATTTTTCAGCCCCTCATCTCCAGCCCCAGTCATTTAGAGATAACATTTCATGACCCAATCAATTCCTGATGGATGAAATTAAGGCCTGCTCTACATTTTTAGAGCAGGCCTATTCGGTTTCGGAATATTCGGTTTCACTCGGAAATACATCACATTTTGGGAGCAAAATGGTTGTGAATGTTCTTTCATGTTCACTTGAACATCTTTTGGTTTAGAGTCTGGTACTGGTCAGGTCCCCATACCTCTCTCTCTTCCCCATGATTTTCAGCCAACTTTCCACTGTATATAAATAAGTCGCAAAAGTAATTTAAAATACATTCTTGTAGAGGCTTGAAAATTTTGTTGGGGTTCATTTATCTCAGTTTTGAAAATAAAATTCTTCTTTCTGTATTGTGAATGTGATATGGTGTGTGGTATGTTTGTGGGTGTGTATTGTTTATGTGTGGATGTATGCTGTATTTGCACATGTGCACTCTGTCACCTCTGTGTTTGATTGCTGCAGTGTCAGCATGCCTGTCTGTGTGTGTGGATATTTATGGGTTGATAATGAAGGTTTGGAGAGAGTTGGAGAAAAGACACTGATTTATTTCAGTCATTATTAGCCTGCTGAGTTTGCTCATTCCAAATTTCTCAGAATTTCACCTCACTGTCTTACTGGCTGTCACATATTAGTGCATATGTTATCCTGAACCCTCTGCTCTATGATTCCACATGTTTATTATTTACATTTATATGTATAGTTGATCCAAAGGACTGAAACCACTAATATAAAACATGCATTTTTGCATTCCTTTCTTATTTTTTTTATTTTGAGTATGTTTTTGGTCTGACAAAGTGATTCAAAATTAAATAATAAAATCATTATAAAAAATCATTAAAGCATGTACTTAAACTGACATGGATAAAATGTGATGATCCACCATGATCTTTAGTTTACCTCAACATTATGGCTATACTTCATTTTTCACTATGCATGCAGTGACTGGGTTGCGTGAGAAAATTTGTTGCTTATTCCTACATAATTTTGATGCTTTGTTTTTCTAACAAACGTAGACTGTAGAATATGATGGAAAGTGTCACTCTGTATCTCTGTCTGTCTCTTGTAGGGGTTTTTGTTTCTTCAACTCGGTGGCGATCGCTGCTAAACAGCTCCAGCAGAAGCTCAATGCCAGTAAAATCCTAATTGTTGATTGGGTGAGAGCTTGTAACTCAGTTGACAGCAATATGTTTGCATTAAAGTAGGGATGAAATGCCTTGAATGTCAGTCTGGTAATATTATATAATAGATTTTGGTGACCAGTTATAAACATGGTGCATGGTGGAGTAAATTATGAATTAATTAATTAAACCAATTTGTTTAAAAAAGCCAATCTCTCAATTGAATAGTTTGTATTAAATTTAATCAAGCTCATGGGTTACCCATCATTGTTAAATTTAATTAATAAACCTACATTGATTATTGAGTAAATTATCACAGAACCATTTTTTTTTAATTATAGGCAGCAGTAACATCAAAGTTACTGCTAATATTACCTGAGCAACCAAGGAAAACATGAAAGATTCTTTGTAAACCTGTTGGTCATTCTTATACATTATGCAGGATGTTCACCATGGCAACGGCACCCAGGAAATATTCTACAATGACCCCAGTGTCCTCTACATCTCTCTACATCGCTATGACAATGGAAACTTCTTCCCTGGGAGTGGTGGACCTGCTGAGGTTAGAGTGCAATGATTAATATAACAAATATTACTGGCATTGAATTTCATTGTAGGTTCTTAATATATCTAGTATATCACAAGATATATCTAGTATCGAGAGCAAACAAAGTTCAAACCCAGAAAAAGGTGCATCTCTACTTTTAGCACAGGAAGATAATGGTGAGTGGAGTATTTACAGTACCTGACAGCAGTGCTGTGCTTGATTGTCCCAGGTGGGCTCTGGTGCTGGAGAGGGTTTTAATGTTAACATGGCATGGACTGGTGGTCTGGAACCTCCCATGGGGGATGCTGAGTACCTGGCTGCTTTCAGGTATGAGTTTCAGTTGTTTATTTGCTACTTGTTGTTATTTATCCAAAGTAACTTACAACAGGCACTTTATCCCCTGTAAACTTTAAGTAGATTAATTCATTTTCACATAAATATGTGTGTTTTGACACTGTAAGATGGCGTGCTATAATACATGATAAAGATTAATTTAGTAAAATATAAAAATATAAAATACAAAAATCTAAATGACAATTTGTGCAAATGAAAATATTTATTATGTAGAAACCGTTTAATAAAAAGCAGTGTTTTATTGTGAACGCATAAAATGGATCGTTCCGTTCTAAATGCTGATTGGTCAAACACAATAAATTTGCACATCTCATTTGTCAGACTGACAAGTTTGCATCGATCCTTACTAGTTTTATTGTGCTGATACTTCATATATTTAAGTCTGACTGTGAAGTTACTGTAGAGCAGTCTTTGTAACTTGGTGTTAAGTGTCTTCTCTATAGCTCTAAACTTCTCGTGCTGCGTGTAGAACTCATGAGTTCTGTAATTCGTAGATCAGCCCTCGTCCAGATGTTTAACCACAGTCCTACCACCATTCACTTTATGTGTCTTGTAAAGCGTCTGCATGCCTCCATCAAATCAGATTTCAGGAAGTATTTTGACCTTACATCATCAGTTTTGCTAACAATGTCTAAGAAACAGGTTCTCTTCTTATGGGTGTCCATAATTGATTAAAACAATATTGGAGATCACAATTAAAGTTGCCATGGTGAACTAAACCAGAAAATTGTAGATTACAGCATGCCATTTAGATGAAGCATTTATTGAAGCAGTTGAGCATTAGAACCAATCATAGACATGTTCATGGCATGCATGAGTGCAGCAGTGAATCAGAGGCGCTTCAATTAGCCTATAGGCCTATCAGTAACACAAGCCAATCCTAATGAGCATGTTTTAGGCAGTCTGATCCACAGATATGTTTCATTGTTTCATTTCTGTTCTAAAACATCACCTGACATTGAATAAGTAACTTCAGAACTATAGCAAAAAGTGCAATTGGTAATTTCATTTTAGATTTGCTTGATGTAGTGCCACAGAACAAAACTAAAACACACTCATTGCAATTAACAGGCCATAGAAACAGTGTAAATCAGGACTTTATCGTGTAGTGTAGACAGCTTTGTTGATTCTAATGGGAACGTTCCTGAAACCAGAGCCCTATGCACAGACATTTTGTGAGCTGACAGTGTTGTTGATTATAGGATGGGAGTATTCTAGTATTGTTACAATGGGTCTTTTTCTGTTTAATTTGTTCAGTTTTTCACACTGTTGAGAGGACCAATGTAAAGTTGACCATTTAGGCACATCTTGATTTTGTCTTGATAGCAACAAAATGTAGGAATACAGGTAGTTTTGAACGCTTAGCCTATATATAACAGTGCATGCATTTGTCATACACAAAATACATAATGTGTTTATTGTAAATTGTAGTCATTGACTTAATTGTTTAACATAAAGGAAAATAATCATCAGTTATGATGTTTGTCATAATTGAGACGCTCTACCATCCTTCAGATTCTTTCTCTCTACTTTGTACTTCAACAGTTCTCCAAAAAGCATTAAAAGTGTGAATGTTGATTTCTGATCATATTTTGGAGAAGTTTGGTCCCAGCTGGACATATTCTCCCTCTGGCTGTTGGCCGGCTGTTTCAGTCAAGGTGTTTATTGTGGTCTCAAATGTTTGCTTCTTCATTGCGTTAGGATTAAACTAAATCTTGGCCATCTCCACGGTCCAATTAATCACTCCCAGTGGGTGGTTTTATTAAACATTTTTTAGTATTTTTAAAGGAAGCCTGTTCAGGCTTTTTGGGTTTGGTCCAGACAGGCACTGCTAACCACACATTACCAAGGTCCTAGTAAGTGGGTGGGTCTGAAAAGATCTTTAAGATCTTTCAGAACTGAAAGTTTTGGGAATGTTATGCCTCTAACCAGGCTGTCTCTCCTTGACTTCCTGTGTCTTGTACCCTCTTTCTTTTCCTTTTATTGGTCTGTAATGAACGTTACTCTCTCTCTCTATCTCACTCTCTCCCTCTCAACCTCTGTCTCTTTCTCTTGCTCCACCCAACCTAAAATTATTCCACTCCACACAGGGGATCGTGGGTAGTTTTATTGGTCTAGAGGGGAGACGGAGTTGGTTACAACGGTGAGGGTAGGCGGAGAGGTGGGGGGAGCAGTGGAGGATCCTGGGTAATTAAGGCAAATGGCTCCCAGATGGCAGGCTGTCAGTGACGTGAGGAGAACGACAAGCTCCAAATAGGAACCAGATGCGGCAGCGGTCGCTTTGAACTCGCTGGTGATGCGCTCAAGAGGCAAAATCGCTGGCAGGGCCGGCGTCCTCGAAACGCAAGAAAGAGGGAGACGAGGAAAAAGAGGAAGAAAGAGACAGCAAGAAGGAGAGAAACAGTTATTACCAGAGACTAATTCAAACACTTTAGTCATTTGGATAGTCACGCTGCGCTTTGGCCAGTATTTGTAGAATCTGTCAACTATAACAGCCAGGCCACTGTACTTTTTCGAACAGTTTAGTGCTTTGGGCTAATCTTTTCTCATGTAAAACATATTTCTGCCCAAGATTTGATCAGAACTGAAGGCTTTGATGAACCAACAAATACACCTAGAAAAACATCCATGTAAAGCAAAGCAAATGTTTTAGATACTCAAAAAACACAATTGAAAATTGACTTTTACTAAACTACTTCAACAGGTACATGAAACAAATATAAGTGTTTGGTGATTTGCATTCTAAGGTGTTGTAAAGTAGTGATTATAAAACATAAAAGAACAACTCTAAAATCTGATTGGATGAGCTGCATTGTAAGCTGTTGTAATAGCAATATGTGTATACCTGTGACATGCGCATTCGCAACTCATATGCTAACTTGCTACATTTCTTGGTGTCTGTAAAAATCCCACAATTAGGCTAATGAACAATATTATATTACTATTATTAAATACAATAAGACAAAACATAAATTGTGTAATGCCTAGGAACACTACTTAGGTTCAAACTACTCTATTAAAGTCTTTTAATTGCAGATATAACATTGATGGAATGTTGTCTGTGTTGTTGTGATGTTCAGAACAGTGGTGATGCCCATCGCTCAAGAGTTCTCGCCAGATGTTGTGTTGGTCTCTTCAGGGTTTGATGCTGCAGAAGGACATTCTGCTCCTTTGGGAGGATACAAGGTCACTGCTAAATGTAAGACATTTCTTATAAATATCCCCATCACATGACTATTGTTGTTAACAATATACTTTTACATACACATTTTTTTTATCTTTTAATGTAATCTAAAGAGGTTGATTTGATATTGTTCCACTTATGGCAGGTTTTGGGTTTTTGACCCGGCAGTTGATGACGTTAGCAGGAGGACGCGTGGTTCTAGCATTAGAGGGAGGTCACGACCTCACGGCCATATGTGATGCTTCCGAGGCCTGCGTCAGTGCTCTGCTGGGTCTGGAGGTCAGATTTCACATGAAAAGCTGTTGAAATACTATCTCCCAATTCTGTTATAATACATTTATTATACCTTTATAATCCTGTTATATAGTTTCCATAAGCAGAGACTGAGAGTTCTGGTTATGTAAGGGTGTTAACATGAGTTTCCTGGCAAAGTCTTGCATGGCTCTCTATTTCACAAGAAAAACAAAGACACTTTTTGGTCTTGTTGTTATTTGTTAGGAGCCTCTTGCTGAGTCCACTTTACTGCAGACGCCTAGTGCCAACGGTGTCCTTTCACTCCAGAGAGTTCTACGCATACAGAGTGAGTGTCTCTCACTCTCTCTCTTTCTCTCTCTTATCCCAGCCTGCCTCTAATTATCTTTAAATATACTAGCTTCCTGATAGCACACATTTGTTTAATTATTTGTAATTAATTATAATCATGGTCATCGTTATGTTTCACCATATGGTTCCAGCTCCACCAAAATATTTCTTTAAAAACACACTACGGGATGCACTACGTGGCGCACAGCACAGTGAAAAATGTTTTTTATTTCTGTCCTCTCATGTACTTCTTTTCAGACTGCTATCTATTTTGTATTTTTCAGTTAAAGGTTTGTCATTTGTCATTTATTCTCATGTTGTTCCAAAGAAACCTAGTATGACTTTCTTTTCATGGAATACAAAAGCAGATGTTTTGAAAAATGTCCAAGTTGCTGTTTTTCATACAATTGAAGCAGTTCGTTATTTAGACTGTCAAGTTCCAATAGGTGAGACACTGAACCCTAAAAATAGCCAATACAACTTAAAACCATATACCTGACCATTCTCTTGACTAAAACGTGTGTAAATGTTTTATAATAAATGCCAAAATGAATGTGTTGTGAGAGCTACGGTCAAGAGCAAGTTAACAATAGTTGGTGTAATTAATCTCCATTTACATTGTAAAGAGATGATCTTTACAATCTTTATTGTTCCACAATAAAGGAAGAAAGTCATGCAGGTTGTAAATGAAGAAAAACAAGAAGATTAATAAATAGAATTCATATTTATGAGTAAATTTATTTCTTTCTCTGGTACGAATCCCTGTGTTCATGTCTGTTTTAGGTCAGTATTGGTCGTCACTAAAGCCGTTGATGGGCACAGTGGGCATGTCGTTTCTGGGAGCTCAAAGAAAAGACTGTGAGGAAACCGACACAGTGAATGCGATGGCGTCCCTGTCTGTGGGGGTCCTGACCAGCAAGAGGTGTGTTCTGCTGAAGACAGTGTGTGTAGTATGAAACCATCTGGCCACGTTCACACAGCAGCTGAAATTCACTTCAAAATTAGTAACAATGTTAGTTGTAGAGTTTTGTTTTTGCAGTGGGTAGATCAGTCTAATTAGGAAATCAGATTAATTCATTAAAAGGAAATTCAACAAATGTGTGAAACGCTGTTGAATAGGACAGTGTGTTGCTTAATGTTTGTTTTTAACATTGATATGGCCATCACTATTGCAATAGTGGACTCAACATTGTGTGCACATAGATGGTACATAGATTTTCTTCCACAAATAAATGTGACTGTCAGTCCCAAAACCCTGCAGTGTGTACACGACCTGTGTGTTCTTAATCCACATCAGATATTTTTTTCATTTCTGCAACAGACCACAAATCCACAAACTAGATCTTTTTGGTTCCACATACAGATTTGTACTTTGCGTGCTTATGTTTTCGCAGGTGCCAAATTCTTTACTTTAATAAGTTTGTCTTCACTGCTGGGGACATTCTTGAGTAAACACCATATGCTGATTGTTTGATGCTAAATATAAGTCTAATTTTTACAGCCTTGCTGATGAACCAATGGAACACGATGAAGACTCCCTTTAAACCAGGTCTGAAAAACTGTCCAGTTCCAGATGGGACTCCATGTCGCATGAGCTGTGCCTTAAGACCATAGCTGCCTTGGGGACGTGATTTCCTAATAATGGCCCCTCCCCTGATATGCCACCTCAACACTGACGACCAGCTCAGCTCGGCTAAGCTAACAACCAGCAGCTACAGTTCTGCTGGGGCTCTGGGATAAACAGCATTCTCTTCATTCACAGATCATACAAACAAATACACTAGAAAGCACAATGCCCACTCTGTGTTAGTGTGTTTAAAACATTCACAGGAATGCAACCAAGAATTCCAGTCCCACGCAATACTCACCTTTGGTGCCTCAAAAGAGACAACTTCTTATAGCTGGAGAGAAAAGCAACATTTGCAGAAGGGCTGAGGACTTCTTATCTTTTTTAAAAGCAGCCCACTTTACTACCCCGTCAAGTGAACTATTAAAGCACTGGTAGAAAATTAGGGGTTTCCTTCCACCTGGCAACCACAAAGTGGCTCCATTCTATGATGTCATTACTATTAACCAATTTTAACCACTAAAGAAGAGAAAAGGTCTGATTTCGACAACTGGGGGATTTTAAATCATATTTTCTTTGCACTGTGCATTCCGTAATGTGAACCATGAACATTTTTCCAAACCTCTGGGAAAAGATCTAATTATGTAGTTTTACACCTAATGCCTTTATGCTTTTTTTAAAGTGAAGCAAAAAAGTTCGCTTTCTTGTCAAGTTCAGTTACATTCTACCTGCATTCCCAGCATAAAGGCTGTAAACTTGAATACGTTGCGATATACGTATTTGTACTGATTTTGTGATCTTATTTGTATTAAGCCTCATGTTTTTAAAGGCCAGAGGGACAAACCAGCTATTAGCAAGTTTGTTGCTGCACACATCCACCCCAAAACACACGCACACCCATATACTCCCTTGCCACAATCTGTACATGCAGACTAACACATCCGTATGACCACTGTACATAATGTAAAGGACACAGGGAGTGCTGATCATTCTCCAGACTAACAATAACTCAAAGTAGATCAGTCTTTCTTTAGTCCAAACTAATCTGAATATGATTGTTTAATGTGTGTATCTATCAATCAAACTTCTTTATTCTCTATTCACAATCAAACTTGTTTCAAACCTGTTTCGGTGCACATTTAATGATTTTCTTTCATTGCTGTACACTTAGAAATTAATGAAGGTTTTTTTTTTTAAGGGATGCATTGTTTTTGGATGGTGTTCTGTTTTTCCACACGGTGCACATAGATCTTTAATTCACACCAGTTGTGTGGCTGAAGTTTATAGCAGTTAAATATTTTCAGTTGCTGGGATTCAGGTTTATGCCATCATCAAGTTATATATAGTTATATATACATAGTTAATTAGTGTTCTTAAATAAACATTTGACCAAACATTTTTTAGCTACGTTCTAGTTGCATAGTCCTGATGGGCCATAACAATAGAAATTATTAATGTGCTGGTAGTTACAATCCCACATGCTGTAACAGTTTATTTTAAAATTCAGGCTTGCTGTCTAGCGCACCGATTGTCAGGAAGATTGAGTTTGGCCAACAACACAGTTTGTGGTGCTCAGCTGACTTTTTGCATTGTGCTGTTTTGTTGATGAACTACTCGATGATTTGGTTTTGAAAATCAGTTATTGCCAGGCCCAGACTAAGTTTGACAACATTTTTTTGTATATTCTGTGCTAAAAGAACTGGGAGTACTACATTGCAATTGGTGCATAATTAAATTGTTCAAAAATATGCAATAAAGGAACACGTAAGAAAGGGGATGCTAAATGATTGATGTTACAATTTTGCAAGTACCTGCACATTTTTCAGTCACAGATTTTTTATGGGCCTTATTTGTGTACCAATATTCCATGTGACTTACAAATGTCAGTGACCAAATCTCAAATTTATGAGTTATTACTCTGTACAACCCTATACCTCTGTCTCTACAACCAAATGCACCAAGAGTGGCTAGTTAAATATTTTCTTGCATTCACTACAAGAAACAGTCATGACCTGACAAATTGCTGTGTTTTTCTGATAACTTCAATATATTCATTGTGGCATTCCTTCTCAGTACATACATTTTTGCTAGGTTTGCATAGTGTCTTTTCTCAAAGCCAGAACTTTGCAAGTATCCATATGCAGATTCTTGACATGTGCATTCTTGGGTTACCGTAGCAGTAACAAGCCTCAGTACAGGGTGTGTTAGAGTTACCCTCAAATGTTCATTATTGAACCGGATGTTACTATTCAGGCTGTTCTAAATTTATATGTTAACAAACTTCATCTAACATGACAGTAGT
Source organism: Chromobotia macracanthus (assembly GCA_036877525.1). Classification (NCBI taxonomy): domain Eukaryota; kingdom Metazoa; phylum Chordata; class Actinopteri; order Cypriniformes; family Botiidae; genus Chromobotia; species Chromobotia macracanthus. The sequence continues at coordinate 10,873,487 of JAZGTH010000011.1, forward strand.
TGACCTTAAAGTAGACATAACAGTAATTCAAGATGATAAGACAAGATATTTCCTGTGTACATATGCAGAACGCAACATATGCGTGAACTAAAGCTTGCATAGAGTATGTTTGTGGCATACAGCTACATTCCTAGTACACAAACCAACATTATAAATGCTCAGCATTGCACCTGCCCTTACAAAGTATTTTCTTCCCTTTATTGCATTTTACCAAACCACTGTGGATAGTTATACTTTTGTTTGATTCTGTGTATATAGTACCATCATACATGTATTGTCATTGTCAGTGTTTTATGTTTATGGGTGAGGTTTTCTTGAAGACCCTGGGCAGCCTTTGCCCACCAGACCCCCATGAAGACAGTTGTCGCTTGTTACTAATGAAGTCATAGATAATCTTTTTAAACTACCGGCAACCTTGCCGTGTATTTATAGTACTTAAAACAGTGCACTCGCTTTTCACAAACAACAAAACATGCCTGTTCACATTCAGCTGTTGGAATAAAAATATTAACTTGCCGACCTGGTTACCACGTAAATTTGACAGCCCTTAGTACACAGTCTGTTCAGACTGTGACAAAAAAATTCTTGACATTCCGTTTCAGTTTTGGACACTGATATGCATCTTATATACAGTTATATTTTAATGGTATATTTTTACAATAGCCTTGTGCATTTGTACTGTTTTGATATACCTCTTGAAGCGCTTGCATTTTCTTGTCTCTCTGAACCCTTTATAAAGTAACATTGGGGAGCGTGTACTGTTGTTTGTCACAACTCCTGTAAAACCGGCAGTCTTAATTCCTCTTTCATTTATCTCCTGTCAAACTTCACCTATTTGTATGTAAATAGTTACAGTACCTACGACCAAAAGACTTCATGTATGTGCCTTGAAGTTCTGTTGTTCCAACTAACTGGATCTGTTTAACAAAGAATAACAGGAATTGTTTTAAGTCTTCATGTACTTAATGATTTCCTTGTTTATTTCTGATTTCTTTATTTTTTCTGTGTATAGAAAAGAATGTCTATTTTGTACTGTTTCTGTCTTCCTAATTAAAATGAAAAGCATTTTTTTTTGTTTGCCTGAATTTCATTTGGTTTTCGTGTTGCCATTTTATGTGCACATTCTGTGTGCAAAAAAATGGAGCATCAAATAACCGTTAATTTCTCTCTGTATTGACTGAAAATGTCTTACATATGTACGTTGTTATTCATTTGCTTTCTATTATTTGTCAAAACATCAGACAAAACTACAGCATGTTCTTTTAATTTTGTAACACGGCATTGCCATTTTTAAAATATACTATGGCTACATTTTCTGCCAGAAATTACCACAGTAACCACAGCTATCGTTATTACTGTAAAACTGTGGTAAAATGGTATTACCCACATTTTGTAGTCCTCAAAACGATGGCAAACTTCTTCAAACACTGTTTGATGACTTATTAATTTATGAATTTACAGTAATAACATCTGTACTATGCAAGTTTGGCAGAAACTGTGATACTATAGTAAATAATTTTAAGGGTGTACTCATATATATTAAAAGGAATCATTCACCTCATTGAAAACTCTGTCACTAGCTTAAGCTTTTAAATGTTCGTTTCAAATATGTTAGACTTTGTTTCTTGAGGAACACAGAAGATGTTATAGTAGGCAGGAGACTACCCCAGTCATCATTTACTTCTGTTGTACAGAGAATTAACATAATTAACATTTTCATTTTTTTCTGGAAAGAAGGTAGTATGGGTTTAGAGCAACATTAGTTAGTAAATGGGATCACAACACACAGCTTCAAAATTACCATATTAGTTAAGAGTATCTTTGCCATTTCCCTTTTATTGTTACCTGTTTACCAGTCAGCTAAAGACTCCAGCTTATAGTTTCCAGCTTAAAGCCTATATACTCCAGTTAATAGGCAAAGGCTGCTATAGTCAAGATATAGTCAAATATATATTTGAATTTGACTCACTCAGTTTCAGACATATTTTGTTGTAATTGTCCTACCTAATTACACACACTGAACAGGAGAATAAGGCACTGATGTGGTTAGGCATCCTTCTTATTTGTTGCCAACCAGACATAAAGGCAAAGAAATAAAGTTTATGTGCAGCCCAAGTTTAGACAACATTTTATTCTAATTAATTTGCAGTGTCTGGATCCTGATGCAGTCTTAGGCAGTGTTAAAAGCACACAATGAACAACCTGTAAATATCTTGACATTACTTAAAACGTCTTGAATGAATTTCTTAGTTTTATTCTCCAAAAATTATCATTGTTTTTAATTGATAACGTTATTGTTCTTCTATATTGTTTTGTTTTTGTTATTTCTCTAAAAGGCAGAAACATGCTTATAAAGTTTTGATAACCTTATCCACAAATAATTAATGTGTTTGTTATTCACAGAGTAGTAGTCATGATTTTTTACAGTTATTCTTTATTCTGTAAAAAGTGTGACAATCTTTATACATTTAAATGTGTATACCATGAGGACACTGTCACAGAAGCAATAATGTAGGCTAATATACAGCACAAAAAAACAAGCACAACAACACTGTAATGATGAGATAGTTTTAACAGAGAATACAGTGGAAGAGTCTACATTGCATTTTATCAGCTACATTGTATTTATTAAGCTACAGTATAAGTGGTCATCCGACATCAGAGTCCTTATTACATCAAAACAGTCTGATAAACAGTCAACGGCTGTCTTTGTGAGTACACAAAAAGTCTGTGATTCAAAGATAGCAAAGACTGATCTCAAATCATGAATCTGCCAATCATTTCCAAAGTTTTTGATTCAGATTTGCAGTCTAGGGGTCACCATACCAAACACTGGTGTCCAATTCGTCCAGACACTGAGTTTTGTTTTTCTCTTTTTGCATCATGTTGTAAAGCTCCATTAGGGGAAGAGAGGGATTTTTGGCTCGTAGCTGAATCAATGTCCTCAGGGATAATTGAGATACTGCTGAGACAGACACAGGAGGTGTAAGTGGTTAAAAATGTGTTTACATTCAAAATGACATAAAAACAATATTTACAGTTATTCTGAAAGTATTTTAATATAACAATTCATGTATTTGCAAGTAACTGACCTATTTGGAAGAAACTGACTAAACTGACATTTATGAAGCTAAATATATTTTGCTAAATATATGCAAGTAGCATTTATAACCTTATTTAATTATTTTTAAAAATTAGGACCATTTAAAATTGACTAGTAAAAGGAAAAGTGTTTATATTTTAACCTATACTCTTTATGTTTTGTGCACCCATATAACAATGCATGTATAAGGTTTATAAACATACTGTTTTTTTCTTTCAAAACCCCAGGCAATCCACTGGTATAAATACAGAGGCTAGACGTTAAGGTTACGTTAAGTATTGCAAAACAGTAAGGGTTGATTTGAGGTAGCAAGAAGGACATATTTAATGCCTGGATTGGTGTAATTGGATTGGACTTTTTCTTATACAGCTTAATTTAAATTGCCCAATCATCCTGCAGGAATCTGCGTGTCATCAAAGCCTAAAGCAAGGGGAACATTCCCATGAGCACCGGCAAACACATTTAGTCATCTTATATAAATGACGGACAATGTTAAATGAATGCAGTATATGCTGGATATGACTAGTCTAAGTTAAACCACAATCCAAAATAACTCTTGACAATGACTCATTTCTACATTGTTTCCATAAACAACACACATACTTTTCCCAAGTACTTTTTCCCATACTTTTATACACGGGACTTATCAGGAGATAGAATGAGTTAAATCTTTAAAGTTAAAAAAACTTTAAAGGTTATTAACAGGTTTACAGTTGTTCTAGTTTTAAGAATTATTTTTATTTTTATATTGAAATCTGTTTTCTTTATTGCCACTATAATGTTCAGAACAGAACTACCTGTTGGACCATGAACCTCAATATGGACTAAAAGGATGTTTTTTTTATCATAATTATATTATATAATAAGAGAACAGTGCGTATGTGTTCTCTAGAAAAGGTCTTGGGAGGAACTCTATACATCCTATATTCCAAATGGAACTTTTAAATAATAATCTTTAGAGGAAACCCACATTGCCATCTCAAAGTTCATTTTTTATAGTTCAATTATTGATCATTTTATGTCATTTAAATTCAGAAAATACACTTCAGCAGACAAAAATAAATTAAGATGAGCTAAAGGAGAGCAGGCCTAACTGGAATCTGCAGTCGGAAAACTCTCCAGCTCCTTTCTATCGCTGTTGGATGAAGTTCTACACCCTACTCCACTTTTGTTTGTTTTTTTAGTAGATAAATAAAGCTAATTTGATTTCAGTTCAGCTACCAATAACAATGTTGTATTTTCAGCTCTGTTTAGTGTATTTTTTTGTAACAAAATCCAATTAACCCCATTTATCACCAAGATTATTTTCAACATTATTTCCAAAACGAGTGCGTAAAATCTTAAAAATGTCTGCGGAATGTGACTGGTGGCAAATTCTTGCATTATTTTATTTCAGTATCCATAAAGTACACAAGGCCAAATAAAATATTAGCAAAATACTCCTGTGGCTCCCAAAAATGTAACATTGGGTGCCTCAAATGGGTATAAAGTGACATATATTCACTTTAAATTGCTAAAATGTCCCTGTTATATACCTTGTATATGTTAACATCAAACTGATACATATCACAGTTTTATATCAACACAGTAAATTAGTGTGTATTTGTGTGCATTTTCTCTCATACACACATGTTGAGTGACACACACCTCTGTAACACCCCACAACTGTTTCCAATCATTAGGTTCCTGCATGTCTAGGCCCAGTCGCCTCTGATTGCACGACACTACGAGATCCCGTGAAGGGCAGTGGGAGGGTGATTTACACCCGTGGGCTAAAGGAGAGTCATGTACACTTTTCCTTTTCTTCCTGTTCCCTCACTCTTACATTCAAGATTTTTTGTTGGTCGTTATCTTTAACAGCACACATGGCCCCTGTCTTTCAGTGAATGTGTGTTTTTCAAGATTACAATTCTAGATAAAGCTTAAAATGTAGTGTTTAAGTACTGTATACATTTTTATTGTAACATTGTTTTTGTGTTCATGTATTAATTATAATTATGATACAATAGCTGCACAAATCTATTTACTAAACAAATGAAATAGTAAAAATATATGTGATCAACAAGGACAAAATTAATAATTAATTTTCTATAAATTTAAACTGTGGTCTGTATTGCTTCTTAGAACAGAAATAAAGTATTTTAAGAATAAAGTATTGTGTCAGCATTTCACATTTATGCTTAAAGTATATTTTTGTGTACTGGGTAAGATTGATTTTAGTCATTTAAAATTTGAAAATAAAAGCTAAATACACTATAAAACTATAAGAAGGTTTAGGCCAACAGAGTAGCTAGTGTCTAAGAAGGTCTTAGGCAAAAGCTAGTGCACAACAGTGGAATATGGAGGAATATGGAGGACTATGGAGGTGTTGAGAGATATTTGAGTTGAGTTTATAGGTGAGTTTATATCTGACAAATAAGTAAATGTCTAAAATAATGCATGTGTTGTTTAATGTTTTCAGCAATATTGTTATATTTTCTGCCTGAAGTCATTTCTAGCATATATGAATTAAAAGATACTAGAATAGACTTCTATTAATTCTGTATCTCAGAAATTGTCTGGAGAGGAAATTTTATTTTTAATCATTTGTTTTTGGATTATTAACATGGGCTAAAAATGTTGATAATATGTAACATTCCTCTTCTTTACCCCATTTGAATTCATTTGGCAGATGTACTGTTTGGTGTCCTATGACCACATAATCCTATCAATATTTGAGCTATTCTGAAATTGTTAACATTGAGCCCATTTCTAAAAGTATAATATTTTGCAAGTCAAATATTCAACAAATATTCAACAAACTGTTTCTAATGCTTGCAGATCTTTACCCAGACTATTATATCTATCCTGATTAAGTAGCTGCCATAGTTAAGAAACTAGTATGATGCTTAAAAAAATGTCATTCGGCACTGAATAAACATGTCAATATACTTTCATACATTATTGCATCATTTGCATGAATGCTGCGTACAACCCTAATTCAAAAAAAGTTGGGATGCTGTGTAAAATGTAAATAAAAACAGAATGCAATAATTTGCAATCTCATATACCCATATTTTATTCATAGACAACATATCATATGTTGAAAGCGAGACATTTTACTGTTGCATGCAAAATATTAGCATTTCAAATTTGATGGCAGCAACACCCCTCAAAAGAGGGGACGGGACAACAAAAGGCTAAAAAAGTCATTGGTACTGATAAGAAACAGCTGGAGGAGCATTTTGCAACTAATTAGGCTAACTGGCAACAGGTCAGTAACATGACTAGGTATAAAAAGAGCATCTTAGAGAGGCTCTCAGAAGTAAAGATGGGCAGAGGTTCATCAATCTGCAAAAAACTGTGTCTACAAATTATGGAACAATTTCAGAATATTGCTCCTCAATGGAAAATTGGGAAGACTTTGAATATCCGATCATCTACAATTCATAATATTATCAAAAGTTTCAAAGAATCTGGATACATCTCTGTGCACAAGGGACAAGGCCGGAAGTCAGTATTGGATGCCCGTGATCTTTGGGCCCTCAGGTGGCACTGCATTAAAAACAGGCATGATTCTGTCTTGGAAATCATTGTATGGGCTCAGAAACACTTCCACAAATTATTGTCTGTAAACACAGTTTGCCATGCCATCCTATGCCATGCTATCATGCAGGAACAAGCCATATGTGAACACAATCCAGAAATACTGCTTCTTGTCTTTTCTGAGCCAAAGCTCATTTAAAATGGATTGAAGTGGAACACTGTTCTGTGGTCAGAGTCGAAATTTGAAATTCTGTTTGGAAATCATGGAGGCTGCATCTTGGACTAAAGAGGAGAGGGACTATCAGGCTTATCATGGGCAATTTACACTGGAAGAGCACCATCAAATATGAGAGGTATATACAAGTTTAAGAACAACTTATGATCCCATCCAGACGATGCCTTTTTCAGGGAAGGTTTTGCATATTTCAGCAAGACGATGCTAAACTGCATACTACATACATTACAACAGCATGGCTTCATAGCAGAAGAGTCTGGGTGCTGAACTGGCCTGCCTGCAGTCCAGATCTTTCACCAATTGAAAACATCTGGCGCATCATAAAATGAAAAATCCAGCAAAGACCCAGGACTGCTGAGCAGCTAGAATCCTACATGAGACAAAAATGGGACAACATTCCTATTCAAATGTCTCACTTTTGACATCTGATATGTTCTAGTGTGAATAAAATATGGGTATATGATATTTGCAAATCATTGCATTGTTTTTATTTACATTTTACACATTAGGATTTGGGATTGTAGAATCCAAAACAGGTTAACTGAGGGAAAAAAACAATTTCAGTGGGTGACAGCTATTCCACCTGAATAATGGTCCAGTCATAAAAATAGGTTCTGTTCTGTTCCAAAACATAATAGGCTAGATCTTTCCAGACCAGCAGCAATGCAGTTCAGTGTTTATTATTCTGTTTGTTTGTTTGGAATATATATTTACTATGAATCTGTCATCTATATTTTTATCTATATATCTGTACAAGTCTTTAAGCAATTTAAAAAATAACAATAGTCCTGGCTGAAACTATACTGAAAACACACAATTCCAAAAAGATGTAACGTGGAAGTTTGGTTATACTCAGCCCAAGAAATTGTATTGTATGTCATATGTTAATCATACTGTTACTAACCTGTAAACAAGTTGGGAATAAATAAACAATATTGCCTATTTGTAATAGAAAAACAAATATATTATTTTTCAAATCATCAACTAGGGCATCAATCATCACAACTGGCACATTTGCTCATGTCATCTGTGTTTTAATTATAACACTTTAAATGTTTTATTAAAGTCAGACATACCTGTAGATGGTTGCGTTGAGAAACAGAAAAGATCAATGTGGAGGTCAGAGGTCAGCTTTAGACAGGGTCAGGTTGTAGAAGCAAGGGTTAAATGGCTGGTAAAATTAGGGCAGTGGCTAGAAGAAAGGCAGCAATTGATTTATTAGTCAGTTTCTCCCTGGCAGAATTCAGGTTCAGAGTTCAAAGGCTGGTAGAGGTTGAAGTTTTGGATGCAGGGTTGGTAGGTAGGGTTTAAACAGATGGATGTCTAGTGGGTGGCGGACATGGACCAAGCACCCTCCATCCTCCATACAGAAAAGGCATAGCTCAGCCTCTCGTGGGCCAGGTAGTTACAGCTGGCCAGCTTGGCATCCATCTCATCACTCTGTAGCACTTGATAGAGGAAGTCGATGTAACGGGAAGCCAGTTTAAGGATCTGGATCTTGCTAAGTTTGTCTGAGGGCAATGTGGGAATGATCTTCCGCAATGAGGCAAAAGCGTCGTTTAGGGACTGCGTGCGCTGGCGCTCTCGTACGTTTGCGATCACTCTTTGTGTGTGCAGGTCCTCGAATGGTTGTCCAGGCACAGGTGACAAGGCACTCACAGTGGGCACTAAGGAAGAGGAAGACATTGATGAGGAAGAGGGAGAGCTTCTCTTTGGTCGTTTGGGTCCAGAGGGAGCAAGTGTAGATGGGCCCTCAGGAGAAGTTTTGTCCTCTTGCAGCAATGGTCCACCAGGCTCTTTTTTTGGACCTGTTAACCGCTTTCGAGCACCCGTTGGTGGTGCAACAACAACAGGGCACTTGTTGGCCCGACGTTCTTGCTCCTCTTCACTGGGTAGCACACCACCCTCGGGAAAGTCACTACAAGACTGTTCCTCTCGCATGGCAGTCGGTCTTCCTTCACTCATCAATCCTGTGCTTCTGCACACAACCAGCTCTTTACCTTTGATTAAGAACAATTCAAGCAAGCAAAATGAGCCAAAATAAAAAAACGAATGGATGAAGTACCTTTTCGAACTCAACAAGGTGACTGATTAGATGGCTGTTCATCTGTGCTTGTAAACTTCTTAATCCGTCTTTCTTGATTTCTGTCTCCACCGTATGTCAGTATCACTTTAGGTCAGTTGTGCTCCTGAAATTTTAAATCACTGTCTGGCTGTCACGTCTTTTATAAAGACCAGTGGCTAAGAGTTTCAAAGCCCTACCTACTTGGATCAGTGATTGGTTGGGGGAACAGCACAAGGGGCAGATCCTCTCAAAAGAAACATGAAGGGGAAATACGCTTTGATTGGAGGACAGAGTCATAGGGTGGGGGATTGATCTAAGGTAGAGGCGAATACTCTGCTGTAGAGTTTTCCTAAAATTGTCTAAAGCATATTGGTTCCAGATTTCGCCCCAAACAAGCTTTTGGTCCATACCCCTCCCCCAACCCAACACCCCACACCTCCTTTTCCTAACACAGACAATAGGAAACTGGGAGGCTAACAGGCAGGATTTCTGTTTTGCATGGTTCAACATCTCTGTTGACTTTATGGCAGGTTTTCAAGGGTAAACTGAACATTATTTCCAACATACTGAGTGAAAACACCATATGCTAACAAGAACATTTCTCCTCTGTTAATGAGTGTGGGTGTGTTTACTGTAAGGTCTAAAAGGGTGAGGAAACTAATGAAGTTCTGTGAATGTGTTTTTCTTATTTGATACAAAATGTTTCATTACAAAATATTATCAGAATGCACTCATGCTGGCATGAACAATACTACTAAACTAGAAGTTTGTGCAAAGTGTTATGATCCTTTATATCTCCAGCATGATTTAGGACTGCATCTTGGGTGCATCAACAGAAGCAAGAAAATCTGATCTTTTACGTGAAGACTTTACCTTCAGTGTCACAAATTTGCCTACATTTTAGTTAGTGACCTTAATGACCTAGATTGCTACAGATTCTTAAACATTTCTTTTTCATTTTATCATAACTTTCTTTTTGTTTTCTAAATATTTTTGTTTATTTCTGTGTTTAAATAAAAATGATATATATGTCATATGGACGTAGCCATTTGGACCCCAATATATATTTAGAAGTCTGTGTTTATACATACAGTACACTGATACAATGCAAATTGAAGGCCAGTTTGTATTTTGCTAACTGATTGAATAACGCTCTGAATGATAATTGTTGGCTTGTGTTGATAGTATTGTTAATGTCTTCAGTGATTAAGCACTATAGTGTATTAGAACACTATAGCAAGTGTTGTTTGGTAATTTTACGAAACAAAGCATTTTATATAAAAGTCTGCAAAGTTAAAAAAACAATCATTTCAAAACAGAATTTGCTATGAGGCGTCTTTAAACAGTGAACTTTAATTAACCATTATACACAAACAATAGGCCTTATTCTTCTATGTTTCTTATTTCTCTGTGTCTTAGCCACCAATGTTTTCTCTTAGAGGAAACAAACTAAAAATCCAATCAGATTAAGAAAACTGGCAGATCTGTTAGTGTATGTAGCTGGGGGCTCAACAATCACTTCAGATGAGAGGGGGACAGAATGTTCAGCGTAAGACCAGTATTTCTGCCCCCTGACTAAAAAACGTAATTGTTTCCTATTTGTTTTGTCCGGCTGTTCTTATTTTCTGGCAATAAAAAAGCTGAGTAAAATAATCCAAGTTCATAAGGAGTGACCAGAGGCCTTACTTTGAGTTGTAAGTTTTGTAAATCAGTGGATCTCAATCCTGGCGTACCACAGAACTCCCCTAATCTAACACACCTGATGCAACATTATCAGCTCATCAGTAGAGACTACATTAACTGAACTTGGTGAGTAAGGGAAAAATAAGTGAAAGGGAAAAATGTTTAATGTTGTGGTACTTCATAAACAGGGTTGGGTACCACTAGTGTATCTACAATAAAAGGACTATATACCATAGTACCACACAAATTCCAGTTTAGAGATTACATTCAAAGTTCAAGAAACTCAAAGCAGTATCTCCACGATCTATTGAATAACAAGCAACAATGAAACGCGTTCTCTTCTGTAAAAACAAATTTTAAATAATAATATTCTTTAATAAAAATTTTTCAAATGTTCTTAGATCTTCATGATAAACATACATATATGAATCGATTTAGCTATTGATTGTGAAACACTAACAAAAACCAAGGAAATATATTGTATGATCTTGATATGTAGTAGCTGCTGCTGTGAGAAAATGTAATGCTATTAGCTATTATCGTCTTTATTCTCTATAACATTTGTAAAAAATAAGTTTCTTGTTGTTTAAATTTAAGCACACTGACTTGGTTTTTATAATGGAATTGCTAAGACAGTAAAGCAATTTACACACCGCATGACAATTTCCATTACCTGTTGTAAATACATACATTTTCACTATGATCTTTGAGCGTTAGTCCTCTAAACGTATGAAATTTGTTTAGGCTGTTTTTTATGATACATTTTTAATCTACATTTTCACATCTGCTTACCAAAATCTAAATGTATGCATTTTTGTGAAGGTAAAACTTCTGATACTATGTATAACATTTATACCATTATATTACTTGTGACATGGCGCAGACAATAAACCATTAATTTATTTCTCATATTAGGAGAGACTGAGTGAACTGATTGCGTGAAAAGTTGTGAGAATGAGTTTAAGTACCCAAATCTGTTATGAATACTAATGAGATTATGTTAGATAAAATGAGTTTGAAACTTGCTAAAATAGTCATAAACTAGCATATTTCTTTCGATTGTGCTTTTGGTTAATTTGCCTGTGACCTAGTTTTCCCTGTATCATGCTAATTAGTCATTCTGTTCACCTGTTCTCCAATTAATTAACTTGTTTAGTTCCTTTTTTGAATGAATTATTTATATTTCCTAATCGTCATAAGTTTCTTATATAACCCACATTTTGTTTTGCCATCCTTCTTTTTTTTTTATTATCTTACTGTCAGCATTATATAAGACATCAACTACCCTGTTCTCTGACACTGCTACTAAATAAGCCATATCATTCAACCACTAGGACCTATTGCAACAGGTTAATTAGCAAGGTCATTAGTTAGTAAACAGAAGTATAAGCGGTCCCTCAGATCTAGTTTCTTTTCTGGCTGATTGGTTCACCACTGAATTTTAAGTGAAAAGATGGGATGTAATAGATATTAAAGGGATTCAATGCTTAAAACAGTCAATACAGTGCATTTAATTTAACCCATTTTGCTCTCATATTGTCACAAAGAGCTACAGAGTCACATAGAGGCACTTGCATTTTTGCTTGTTTGGTTTTGCACCATGGTGGTCTCTGTCAAAATCAACCCCCAGAGCAAAATCTGATCACATGTCCTTCGCACACCATGCACCTGTGTCTGATCAAGACGTTTATACACCACAATGTCACTAAAGCTCTTTGACAGGAAATAAACAGCCAAGAGGTACTAAAACTATGGAGAAGCTATATGATGACTGATGTAAACAATGGTGCACAGGAAACATTTTGGAACAGAGTGGGTGAGGGACGATAACATAGTTTTCTCTGAAAATCAACTGAGAAGCTACAAGCATCTTGCATCCAAAAAAACTTCTGGCCAAAATAAAACAAAATAACTGCCAGCACAGATGAAAGAATTTAATCAAAATATCATAATTTTTATGTAACTGCTTCTGAAAATGTTATCCTCACTGGTTGCACGCAACAGCAAACATAACGCGTCCAGTGTTGTCTGATTCACAAGCAATTTTATTGTATGAGCTGGTCCTTTTTGTTAAGAAGATTAAAATAAAACCAGTTTCATGAGTTATGAATCTAATGACTCACTCACTGACTGAATCAGTTGGACTACGTTCAGACTGCAAGTCTTAATACTCAAGTTCAGATTTTTCGCTCATTATTTGCTCATTATTTGTCTGTACACATTATATCTTTAAAAATGCAGCCCATACCACATTCCAGTGTGAACTGGACATGGTCCTGAACTGAATTGCATGCGCACAAGAACAATAACATAAGATGTCACACGCAGCACACTGTCATACAAAGTAACTATGGAGGCAACAGAAACCTGTCTTTAAGCGTTAGGGGCTTACATTTAAAAGACATTGAGTAGCAGAGGCCAGAAAGTTCATGCGCAAATGATGAGAAGAATAAGGACTGTGGAAAAAGCTAACCCTTTAACTATGGCACTTTGTTGCGCAATGGTATTGGAGCCAGGAGTGGTGGGATTGTGACGTGAATAAATTCACTGAAATAGATTTCATGCACAATTTCAGGATGTGAAGGGCTACTTTTAATTATACAGGTTAAACAATGTGACAGTGCAGAATTGTGACACATGAATTCTGAATTCTGAATGAATTCTGATATGACTGTTCAGATTGTCGCATTACAAAACATCAGTCCTGTATCTGATTTAGAACCACATGTGGAAGTGGCTCAGATCAGAATTAAAAAGATCATATTCCATGTGGTTTTGTGCTGTTAACACTGTCATGCAAAAAACAGATCTGGGTCACATATAGGCAAAAACATTTTGATGGCAGTGTGAATGCAGTCTTGGAGTGGGCCTTGGCATGCAGAGATACAATTCATTACTTTTGTCATTAGCCTGAACTGTTACTGTTTGATGTGTATTTTATGCTTGTGTGAATTAAATCAGTGTAATTACTGTCTGTTTATACCAGCATGTTGGTAAATATACACATTTAAAACAATGGGACTGGTACTTATTCAAGTACTAAAACTGGAACTGGAATTTAGTGTAATCAGAATCATTCCAGGTTTACTTGTGCACACTGTAAATGTTTGGGATGTTACACACACATACAATATACACCCATCAATGAACAGTTAGGGGATCTATTTTAAATCTGATAATTTGCATATATACATAAACAATGTGTTTTTCATGCATTTCTCTGTGCAAACGTTTACGCACACAAACACATGCTAAATGTTATACTCAATTATAAGCACACACACACACACAAAAGGATTCAACAGATTTATTTAACTGAACATACAAATCTGCAAAGCAGGAAGAGTAAAACCTGAAAGAAGAAAAGCTTGAAGAAAAAAAGGTAAGTGAAAAAACTGAGAGCGAAACAGAGATTCCGAGGCAGGTATGGTTTTCAGAGACCTCTCACCTTGCGTACTACCATGTTGTTGCCTCAGTAACGCAGAGGAATTTCTGATGGGGAAAAAACAAAAGGGCTGCTCTCAGAAAAGTATAAAAAAGGCAAAAGAGAGAGCAAGAAAAAACCAAAGAGGAAAAAACCAAAGCGCTGGTCAAACAGAACCATATGGGAGAGTGTGGGGCTGGCTTTGATCTTGGCTGACCGCCTGATTGATGCTGCACATTTCATTTCCTCGTCAAGGCCATGACATAATGTTTCACTAACACTTGAGCCCCCTTCTCTTCTCCTCATCTCTATCCCTCACTTTATGCCCCTCATTTCTCCAGTTCACCCCATTGCCACCTCACAGAGGATTCAGGGATGAACAAAGAACACAAAAATGTTTGTGCTTCACTAAACAACACATTTATCAACATGTACCAAAACATTCTGGGCTTTGAAATGACCATCAAACAATTGCTAACATGACATGAGAGGAAACAGAATGTGGTCAGTAAATGAATTTGGATGAATCTTTCCAATTCTGAAGGTGGACATCTGTGAGACTTGTTTGATATGACGGTAATGACCTCATTGTTGCCTTTCGTGCGGAAAAAGCTGTGTCATAATGGAAAGGCCACTGCAGTCTGTGTTTGCTAAAAGATTTGACAATACAGCCATAACAATACATCTTTGTTAACATTCTACAAATTAGCACTGGGACTGTAATGTAGTGGGACCTAATAAAGTTTCCTGGTGAAAGTTATTCAGCTGGTCTCATAGCCTGGCCAAACTGGTCTTTAGCCAGTCTCCCAGAATAACATGATATAAAGTGCAAGTGGGTTAGTCTGGCGCGTTGAACTGGTTTTAGAGAGGTTTGGAGCACAGGTTAGGCTGGGAGACCAGATAAACTAGCTAAAGACCAGCTCAGACCAACAAACAAACTTAGGCTGGTTTAAGCTGCTTTGTTTTCATCTGGGTTTCAAAATATTACAGATGTATATGCAGCCAAGTAATGGTTGTAAAATGTCATTATAGTTAAACCTTTGGTTGCATCGCTGCACCTCAAATGATATTTGATCATTGCTTCTATAGCTGTACTTGTTGGAACCAATGTTTCCCAGCACCAAACAACATTATCATGTGAATCTAAACTAGAAATATACTCTTGTGCATTTATTCCAGCTTCAGGAAAAGGGTGTCCAAGAGATCTAAATGTGTTAAGCTTTTGCTCAAGGGAGATTTAAAAAGAAACATCAAATAGCAACTGTTTAACTGCAATCAAAGTTCAGGTTGAAAGGGAATACTAATATGGACCATTATAATCAGAAATGTATAACAACTGTAAAAAAAAATGTATAAAAACTGACTTCTGATATCTGTTGTCATAAGCAAAGTATGACCAGATGAATTGGCGCTTAAAGGTTTTCAATTAAAGTTACAAATACAGTCTTAGCCCCAGGGGTAAACGCAATCCATTCTCACTTCCATGATGAAGGTGGGCTGTGACACACTGTTGTCCTCCTTCTTCTCTTCCCTTAGGACTGACCTTCTCCCACCTTTCTCTCCAGAGCTCTGGGTCACCTCCACACATCTGGGAGCCATTTCCACCCTAAAGGACCCACTTCCTGTGGGCAGGCGAAAGAGAGGAGGAGGAGAAGCTGCTGCAAACATGGAGGTATTTCTGTGAGTGGTCATGGTAGGATCATAGAAAAGGTGAGATTTATCTAACTCCAATAAGGACAATAAAAACAAAAGATACTATTAAAGTACCATAACAATAGTTTATATGACCTGCATGCTGTGTAAAATTATAAAATCTTAAATGTCATTCTTCATTCCACATACTGAATATGGCACATCACCTTTAGTGACAACACAAGTGAGTCAGCAGCGTTTTGGCTAGCATAAATCACATAAAAAAGGTATTGTGGGGTGACAAGTCATTTTTGAATCTGAACGAATAAATGAGACTGAGATTTCAGAGATTAAGAAGGGAATATTTAGAAAAATACTCTGATCTTTTCTTCAGACAAAATTATAAACTTCAGAATATAGTGGCATATAGTCACTATATGGACTGGAGACTTCTAGTCTTGTAAACAGAGTAGACAGTGCATTAACAGAAATTTACAATGCTTGGTTTGGGGATATGTTTACGAAATGCAGAATTGTCCACTAACATACCATGAAACAAAATATTTTATGAGATCAGATTATAGATTTTAGTGACACGTGTAAATATTCATTCACAGATCCATAAATGCTCTTGACTTTGATTAAATTAATCTTCACTTTAGCCCTGGCTCTTACCTCATGAAGCAAACTTGTATATTAAAATCTAACAAATACAGTAGATTAAGCATTTAAAAGTTTAAAAAAGATCAAATGATCACAATGATAAAAGGCCAATCTATGAAAAACTTGATCTTTATTAGTTGACCAAACATCACAGAAATTTCACCAACAAAAAAAGCGAAGGCAAATTGCATAGGCAAAGTTCTAATGATCTAAACAGAACTGTAAATTCTGATGGATATTGTATAAATAGCTTTGGGCTTTTGTTCCGCCCTCGCAAAATTTCCTTAAATTCATTTTGAAGCTGTGTCTCCAAAGGACCTTTTAATGTCAGCATAGGCATCTGGTTTCTGCCTGATTCAAGATGGGTTATTTTCATTCATGTCTTATGTAAATGCTATTGGACCAAAATAATTGCAAAGTCGTTGGATTCTTTCAGAAACCCCCTCACACAATATGCCCCCTCTCATCTTTAGCATTTTCTTTCTTTACATAAGTTATGCATTCCAGAATGAGGGTGATGGGCATAAGTGTGCCATAAACAGGTTACAATGGCTGGCACAAGGAGGACTTGTATTCATGGTATTCAGCAATCCATTTATTCATTCACTCACTCATTTGTCTCCATAGTTCGGTATTTTGCACCACAACATGTCATCAAATTACACTAAAAGACTTTTTGAAGATGAAAACTTTTCCAAACAAAATGTTGTGCTCCCTATTGCTACATTAATACTACTTAAACACGCTCACATAAGATTAATTGTTTTATTTTACATGGAGAGGGTCGCCTCATGGGGGCCAACATATTGGGGTAATATGACTGACTGAATAACCCAACACTTTTACTCACTCTAGGTGTCAGCATATTTCTAAAGATGATTGCCATATCAACAGTGTTTTTAATTGACAAAAAAACATTCATTTTAATTCATTTTAATTCTCATTTTTAAACCCACTGTAGAAACCTCTAATGGTATATATATATGTATATATATATATATATATATATCCAGGATGTATCACTGTCTAGTGCCCCTTTGTTTAAATTTTTTTTATTACAGCCTTATTAAATTTAAGAGCGGCACTGTGTGGTAGGTTGTGCGGAAAAGCCGTACTCTGTCAGGCTCATGTTTGTTCCTGTGGGAGGAGGGGAACCATACATTGATTTAATAGCGTTTCCACTTCAAAGTGGCTGTTATTGCTGGGTTAGGGTCCCTATTACCTGCAGAGCCAACATATGCTTTTACAAGCACTGAGGAAAGAACTGGCCTCTTTGAATGGTGAACCCCTGTGTAAACTGGGTCTAAATGAATTTCAGTTCTATCCTTATTATAACTTGTGTTTATACACACAAAATGCATGCACATTTGACTTTATATTATGGTGAAGACCTCCCATTGGCATTTGTTGTTCTTAAATTAAGCCAATGACACTTAGTTAGGTTACTATAGACTAACGCTAACCCAAAATCTGTTTGTCATTTTTAAATGTGTAATCCTTGTGGGAGCCACAAAGTCTGTACCTACAATGTAAGCTTTTCAGGTTTTGCTACCTTTGTGGGGACATTTGGATATTTCCGCGTGGTCTAAGTCTAAAAAAAATCAGAAAGTTCAGGTAATTAAAAAGAAAAAGCATACAAGCAAACAAAGCAAAAGTAGTATAACGAAGAAGAAACATTTCTACAGTACTTCTAGTCTGTTTTTCAAATATAAGCAAATTTGTGTTATTAACCAAGTAATTATTAACCCTGTACATACAGATATTCTTTACATTTACACTTATTCATTTAGCAGTACATTATGCCACAGTTCTATTAATATGATTGGAGGAAAGTGCAATGCTTAGTATGTGCACTTCGGTGAATGTAGTCCCGCCTTTTAGTAGAATCAGCAATTCATCATACAATTGTAATTGTAATGGGGAGGGGCTCTGTACAGAGTGTTGAGGTACTTAAAAGCCTTTGAGCATGCGCCATAGTTGAAGTGACCTACAAAAATTGCTTTTTATGGCACAATTTGAGATTAAGAAACAATTTATGATACAGTTAATGTCAGAATTGATAGTTGGTCTGAAATGTATTGTTTCATTGTGAACTTAGCCAGTAATTTTAGAGATATCGGTCTTCCCTTATTCAAGTAGATAGGATTTGGTCTTGTATAACTAAAATAGCTGCCTGGCATTGCAAAGATGGCCACCAAGTGTGGAGACTTCCTTAAAGAAACTTTAATGTCATCCACTAAAATGTTCTTCACAGAAAACGTAAGGTTAAGGAAATTATCATAAAACAAATTATTATTCTTTAATTTGATCACTCTCTATGTCTTGTATAGTATTGTATTGCACTGTATCGTACTGCATCTGATATGTATCAGACCACAAGATGGCAGACGTGTGATATTAAGAACTGTGTCTTTACTCCCAGCTGCTCCTTTACTCCCAACTCTAAAAGTCTAAGAAAATGTGCCAAGAATATACAACAATGTATGTGGCATAATAAGAACCAGTGGGAATTGCTGATAAAGAGCAGATTATTTCCAGAAATGATGATATTGTCAAAATAAATACAAATGAAATCCAAACAAACAAAAAAGATCAAATATCTTAATCTACCAAGACAAAGTAAATAAATAAATACATTTTGGGCCTGACCGTTTGAAGTACGCAACACAAGCAAAACTTGTCCCTGTTACTACAAGTTCAATAGGTTGTGCTAAACTAATCAAAATTGCAACAGAATTTGACAGCATGTGATCACCAAACGTTAATGTTCTATTTAAAAGGGCAGCTTTGACATAATGAGAACCTACAATAAAGAGAATGTTACAATAAACTGAAACTAAAGTCATTTGCTTAAATGTTTGAAACTATTTTTGTAGATAAAACATGATTGTGCCAACATGTTACTTTTTGTCATTAGAAAATTAAATTTTTTTTAATGGATGATTTTGACCAAATGAAGAATGAAGAAAGAGCGGGTGATCAGAGCCCAGAGTTGATGTGAAGTCCCTCAATACTGTTTAAAAAGCATCTCAGTGTGACGTTTCAATAAACTGGATAATAAAATGTCACAAAAATGTTATTCAGATGTTATTCATCTGAAAACATTTTTGTAAATTCTAGGTGCTTGAATATAACCTAGTTTAATTTATTTGGAATTATCTTTAGTCACAAAATCATTCCCAGAGTTACATTTATTATTTAATAGTTTTGTATACATTTACTCTTATTCTAAAATATGTAAAAAATGTGAGTGTTTCTAAACTTTTGACTGGTAATGTATATATAAATATATCCAAAATGCATGTTACTTCAAAATTTGAGGTAGCACTGAAACCTTTCCATTGACCTTGGAACTTAATTATCTACAGGGCTTTGGTTAAAGATTCCCTGCAGAAATTTTACTTTGTTTCCTTCTGCCATAATTTGACAAAACCTGGAAGTCTCCCAAATATCAGACAATATCAGCTTGCAAAAAAGTATGACTTAGATTTGATATATTTTGATTCTAATGCGTCTCCTGAGTGAATCCTGCTGTGTTCTTTTTCAATAACCATTGAATCTCTTGATATTGACATTAATGTTACTATGCACTGTCAGTTAACAGTAGTGTTAAAGTACATGTAAATTTGTGTTTAGCTGTTTCAAAAACAATTACTTGACTCTTGGATTACAAATATATGAGCAAATAAGTTAATGTCACAAACATCACTCTGCAGTGAATTATTTGTTTGTTTTTACTTTTAATGACCTTGAGATGTATTATGTTCCTCTGCACCAAAGTTCTTTACATCTTAATATTTCAGCACCATCCAAAGCATTTGATTTTGATTCTGTCTCAATGGCCATGCTTAACTCAGTTTTGCATTGTCAGTTTTAAATAGTCAAATTCTTTATTCAACAAGAACCACATTTGCTGGTTAGCACAACAGGATGCAGCAATCTCAAGGTTCTTAGATGTGGCACAAAAAAGCCCCACACTGAGAAATTGTTGTTAACTATAAACAAAGAGAAGCATGGCACATATTTTATTTTTTATGTTATTCTTCTGATTTCCATGTAAAATCACCAGAATTTCCACTTCTACAGAACACAATGAGTTTATAAAGAGTGTAATCCACATGCCTGGACATCAACAGTGTTTAATTTATCCATCGTAGATTTTTTTGTCTATAAACATTTTGTCAATTGACACTGTACAGCATTTTCATATTAGCCAATAGAACCATTTGCGTTTTCCGGCAAGGTCTTTTAAACCAGTAATGTTGCACTGCAGACTTAGAACAGGGTAAGCTGGTAACTGGTCTGATTGTTCCCATTTTGCATGTGTACAACTAGAAGTGCATTTGATAAGAATGCAGAGAATGCGGTTTACTTTGAATGTCTCAAAGTAAACCTGAGGAGTGTCTAACCTTGAAGTTAAGCTGTCCAATTTACTTACAGCTGTACCGTGACCCTGTGGCCCTTCCCTGTGAACACAATCACATCCGGACTGCATACAAAATGTGGCAGAACCCCTAAGAGCACTGCCAGGAAACTTCAATCTCAGTGGCATCATGGACGGATTTCTGGCTGAAAGGAGGCCCTCCATTGCTGTGTGATCGGTGCCTTGAAGATCCTGAATCTGCAGTGACGTTCTGCACACACTGTAAAATGTCATTGTTCTAAATAATATCTAAAGGTCATGTCTTAGTGGAGTTGCCTGTGGAGCGAGAGGGGAAGAGATGTGTCCGGTGCACAGGACGACCACAAAACACCTGTGCACACAGGAACGACTGTTCTGGTGGCGAGGGAAAGCATATTGCTGGACAATATGACTACACTAATAAGTGGATACAAGGTAAGCATGAAAGGTGAAATGATAACACTATCATAGTGACTAGTAACAAGCAACAATGTAAAAAATATAAGAATGTTAATTTAGTTTGATTGATTTAGCTAAAATGTGTATGATATGGAAGCAGTCTCTTCTGGTTATAAGAGTAAAGCCAATAAAATGTCAGCATCACTTATGTAAAGAACACATCTATACCAGTGTTGATGACATACAATCACATTGTGGTAACTTGCATTACCACTGTTTATATGTCATGTTTTAAAAAGTCGTATGAGCACTTTGATGAACGATGAGCTTCATTTGCGCAACAAAAGTTGGCAGACCAATCTGAGTGATTTGGAGGGTTGTCAACAGCTGCTGAGAGAAGCCCACCAGAGCCCCAGTGAGGTACTCTCTGAATCTTGAGTTTCTTTTTATCCAGAGCTACCTCAACATCGAGGTGATGCTCATAAGCCTTTCAATACCAAACACAGACCACTTTTATGCAGAGATAAGCATCCAGCTGGACTGTCTCCATGGCATGATAAACCCTCTAAACTTCAACTCAGCCACAGGCCACCCCAGCCTTTTGCTGTCTACTGATCTCAGAACAGTAAAGTAGTGTCCTAAAGTAAAGAGCAGCAGCAATGGAGATCAGGGTGATTGCTTCTCCCTGTCCCTCAGGTCATGTGTTCACATGTGGACTGTGGAGATTGTGGAAGTCCTCATGAACATAGTTCCTGAAGACTGCAGTGGAAGAACAAGCTGACACCATGCCACAATTCGGTCAGTATAACTGTGGGTGATAGGCTGACAGTGCCAAAGAAGGTCAATGTGACCCTAGATTATGAAGGAGGAACTCCACATGCCTTGCATTCCACAGCTCAGGTCATGGAAAACGAAAGCAGCACCTTTATACATGCAGTTCAAGGATGTAGTGAGTGTATCCTGCATTTTGGTTTCACTCTACCTCAAAGGAGTCTTGGATAACTCTTGAGTGGAGTTTGACACATACATACTTGAATTTTTAGTTTTTCATAAACTTATTGGCTTTTTTAATTTGGCTTTTTATGACACAGAAAAGGCATTTCAATGCCTAAACCTCTGCAATTGAAAAGGAACTATATATATGCAAGAGCAAAGTTGCAAATTGCTTTAAAAGAATTTAAAAGAGGTAACATTAGACAATGTAATTTATTCAGTGTTCAACTACTATATCTGGGAAACGGCCGTTTTCATGTTTTTAATGGAACAGCATAAATATTGTAAACTTTGAACCATGTTTGTCATAGCAGCTACATCTCGCAAAATGTATTTAAAGTATGTCACAAAAGTTTTACCTTTCCAATGATAAACTGGAATAAGTGGCAACTGACAGGAGTCAGTGCACATGCAGTTTTTGTCTTAATCTTTTTTCAAGCTCAAACTAATTATCTCAGCACAAAGCACTGTTAGTATACTTTCATATTTAACTTTTAAACCACAAAACCAGGAATACTTGTTTATGCCCTCTGTTTATAGCATTATACAATCTGCAGTCTTTACTCTGCTTAATATGGACTGTACCACAGTCTGGACTGACACAATATCCCATAAAAACTGTCTTATGTATTTTTCTCTAGTGAACTATGACAATAAATCTTAATATTGTACATGCAAAGGTGATTTTACATCCAGACATTATGTAAAAGTAATGAATCTACAGGTTTCACTGTGTGTAGTTTGTCCACCCTGTATTACATAAAGGAATGTTTTGTATTCAGAAAATCACCTTTGTTGTCTATGAGATTTTGAACTTATTTGGTCTGTTAAACCAGTTGTGTTTTAGTCTTTGTAAAACTATTTTAAAATAACAGCATGACAGTTATATTATAGTTTTGTTTTCATTTTAGCAGATTTCACAGCATTTTAAATGAGTTAATTATTAAAACAGTAGTTTATTCTTTGACACTTGTATAAAAGATATCATAGTATGGCATTATTTTATATACAGCAGCACCATCTAATGGTTATTTTTTATTTAGGGTATATACAGTATAAATAAATTCACTTGTACATTAAAAACAATTATGACCTGAAATCCTAATATAAAGTTTGCAAGATGTTTGATCTGAATATAAGTTTGTGTGTAATGTTTGGAAATGAAAAATACATAAATCCATAAACAGTTATGACGTCACATTAGTAATACAACAGATGACTTGTTATCAGGTTTCATGTGCCATAAAGAAATTAAGTACTTTAGTTAACCATTAACATCAGGTGACTTTAACCCTGAAGAACAGGCGGAAGAGAACATCACCCCAGCGTTATAAAGATCTTATATAAATGTAAGTGATTACATATTTTTTATACATTTAATGTAAATGCATATTTTTAAAATATTGGATTTATAGACAAAAGAGAGGTTGATTATCTTTAGCCAGGTTCCTGAGATATACAGCAATTAGTTAGTTAGTCTTCCCTAAAATGTATTTACTTTTAGCATAAAATTCATTTACTTTTAGGCTATTACAAATAGTTTCATTTTAATTATTTTTGTGTTAAATATTTGAGAACCTTCTGCTAGTGTAAGTTTCCTGCTGTTTTTTTTAAAAAATCTTTCAAAATGACAGAATAATTTTGTGGCAACATTGTTCAATTATAATGTATCATGGTCCGAATAATTATGTCAACAGTTTCGGAAACGATACGAATTTACACTGCATTAAAAATGGTTACACTTATTATCAATTTTCAAGCAAAACTTCGCAAAAGACGTTTATGTAAAATAGTTACTCAGCTAGGACACCTATCAGGAGAACTGACTTCATACATCCACTAAACATCATCTTGACACCAGCTGCTTAAAAATGTCTCAGAAAAAAAATTTGTTGACAGCAGTGTTTGTTTGCAAATGCTACTTTGCACATATTTAAAAGTTTAAATTCGATATGTCATCTTTCATCTTTTCATCTTTCCCTACTACACTCTGTATTTTTTAGTTTAAACAGTGACGGTAAAACAGTGGTGAAAATGAGTGACATAGATGATGACAGTGAAATATCCTTCTCAGTTAAAGTGAGTATCAGTTAAATTGTCTAGTGGCCATAGAACTGGAATAATTGTTGTTGCATTTGTTTTAAACCATGTACTAAACAATCCTCTTAATTTTTTAGTATGTTGTTAAAGATTTTATGCAACCATTTATATGATCACAACTTATTTATTGTGACTGGTGTGTCACTCACGCTGTGGTCTGTGTGTGCAGTTTTTGGGCCGTATCGAGGTGGTCCGTCCAGCTGGGATGGAGATTCTCACAGATGCAGTAGAAACGCTGCAGGTGATGGAATCACACTATACCGCTACATAAAGAGATGTTTATGATGTCTCATATATGTGCATCCTGTTCTACTATTTCCTTTTCAGAATCCTGCTAAACAGGTGGATGAGAAAATGAAGAAAAATAAAAGTAAAGTACATTTGTTTCTGACCAGAAGTGCCATTGACATCCTGGAACACAAAACAAAGGTGCAACTGAGGACCTTGTCAAATGCAGACACATACGATACACATTTAAGACAGTGTTTAACCCTTCTCATTTCTCTCTTACTCTCTCACTTTCTGTTTTTTTCTCAGTTCATGCTCTACACATGCAGTCTGGCCTCTGTTTCATTCTGTGCAGTTCATCCGACCCAGCCCAAAATCCTTGGCTTTGTCGCCAAACACCCTGCAGCTGACATGTTCCACTGCTACATCTTCCAGAGCAAGAAGTTTGTGAGTTTCTGAAATAAATTTTTTAGGTGATCAAACATTTTTCACCTTTTATACTAGAAAACAGCTAGAAATGCCCATAGAATGACATTAAAGGAAGAATCTGAGCCATATCTATGGACCAGAACAAAACAGAGAATATGGGGTGGCCAATTTTAGCAACCGATGATCCACAAACCCTAAGCAGTATGCTTAAAAAAATGTTGCAACCACATAGCAATACCGTGGCAACCACCCAGAACATCCTTGCAAACCCCACTAAAATCTAGGTCATTTCTCTTCTGAATTCTCAGATTCTCTTTGTTATGTTTTCTTTTTATTTTAGTCTC
Source organism: Chromobotia macracanthus (assembly GCA_036877525.1). Lineage (NCBI taxonomy): Eukaryota > Metazoa > Chordata > Actinopteri > Cypriniformes > Botiidae > Chromobotia > Chromobotia macracanthus. Next base: position 10,898,712 of record JAZGTH010000011.1, read on the forward strand.
ATCTGCTGGTGTCCATTATCGGTGATGCTTTCCAGGCTTATATACAGAATGAAAGTCTAAACGGTGATCGTGACCTAGTGGTGGAGGCCCTGAGACACAAGGTAAGCAGTGATTATACAGAATACAATCAGATAAACCTCTAAACCTTGTTAACCCATCACAAATTAAAAGGAGTTTTCACCTTTATTTTAATATGTTTAAAATATATAATGATATATTTTACTAAGTAATGTATATTTAATTTGCCTGTCTGAGAGCCCCCTCTGCTGTTCAGAACAAGGTACTGCAACGCGAGAACAACGAGCTGAAGAGGCGACTTCAAGCCAGTGGACAAGTGGGTTATGCGTCAGACTATGAGGCTGCAATTCTCACATAACAAAGCATATACACAAACACTATTTTCTACACACAGTACTCTCTAAACGCCTGTGTGTGCCTTTTATCTAAACAGTGAAAGTCTTTGAAATAAATAGTTTTGTTCATATCAATTTATAATATACATATAATATTCAATATGGATTGTATTTATTATTAGTGGGAGAGCAGCAGAGAGATTGTCTGATATTTATCTTACAGAATGCAGATGGATTCCAGGAGATTGTTGACAATGATTCAGACATTGACAAACTTTCATCTCAGTCTGGGCAGTCCACATCACAGGGTATGTGCTGAACACATTTTAAAACACACACATACAAAAGCTGTATCCATATCTTTGCAGGCACTTATTCATTAAAACTACCGCAAAAACCTTTCAGGTATGAATTCAGACATTACTTCCATTTATAATATTCTTGGTACATTTAAAAAGTCTGTTAAAATGATGGATAACAAAGCAATCCATCTACATCAGCACTATGTCTCATTAAAACAGTTCTCTTTAAGACTATATTTCCTTGTCAGAAACAAAAAACAACTTCTAATCTAATTCTGATTATAAAGTTTAAAACTGTGTTCAACTTAATATTCTAAATAAATTCTAAATAAAACAGTCCAGAGAAAGTGTTAATTATGCTATTAGCAGTTGTACATGGTTATATAATTACTCTCTTCATTTGTCTTTTTTATTTCAGTGAGATTCTTTTCAGATGACGACAAGTTTCCTTTACAGAGGAATTTCTGAGGAGAAATGTATAATGATCCTCTTTCATCTGAAAAACCACCAACATCCCCTGAAGATGCAGCATAACACAGCTCTTTCAAACACTTAAACAAAACATAAATTATTGCTATTTGTGATATCAAAAGATTAAATTATACAAGAAAGCAGTGGTGGTCCTGGAGTACCCCCAGAACTGCACATTTCTGATATCTCTCTTATCTAACACAACCAGTCTTAATTAACGTGCTGTATTCTGTAAAATGATTTACAAATAAACGCTTGAAATGTAAAAGATTGAACTTTGGTTGATCATGTTTCGTTACAGACTGTTATATATTTATTGGTCAGAAGCGTGTAAAGCAGGACAATTTACAGTAAGACAGAACAAACTGAATTCAGACAGAATAGAAAGCTACAAGGATGACATATTTTGTAGGCCCCAGAAATAAGCTTCACATGGGTGCCCTCAACAGAAAGTCAAGTTTTTGGAAAATGGCATAAAATAAGCTACAAAGGTTTATGGTCTTGATATGTTTCTTACATGCTAGTGTTGTGGATCAACTGGAATCATGTTAACTGGGGATTTGCGCATACATACAGATATGTTGCCCATGTCGCGCAAGATTATTTTGTTACACTTGTTTCAATTACATTCATTTCTAATAACAATTGTAAGTGCATTAAATAAAGCTTTCACTTTGCTTCTTTGCAAAAGCATGTGTATATGCAGATTATGTTGTATTGCCTTATTTGTTGCTTAATTTAAGGTAAACAGCAGTGTTGCTGTGGTTAAAGGGATTTTTATTTGTTTTGCTAAATATTGCTAAAGAATGAGTTAAAAAGCATACATAACACTCCATAAATATGCCTAAAAAGTGTTCAAGACTTATAGCTATAATTATGCCTATAATTTTAGAATTAGTAACACATAGGTACGATACAGTAAATTATCCAGATCATTTATTTAGGGGAATGTATATGTAACGAAGGACTGGAGGTGGTAGGATCCATTCGCAGCACTTTATTAGAGAATAACAAACAGGCAGGGTCAAACACTGGCAGACAGATATAACGGGCAAGGCAAATCAGAATCAGAAACAGGCAGGGTCAGGGCAGGCAGCAAACAATCAGAGTCAAGAATAAACAATCCAAAGGGTCAGGGCAGGCAGCAAGCAATTAGGAACGATGCAACAGCTAATAACAAGTAATCCAGACACAAGGTAATGTCAGTAATGGCCAACTGTGGAGGGTCTGCCCACACTATCCCATTGATATCACAGTCCACATTTTGTACATTCAATCTAAAGAATGAAGAACAAACAACAAAATAGATTACATTACTGGAGAACAGGTATTTTTGTGCTTTGCAATTTACATGTAATGTTGCTCTAATGTTGTCTATTGGTCAGTTTGGTCTTTGTAGGTAAGCTGCTCTCTACATGAACAGCGGAGTTGTGAAAGGTCATCTATGTGGAGTCATATGCCCAAAACACTTAAAATAAAGGTTCATTCTTATCAGTTTCTCTTTAAAGCCTTTTTTGAAATGGCATCCCCACCTTGAAATGTTCAAACCTCTCACCCTCATGAAAGATAGAAATAATCTGTTAAATAGAAAAAAACATTCATCATTAAGCCACAATAAACCATAATAAATGTATGACATACTTCCATCTTGTTTATTACTTTGCATACAGTACATGCCTTGTAACATCCTTGCACTTCCTAATTGCTGCTTGTTTAGCACCAAAAGGGTCAATTTAAATAGACTTTGATCATTTTGGAAACATTGCCTAAATCAAATATTAAATGTCATTAGATAATTACTTTTACTTTTGATAATTAAAGTCTTAATTAAAGTTTAAAGTCTTAATTACCATATTTTTATGTGTCTAGTTCTGTGTACAATCAGAAACTTTCAGTCACTTACTATAAATGTGCAGTGTTTGATGTTACAAACAGCACCAAAAAGAACATCTTTACTGAATGAATCAAGCAAAAAACAATACGGTAGCAATTTAAATAGTATTCCACAGAAATACAGAAATATTTTGAAATTTGTGTTTAAAACCCTTTTAAGCCCCTTTGGCTTCTTTTCCAGATTGCAATCTTTTGGTATGAGTCAATTAAATATGCCCCTTTGTTTCCTGACATATTTATTCTGTCTTTAAGATTGTTCAGATAAGCCTTCACAACCAATTTGCAAAAATAAGAACAGTAAGGGTTATTGGACTGTTAACACAAAAAAACAGAACACAAAAAGGTAACCATGCAACAATTAAAATTGGTGCCAGATCCATCATCAGATTATTTGTGAACAATTTCTGGGGACCCATTTTGCCCTATAGCACTTGCTGTTTCTTGCCGTGCAATATATCATTTATTACTAGAAGAAGCACTAAAAGAAAAATAATTACAAGGTTAAAATCTGAGCTATGCCACTGTCAAATTGTGGGAAATTCTGTGTGAAGTTGAATGGTTGGAACACAGCTGGCCTTATTCTTCTGTTAGAAAGAACTGCAGCCACTCAGAGGTGGATAATCAAGCACACAATTCTCCAAGTAGGTGAGTACTTACCGGGTACGACTTGGATGAGGATCTGGAACTTGTTCTCCCTCGTAGTAACCTCTGGATGTAGGCATAGTGCAGCTGATGTACCGATATGGCTCGAAGGACTTATTTGTGGGATATTCTATGCGCAGTTGGATGGTTGGAACACAGCTGGCCTAATTCTTCTGTTAGAAAGAACTGCAGCTAATCCAGAGTGAACATGTCCAATCACAATGTTTATTGTTTTGTGTGGATATGCACAAAATGTGTGGTTTGGAGTTATTAATGCACAGCAATACCACACAAGGGGAAAAACAGACTTTAAAGCAATAAACAAAGCCAGGGAAACTCTGTATTACTCTGCTATGCTGGATGCTGCTGAACTGAAAACTTAATGCACATGCACCAGAAAAGTCTGGACAAGTTCGACTCGCGCATGTGTGAGGCAGGAAATTATGTACACAAATAAAGTGAAATCACTTAATATTTACCATGTTCTTCTGAATGTGTTGATGCAGGGAAGGTGTCTGGGGTGCAGGAGTGGTACGCTGGGTTTGTGTTACTGCATTTGTGCTATAAATTAAGTGGGTAAAGGTGGGCTGAGGTGATAAAATAACCTTCAGACATGGACTGGTGTGGCAGTTGTTTGCGGCTGACAGACCCTTAGTGGAACTAAGAGAAGGACTGGCAGGAGGAGGTTGAAGTAACCTTGTTTACAAACTCTCTGTTAAAAGTTGCTTTGGTGCTCCAAATTTGTAAAAGAAAAGAATCAAACATGCACTGTGCACTCTTTTGCATTTTGTGTTTTGAGAAGATTGGCTTCAGACCACTTGGTAAAATAGTCCATTATAACGCAGATATATTGGTGGCCATTTTTAGGTGATGTCAGATACCAAATTTGGGTATCAATGGGTATCAGTTTTGTCCTAGATGTTATTCACAAAATATTTGGGAGATAAATAAAACAAATTAGACAACATGCCAACGAATGGTCTGATTATAATAAAATATGTGTGTTTCATTTCCTAAGGTTTGTCTTCACACTCAACAGAAATCTGCAGTGATATGGGAAAAGGCATCTTGTCAAAAAATTAGCATATGGTGTGGTAAACATATTGAGTTCTGAGCTTAAGCATCAACGAACAATGTTACCAAACTACTTGGAATATTTAGACTGATGTTCTTATACCAAAAAAATCTGCACACATTTAAGAAAACATCTTTGATACAGTTATGCATAAATAAAAACAACAGACATTATGAAAACCAACTGAATATTATTTAATGGTTACTTTCATTCTCAATACACTTGTTTAAACCCAACATTGAATGAGCCACATCTGTAACCATCTACCTTCTGTGTGAAGCTCCCAGTTGAATTTTCACAATTTCACAAAACTTTTTTAAGTGAATGGTGAATTTCCCGACATGTGAAAATTGGGCTAACTTTCATTATATATTCACACAAAATGAATCCTTTATTTCAACCAAAAATCAACAGCTAAAAGTCTTTTCTTAAATATGGTTTGGTTAAGCTTCAAAAAATGCAATACAAAGGCATATTAACAAAATCAGGCAACAAAAACTGGATACTTTATAAAAGACAAACCCATTTGTATTTGTTATTGAAAGACGGTTGGTTTTTAAAGGCACCTGTCAGTTGCATTTATACAGGAGTCTTGTGCTTTGTTACCTGATTGTCTGAATTATTGCTCAGCAGTAAAACTGCAACAGCCGTAAAACTGCAACAGCCAGTTTCGCTTCAAATCTACAAGATACATAACAACTTCATTGAATATTTAGACACTTTCACTTGGAATTTGGCAACATTTTAGTAGTCAGCACTGTATAACATTACATTCAAAGACATCAAAGTCAACTTTTAGTGGCTTCTCTCTTATAGTCATAATGACTTATGTAATACACACTATCCTTGAAAGCCCTGAAGTTTTGTAGAGTTTCAGGACAACCCTAGTTTATGCAACAATACATATCAAGTCTGGAGTCAAACCCTGTTTATGTGGTTCTACTGACAGTTTACAGGACCACATCACTAGATACCATTACTTCCCTTGAAGATTGAACCCTTAAACCAAAATCTTAGACTAAAAGAACACTCTTTTCTATTATGTGATTTTAGACTTAGTCCTAGACTGTTAAAGGAACAGTTCTGTCTGTCATCATTTACTGCCCTTTATATGATTGCATGTATGTACAGCCATAGTGAAGATTTCCAACAAATATTAATAGCAATAATAATGCAAGACAATTTTCCTAATAGGGCTTGAAATATAAAGCATGGGTTGTATGGACTACTTCTGTTTGTTGTTGTTATGTTTGTTTGTTTATTTTTTCATTTTTGGAGCTTAAAAGCCCCAGTTCCTTATTCACTTTCATTGTATGGAAAAGTACAGCAACGTTGTTATGCTTTACAAAAGTCTTACAGCTTGGAATATGTGAGTAAATGATGACTTTTTTCCTTTTTTGGGTGAACTATTCCTTTAAGTAACAGGTTTGAAATCTAAGGCACTTTACAATGGTCTGACTCTGCCTTATACCTACATTAAATCTTACAAGACCTTTCAATAAAACAGGTTGATTTCTAAACTGAAAGTAACCTTTGCATAGTTCTATAAAACAACACATACATTAATAGTTGCATCTACAGTACATGATCATTATAGTGGCACAGAACTGGATGCTTCTCAATATCAAGGCATATATCAGTACCACTGCTACAGTTTGAGCAGTAGAAATATACAGTAACAGTACAGCTTATTTTTACATATAGTCAGTCATTACCACCATATAAGCAGTTAAAAAAACCAAACAAGCGTGAGTATATACAAAACATTTTTCTTTTTTTTCCAAGATATGAGCATTTTTCCAGTGTTTTTACAATATACAAAATGTTTTAAATCCCAGATAAATTTGTTCTTGCGAAATAGCCTCAGGAGATAAACCAGGAGAAAATATAGAGTACAGTAACAGAATACAGATAGTGTAATAAAATTTGAATTATTAAGGCCTTAATAATTCAAATGTCAAAACAATTAAAACAAAAGACCAATTGTTTTTGTTATTTGTTTGTTTAAGAATAATTAATTGACATGTTTAGTATTTTTATAGTAGTTATTCCTTCAGTATAAATTCACATTAATGTGGATTATCTCATGCTGTTCACTGTGAGGAACTCTGCATTCAAATGCATGATCAAATTCAGATTCAAATGAGTTTTTATAAATTATAATAAAAAATAACTGAAGAACAATTATATAGGCACTGCATATAACCACAGCCTGGTCATGACTTGTGTGTTCATTTTTAAAATGGCAACTGACCATAACAGTGCATAAAAAACTAAATGCATTCAAATGTTTAATGGTTTTCTTTGAAGGTTTCCTGCACAGTCACTGTTGGTATAAAGCTGAGCATTGCTTAAAGATTTTGTCACATTCCACAGGACATTTTAATCTAAGTTTAATATTGCAAATGCATTTATGGAATCCACACAGATGTACACTTCCACATGAAATAGTCACATGAAATGATTCCCATCAGACCCAAATCTATAGAGCTACAGTCAAAAATTCTGCTGTACTATAAAACAGAAAAAACAATTAAAAGAATATTGGCATCGATTAACTGACAAATAATTTACAGTCAGCTGTTTCAGGTCACCCTGAAAGCAAACACACTTTGCCCTGATTTCTATTTGATGTGTGTTTTTTGGAAGACTTATAGAGCATTTGTTGACAAAGCAGTATGTCACTTAAATGTTAAAATGAAAATCGGTAAAAGAAGAAATGTAGCTGTTTTTGTGAAGTTTCTGATTCTGAATGTATGTTAAAGGAATAGTTCACCCAAAACTGAAAACTGTCGTTACAAACCAACACTTATGTTGTTCTACTGAAGAATACAAAAATATTTTGTGAGGAACACTGAATTTGAAGTCATTCACAGATCATTTTCCCCTCTGCCAAAGCACTTAAAGGGGACTACAAAAAATGGTCCTCCAAATCTCTATACTGATATTTTTGTCATTTTGAAGCTCGACAAACATTATCAATTGTGTATTTGCAATAGTCAATTAATAAAAAACAGCTGTGAGAAGACTCTCTTTTAAGTCTCTTTTTATGTTCCACTTACATGTCTGCATTTGGAAGACGTTTTTATGTAAAGCGACTTGCAGTGTATTCAACGTTTACATTATTTATCAGTATGTGTTTTCCTTGGGAATCGAAAACCTCGACTGCTAATGCAATGCTATACCATTTGAGCTCTAGGAACACTTGTAGCCTGCGTGAATGGCAGAATTTTTGGATGAAGTTTTCCTTTAAACTCCTCAGTGTTTAGTAGTAAGCTGGTCTGGAGCAAAAGCTGAAAACGTCATTTATTATTGGCTGTACATAAGTTAAACGGCAAGTATTATGCTTCAATCATTACTTTACACGTATGCATGTATATATCTTATAAACAATGTGCTCAAAGATGCTACTGTACAACCAGAAGAAATCACCATTCAAGTGCGCTTTTATAATCCCAAATTCAACTAAATTATAAATTCAACTATATTCCATATTCAACTATGCAAAGTTAATCAATCAGTTGATGATACACACAGCTGATGCACAGCTGAATAACAGCTGAATCACAGCTGAATTACTGTAGAACAATAAAAATCTGCAACAAAACTGGGGTTAGATCACAGTAACAAAATGAGTGTAAACATAAAAAAATATTACTTTGCATATGACAAAACAGGCAGTTCTTCCTCTTCAACAATCAGAGAATCAATCTCATTACCGTAACAAATAACCAGGTACCATGAACAGCCAAAAAAAGGTTTTCATTGTGCTAACAAACACGCTCGTTTTCTTCCATTCTCATGCTGTTCTTACTGCTGTTTTCTGTTGAGACTCCGGGCGAGATGGAGGTGAGAAGCAGGTCACTTGTTGCTACGGGCGATAATGTGTCTTCCATCAGGATGTCGTTGAGTTTAGCTCCATGTGCTCCAAGACCGTAGGGCCTTGCATTAGCAGACATGGCAGAGCCTGACCCATGGGAATCGTTAAAGGTGATTGTGCCATCATTAAGGTCAAGGGTGCTAGATCGGCCCATGTCTGGGCAGGAAGAGGGGTGAGCATGGGGGTACATATCCTGGGTACAATCCCCCAGGACTGGCTCCTGTTTTATAGCCTGGGCTGCCAGTTCTGATGGACAGAGCGCCGATGAGGTGATGGCCAGTCCATGTGCACGAGCCTGCATTTCTAGCTCCTGGATCAGCATTGAGCATTAAAAAAGATGTCTCATGTTAGTAGCTGACCACAATTAAGCATTACCATAAATTATACATTTAACTTCTGTAATGTTTTAATTATCAGGTAATTATATCAGTCATATAGGCACAAATAGCAAAAGTTTCTGTGAATGGATCACATATGTATGTTATACAATAATATTTGATGACATCTCATGAGATTGCTAACTTGCTGTTGCTTAAAATGATAGTTCACCCAAAAACAAAAAAATCATTTATGCACCTTTATTTAATTCCAAACCTGTATGACTTTTTTGCTTCTGAGGAACAAAAAAGAAGATATATTTAAAGCATGGTGGTAACCAAACAACACTGGTACCCATTGACTTCCAGTATAAACACAAAACCACACACATTTCTTAAAATGTCCTTTTTGTGTTCCGCAGAAGAAAATGTCATATAGGTTTAGAATGACATAAGGGTAAGTAAATGATGGAAATGTTTTAATTTGTGGATGAACTAACTGTACAATTATACACTCCAAATATGTATTAACAATTCATTTGAAAGCATTTGAAAACAGAAAAGTGCATACTGAAATTCAGAATTAATAAACAAAGTGAGCAGTTACCAGGCAATTTCAATAATATAATGTTTTAACATCATATGGAATTTTGAGATTGTAATATAACAGGCCTTTAATTAGGTTAACCTGATATATTAATCTATGACTATCTATCTCATTGTATGTCTTTATTTCTTTTTCTAATAAAAATGTTTTAAATGTTAGAATTTCTTAAATAGTTTAGATTTAAAAATAAATACTTCCAAATGACAACACAAGTTTTATCATTTCAAAAAATGTGGTGAGATTAAAGGAAAGACTCACCTGAATCCTAAGCATCAGATGGCGGTTGGCGTGTTCCAGTTTCTTCTGACGGTTCTCCAGCTCTTTGGCACGCTGCTGCTCTCTCTGAAGCTTTCTGATGTAGTCCACAGAGGCCTTAAGAATAGTGCCCTTGTTCCATCGCATATCCCTGAGGGACACACACAGATCCTCAGCTGACATCAACAGATATCAGTACTCTTATACAATATTACAGCCTGTTGTAATAATAATATGTATTCATTTTCTTTGTATGTAGTTAGGTATATAACATTTGTGTCCTTACGGGTCGTTTGATTTAGGAATCAGAGTCCCCAGTTCTTTGATTCGATCGTTGATGTTGAATCTTCGTCTTCTCTCAACTAAAGCGGATGAAGGAAAGCATGACTTATTATAGGTGCATTATTATTATTACATGTACAAAAGCCATATGCTATTAGTGTAAAGTAAATCTTCTACAGATGCATGTTTCTGAAGAGAATGTGAGTTGTTCTTGTCACCACCTTGATTGTTCTGGGTTTTGGGTGGTTGCTAAAGTGTTGCTATTAGGATGCTAGGGTATTCTGGACATTGCTAAGTAGTTAAGTACTGACCCAGACCAGAAAAGCTCACCCCCAATTCTATATTATATTTTGGTGACTTTATATGGCATGGGTTTTTCCTTCAATATAAGTTACAGTATTTCCCTCATTTTATCACATTTGACATCTTCATTGACACACTTCACTGACATCTCAGAAAAGCACTAACAGTGGTGCTCTCGCACTATTAGTATCTGGTATCATTTATGTCTGTAGCACAAACGATGCGCAATGCACTGATATTAAAACTTAGGGTCAGTGGTGTGTTTAAATCTGTTTGACTTGTCAAACACCACAAATCACAGAAATGCAAGCCACCATACACAACTAACTCATACTACAACATTAACATATTTAACTCACTTAAATTATGGTTGTCCTTTTTCTGCCTCTCCTTTGCGAGAGCACGAACCTCTGCCTCTATAAAAAAGATAAAGGAAGGTGAGAGGAGAAACTGAAAGCAGGATGTTTGTTTCACAAATTATTTTAGTGTCACACATGCGAAAACAAAAAAGGAGCTTGGCACCATTGAAGTCATTCAAGTCATTCATTCAGAAAGACTTGAAAAAAACATACATCACTGTATGTATACAAATACTGATTAAAATTGTTATAAAATATTATTAGACCGGGCAATATAACAAAATATTACATATGTTTACATTATGTCAATATTTGTATTTGTATTGAAATGGCTTGAAATCCAAAGACTGAAATGTAGTAAAAATCTAGTTGTCGTGAGGCGATTATTTTAAACAAGGCCTGTTTTCCACACTGTTATTCACTAAATTAACACAAGAATTTAAACACATTTTTTACTAAAAAACTTAAATGCTACATGGAGGCGTGCCATTTTTGATTTACATTGATGATTGAGAAAAATAATTTATTTAATCAATGGATTTATTGGACTGGACATGTTGATATTAATCAAACATACCAACTCTAATCCAGTTTTTGCTGAGATGCATTTAAAACATCTTTGTCTTGTATGTAAATGAGTGAATCCCTTAAAATTGTAATTATTAAGTTTCAAAGGTACAAAAGACATGCAGATAAATGGAGGAGATCTTCAACATACCCACAGGAAACCCTTCAGGCCTTTGATAGTTCTCAAACTTGCCACAGGAACTGGGCTTCTCCATCATATGCATCATGGCTGGAGATGGAGCAACTATGTGGCACATGATTACAACTTTATACTTCTAAAGCTTATTGTTTTCCTAATTACATTTCTTGACTTTCAAAAGAAAAAGCACATCTCAGTACAAAAACACATTTGTCAAAAGGCCTGGAGGGTCTTTTGTTGCTAATCAAAATTGCATTAAAATGTCACTGTCTAAAAAAACAGCTTTAACCAAACTCAAATAACCAGTCCTTTAATAGCCTCACACTTACCAGAAAATTCCCTTTTAATGTTGGACAGGTTAGCAGGGCAGGAGTTACTAATGGAGATTCCGGGAGGTGGAATGCCTGGGTACATGTCCATCAGGTTATCTGACACAGGAATCTAAAAACACAACATAATATATGTTACTCATTGTACTCAGCTTCTGAACCAAGTCCTTAAAAGTACAGCTCACCCAAAATATGAAAATTCTGTCATCAATTATTCTGAGCCATTCACGGTATGATCGCCTAGTGTAAGCCAAAGACTCTTATTTAAGGTCTTATTTATAAAAAACACTTTCTTCCATGGTCTTTCGCCCATGCAAATGATGGAATCATTTCCCCCCCGAGATCTACTTTAGGTTAACACAGCAGAAAGCCATAGAAAGGTTCAGAGCTACAATGCGGGTGAATAAATAATTTCACTAAAATAAAAACGCTTATGGTGAACTATTCCTCTAATAACACTTGATGACACAACAATCATTAACAGACAGACATTAGATCAGGTAAAGATAGCTGAATCACACTGGTTCATGAAATACTGACAGAAACAACAGCTTTGATTGACTCCTTTTGAATGCTGAAGAGACAGTAAGAGATTCACTGCTAATTAGGACATTTACTGGATTCACTATAATGTCTGAACAAACAATGTACTTTTACCAATAACTCAAAGACAATTAACATGACAATCAAAACATGAATGCACATTTAACTGGTTCTGCTTAGCCTGCTTGAAGTTTAATTTAAACCAGCAACCAGCAAACTAATACCAATTAATACCACTAACAAGGTATTAGTTGCTAGTGCGTCTCGAGAAATACATTTCTCTCAGGTTTAGACAAATGTCCTAGCAAAGTAACAACAACTAATGCTTGAAAGTGTCCAAATAGTTTCATTAAACAGTATCTATTGCTTTATGATTAAAAAGCTAACCAACATTTTTTGTGAAATGTTTTGCTTAAAACATGAGCTTGTGTTATATTTTGCTTTTTTAAAAAAAATGTCTGGTTTAATTTTTTTATTAAATGGTTGGCCATTCATATATTTTAACTAGCTTAATGGAATAGTTAAAATACATAAATTTTCACTAAATATGAAAATTCTGTCATAATTCATATATTCTAGTTCCCACAAACAGAAAGCAGACTTAGAAATAGAAGATAAAAAAGATGTGTACTTTGGTGTTCCACAAAAGAAACATGCATATTTAAAACATGAGGGAATGTAACCAAATGTTTGAACTATCCCTTTAGGTCTAAATAGTTTGTTTTGAAAGTGAAGTAGTGGGGTAAAATATAAAAAGAGCAATACCGTGTTGGCCATCTGAAGCCCAGGGTCCAAGGAGAGTCCCATGATATCGTCATTGTAGCTTGATTCCAAACTAATGATGTCATCAATGACATTGTCCATCTGAGAAAAATCACAACCAATCAGGCGTCAAATAGCTGTCACAGCTTGGCCCTTGATGTGCAGTAGATAACAGGGTCTATATAGTGCGGTACAGTGCTCCAGTGTGCCGGAATACTGGAAAAGTTGAAAACAATATGTCTATATGGCAAAAATCAGTCAGTACCTGTGTAGTTCCTCTCAGCTTCACGAAATGCCAAACTCTCTTTAATCTATTAACACTTATTTTAGCACTGCACTCTCTCTATCACACTGCGAGCGATGACGCAGTCAATGCCAGCTGTTACAGCAAAATGTTCACAAGGATGTTAAAAGTGAGGTGAGTTGCTTTGCAACCACTCTGCTTGAGTTTTCCGTTTGCTCTGAATCAGTAGGTAATGAGATCTTAATTGATATCTTAGTTGATACCGATTTATCCATCGCATACTGATACTGAAACATAACAGATTTTTGATAAGTATGTTTTGTCATGTTGTCATGAATTACCTAAAATCCAAAAATACCTCAGAACTTATAATTTATAAAACATATATAGTACATTATAAAACAGAACTTATAATATATAATAACTTATAAAACATATATAGTCAACGAACTACACTTAAAGGGGTAGTTCACACAAAAATGAATTTCTGTTTTATTTCATTCATTTTTAACACTCATGTTATTCCAAACCTGTATGACTTTTCTGCTTCTGAGGAACACAAAATAATTTTTTTTAAAGTATGTTAGTAAGCAAACAACAGTGGCCCCCACTGACCTCCATTGTATGGATTTCCTTTGTGTTCCACAGAATAAAACAGACATTCAGGCTTGGAATGATATGAGGGTGAGGTTGTTTTTTCTTTTTTGTTATTGCCACCACCCCCATTGCTTCTTACGTCAATGTAATTGGATGTTTAATATTTGAGTTTGTTAGTAATTGTCTTAATAATGATCTCAAGAGTCTCACTACTGTAATGCAGTAATGCTGTAGAGACATCTTGTCTGGATACAGTGATTTCTAAGGCTTCACTTACTTTAACAAAATGTTTTTTTGGACATTAGGGTAAAATATGACCAAATGATGTGCCAGGTTTACAGATGATAAAATATATGAATTGTATTAATAAAAGCAGTGAATACCTGTTTAGGAATATTGTACATATTATAGCGGAGTAGCAGGTTCACTACCTCTTTCTCGCAGTTGGAGTTCAGGGTCAGTAAGGCCATGGGACTGTTGGGGGCGCTGTTGCCCGGCCCCGGAGGCATTCCCCCGTGATCTGTGGCCTGGCTGGGGCACGGCAAACTCACTGCCTGGGATCCCAGCTTTCCTCCCAGAGTGGTAGAGAGATACGCTTTCACCTGCTGCCTCTGAGCCTGCTGGATGTGATACTTAGTGGGATTTTCAAGATGGGTTTGAACCTAGAGAAAGAGAGAAAACAGAGAGAAAACAGAGAGAGAGAGAAAGAAAGAGAGAGAGAGAGAGAGAGAGAGAGAGAGAGAGAGAGAGATGGTGGCATGGTGGGGGAAGCATGGTGGGGGAAGATTTATACAAATTTGATAGTCTATTCAAATCTGATGGCTAAATAATTACAAATTTTTCAAGACGTACTGTGAATTGAATATAGCATATTGTGGTTTACAAGCACAACAGCAAAATATAGGTCATTTATAATATATATATACTTTGATGTTACATTTGCAACTTTCAGTTTTTATTAGAAATGTCAAGCAATGTTGCATAATCTCTACATCCTCGAAACCATAAAATGTTAGAATTGTTAATATTAATACTAATAAAACACAAAGCTGAATTAATATGACATTTGCAATACATCTGTTTGTTAAATAAATAACTATATTCCAAAATAAGTAATTTTACAACAAGTAATTTTCCAAAAAAGACTCCCATTCTAATCATAGCACTATTATTCATCTTTCAAGAGTTGTCATGTTCCTCCTTCCCATGAGCTATTCAAATAAAATGACCTTTATACTCATATTTTCTGACCTGTCATGACTCAAACGCACATGACCACATGAGTAGAGACAGTATTAGATAAAGCATACTGTTTTTAATTATTAATTAATATAATAAATGCATTATATAAGTAATAATAAAGTTATAATTTTGCAAGCGTGCAAATAGCAAATTCCTAATACTGATGTGAGTAAAAAAGTAAAACTGTACAAACTTTCTTGTATATGACAATATGTGTACAGAATACAGACAACTGAAACTGTGCTGTGAGTGACAATATTACTATTTAACCCAATAACAGTTTCAATCACTTTGGACTATGTGGAGTAACCTTTAAATAAAACCACAATCAGCTTTACACCACTAAAAAGACACATGATACATTTCCAGATTCTCACCTTATTATAATGATATTCAACCATCTCCAGCATTTTTAAAACACAGCGCCTGTAAATCAACCACTGAGAGCAAAGACAGTAACGTCTGATCCACTGAAACTACTATAAAATAAATTGACTTGACTGAATAAGAATGCAGCTGGCTGTGTCTAAAAATGGGTGAAATACTGATCAGTTTTGCCTGTTGACCAATTAGGGCAAGACGCAACAAACACTACTGATGTTGTGCTGTTATGTAAAATATGACTTTAAGCATTTGTGGAGCAACTTTGACGTCAGCACAATGTTAAAACAATGAAGTCTTTTTTTCAGCTTCAGAGTGACTCTCACTCTTGCAACACAAAAGTCTCCCACCTCCATCCTATTTACAGATAAAAAAATTCTGCCTGCGAATTCAGAATATAGCGGAATAATGAAGTTTTCAGCACTATAAACGTGAAAATGACTGATGAAACACATGCGACCCCTGACTGCTAGATTATCACCTACAATTCTTACTGTTCTCTGAGAAATCCAAAAGTAACCTGTTGATCCAGAGAATTATGTACATGTAAAAATAGAAAATGACAGATTTACACCTAAGCAGAAGTATAATCGTGCCCTATGCCCTAGCAACCACCAAGAACACTCTAGCAACTGCATGGCTATGCCTTAGAAACCACCCAGAACAGCTGTTTGCATGCTAAAAACCACCCAGAACACATTAGCAACCGTATACCAAGGCCCTAACAACCACCCAATATATCTTTTCTATTAACTGGCTTTTGTACTTATTGGTTAAAACTAGGAATCATTTGAATCATTTTGATCTGAATAATCTTCTTTCAAGAATTAGTTCACCCAAAAATAAAAAATCTGTCATTGTTTATAAACCCACAGAAAACAAGGAAGAAGTTTAACAGAATGTCATTGTGTTTCCGTATAAAGAAACTGCAGGACTGACATAAAAAAAAATCACACAAGATCTATTTAATATCTCAATTTTTTAAATGTCTTGCATCTTAAATATTTCTCCATAGAAAATACCCCATATCTCACATGTACCTTCATTAGAATGTTTGAGAGATTTCAACAATGTCCCAAACTGAACTTAGATTTGCCAAAGCTGCAATCAAAATCAGTACTATTGAAGATTTCAATATGAACCTAAAACCAGATTATTTAAGTTTATGTTTAACAAATGTCTCATATGCATTTTTCCTTTTTAGCATTTTTAGTTAAACATCTGAGACAAAGCTGATTCTGAAATAAAACCCAACTGAGAAGCCATCAAATCCCCTTGGGTTATGAAATAGCAACCTCTGAGAAATAAAACCTTACTCTGTCATCAGCCTCTGTCCCCATTTAATATCATTATATAGAAAAAGAGCAGCTCAAAATCTAGCTAAACTGTGCTATCCACTGGTTGTTAATGAAAGTCAAATAAATAAAATTCATCCAGTCATTTTGTCCAGACACCCATCTAAAATCCAATAACAAACCACCATTCATTAGTGCATGTGTGCCATTATACACTCCCGGGCCTGAATGTTTTTCAGTGATATTTTGGAACACACCTAAGCAACTCAAAGTCAAAGGTCAAAAGCCACAAACAAAGTTTTTTTTTTTTGCCTGGTCTTGGCCTCACTTGTGTGATGTTTTTTAAGATACTGCAAGGCACCCCTGGCCAGATATTGTCACAAGAAGCTACTTCTCAATGTAGAGACTCAAAGAATAAGTCACATTGTTTGCTCTGAACAAACATTTATGCAGAAACTTTTATCCAAAGTAATTTGCAGTGCATTCAGTACACGTGTTCCCTGGGATTCACACCATTGAACTTTTGCTAGTTGCTAGTTGGCATTGCTAGTGCTATCCTCTACCAGTTGAGTTACAAGAACAAACCTGCACTGAACAAAGAGCAACTATATACTGTTACAAAAGAACAACTTTACTTGACAAAGACAAGAGTCTCATTAATTGCACCCATGTATGGTAACCCATACTTAGTATTTGTCCTCAACATCGACCCATTCAAGTTAGCGCACTGGAGTAGTGTGTTGTGAACATGCACTGCAAACCGTGAACACACACATGAAGCAACAGGCAGCCACACACTGCGGCACCCAGGGAGCAATTGGGGATAAGGTGCCTTGCAACCTTCGAGGTACAAATCAGACTCTAACCTACTAGGTGTTCTTGTAGCTCAGTTGGTAGAGCATTGCGTTTGTAGCGTAAAGGTTGTGAGTTTGATTCCCAGGGAGCACATGTACTGATAAAATGTATAACTTGAATGTACTGTAAGTCGCTTTGTATAAAAGCGTCTGCCAAATGCATAAATGTAAATGTAAACTAGTAGGCCACAACTGCCCACACAGCGGAGCATGTTTGTCAAACCACTATCTGCCTTATTCAAGTCAGCTTGGATGGTCTTCAAATGTTATCATTATGTGTACAATTTAAACTTTGTCTTACTAACATATTTAATTTACCTAATTGATTATCTAAATGACCTAATTGACGTATTTAAATTACCTAATTGATTCAATGCACACATGACTAGTTTTATACATATAATGTAACTACATAATATTTTGCAGGTCCACAGTCCCTGTAGGCTTAAACACTGGGGGCATGAAGGCATTTTCTACAAAGCTGCTTTGAAACAATGTGCAATCAAAAGCACTGATACAATTACAATTGACTTGATTTTCTGAGATCATCTGAGAAAGTTTATTCTAAGGTGCTTTTAGCTGGTGGTTGGTCTTGCATGATCTTATTAGTATTTATATATGTTATATAAAATATAGGCTAGTATAAGCTTTCTTTCACTGAAAAAGTGTTTGGTGATGCCAAAAGTCAAATTCATAAGCTGTTGTGTTGTTAAACATGTTTTTGTCAGGTTTTCTTTTTTCTGTTGGCATATTTTGTGCCAATAATAAAAATGATCCCCTAAATATGTTCCTACATCAGTGATTTTTTCACTGTTTTTAGCTTTTTTTTTTATTCTTCCCAATGTTAAATATGCCATGGAATGAAATCAGCTCCTAATTACAGGCATTCTTTCCTGAATTAGCATTGAGTGTGTGCTAAGATTGTTCTTGCCTTTGCTCCCTCCTTAACCTGATCCAATACTAACTTCTAAAAAGATCAAAGGTCACTTGGCTAATTAGGGGGTGATCAGTCTTTAGACAAACTCATCTGAGCTTGAAGGTAGCCCAGAGGTTCTGCCTGGTACACCTAAGCTAATTTTGTGTAGCTTTGGAATGGCTGCTAAGCTAGTCAAAGACGGGCAGTATCAAAGATTTTGGATCTTCTTTTTCCTTCTTTTGATCATTAAGGTAAATAGCTTTCATCCCCTCTTATTTAATACTTATATAGTATAGTTATATAGTTATTAGTATAGTATAGTTATAAATGATTATATAGTATAACTAGAATTTATAGATTTAAATTTAGTGAATAATGTTCCAGAATGTTTAAATAAAGATCAAATAATATTTTTATTAATTAAAATTTTATTAATTAATTTAGAAATTAAAAAGTAATTTTAACCATTTCATTAATAATCAGTTGCATGTTTCTTCATTTTAAATATACAATCTATCACTGCATCTGACGATTCACCCTCAGTAATAATCATCACTAAAGAAAAGCTTAAGTGCTTTACAAACATATAGCAGGAAGAGCGTACTTCATCTAAACCTAACGCATGCTTATTAGACTGAATCCCAACTAAACTACTAAAAGAGCTGTTACCTGTTGCTGAAGAACCACTTTCCAGTATTATTAACTCCTCTCTTTGCCTAGGCTATGTCCCAAGACAGGTATCAACAAAGAAACCACAATTAGCTCCAAATGAATTGGCAAACTACTGGCCCATTTTAAATATCACATTTATGTCTAAAAAATTAGAAAAAAAAATCACTCAACTGTGCTCCTTCTTACAGAATATAAAAAGTTTCAGTTAGGGTTCAGGCAGAATCCTGATTGAAAATCACAAATGATTCACTTCTGACAATGGACCAAGGCTGCATCTAGAAACTAGTTTTACATGATCTTAGTGCTGCATTTGACAGTACAGATCATGACATACTTCAAAAACAAAATTCCATTGGTATTCAGGGGCAGACGTTAAAGTGGATTAGATTTTACCTGTCTGACAGTTTTGTTCATCTAAAAGGGGAATCATCTGAATTAACAGCAGCAAACTATGGCCTGCCACAAGAATCTGTTTTAGGTCCTCTGCTATTCTCAGTATACATGCTGCCCCTTGGCAGTATTAATGGAAAACATGGTATCAGTTTCCACTGTTATGCTGCAGATAATTATATATCTCATCAAGAACCAATGATATTTCAACCTTGTCAAAATTGACAGTGTGTTAAAGATATAAAGTATGGGATGACCAGCAATTTTTTTCTTTTAAATTGAAATACAACAGAGATTCTACTTATTCAACCAAACACCTGTAAACAGAAGCTTTTAGAATACAATTTTTAACTAGAAGGATATTCTATTACCTGCAGCCAACACAGTCAAAGGTGTTATACTTGGGTGTTATATTAGAGAGCAATTTGTCTTTTGAAAATCATATCTCAAATGCCACAAAAACAGCCGTTTTCCAGCTTAGAAACATTGGTAAGCTGCAGAACATATTATCTGTTACTGAAGCAAAAAAAACAAGTTCATGCGCTTAATGCCTCACCTCCAGACTGGACTATTGTAACACACTGCTAGGTGGTTGTTTGGCATCCTCAATAAACAAGCTACCGTTAGCCCACAGCAGCTAGAGCCCTTACCAGATCCAGGAAATACGATCATATAACCCTGTTTTCATCATTTCTACACTGTCTGTCTGGCAAGCTTTGTATTACATACAAGATATTGCTACTTATAAGGCCTTAAACAGACTTTTGACTTTTTTAGTACCTAGAATCGCAAAGTCCACTAAAGGAGGTAAAGCGTTTTTGCTTTTGTTTGTATTACATCATGAAAAAATGCTGAAGACTTTCTAGTGCTGGTAACATAACTAACAGCAGCTAGGCTACTTATTCTCTATTTGCCTCCTGTTTCAACCTATCCAGGGTAGCTACAGATCACGCCAGCTCTAATATGGAGCAAGCATTTTAAGATGACTTCAGATGACATAACACTGTGTAGAGATGACACGATCTCTGAAAGGACATGAAATGATCATTACTTCTGCTTAAATGTATACACAATATTAGCCAACTGCATAATCTGTACCATCTTAGACCTGTAACATTTTATAATCAATACTTATAACAGTTGTCTGACAATTTACAACTTTCATTTTCTGTAAAGCAGCTTTGAAACAATATGTACTAAAAAGCGGTATACAAATAAATGTGACATGTTACCAATCAAATATTTGTGATGCACCAACCTCTTTATTACAATGTTTTGTATTTTAGAACAATAGTAAAGTCATCAGCTGAGAAATGGAGGTAATGGGAATCATGAACAAATTGAACAAATATTCTAGCATTTTCAATTAACTACATAAGGTGTATTCTGGCATGTGGTGTACTGTATGCTAAACACGTATTGGCTGCCCTCCCTGCATTGTCCAATTTGGACAAAAAATACATTTTTAATTGAAGTATTGTAAAGTTATTTAAACAGACACAATTTATATTTGTAAATGAATTAAGACTTGGAATTTGACGACCTGTCAGGGAAGTTACCCTGCCTATAGCCAGAGATGCTGGGATAGGCCCGGACCTCTTTGAGATCCAACATAAGAGAGATAATATTTTAAGGTCGCCACGTAGACCTCTGATCTGCCTTCAGATAAAATGATTTTCAAGATCATATGCCTACAACTTTGGCCGATAGTATATATTTGTTTGTATTATATCTCTGTGTTTGTAGTATATCTCTGCACTGGTTTGTATTGTAAATGTTGTGTGTGTACAATAAAACCTGAGAATTGTTACAGTGTGTGTTAATTGTTGACAGTCGTTCAGTGTATTGAATGACCAGCACCTCATCAGCTTAGCATAAGTAACAGCTGACAGAACAAATACTACGGTAAGATTATGGTGTATATGCCTTTTTACTCATTTACAATAATCAACTGAAGATCGATTTTAGTTATTCCACAAAATTATAATTATTCCACAAGGTTTATCAACATACTTGAACCTGATCCGTCTATTTTTCTTCTTTCTTTTATTGTACAATTGGATTTAACTTAAATGTTTAATTAACTTTAAATATCAGTGTTATTTCTGCACTATTAGCAGGCAATAAATTATGGAAGGTCTGAATCATGAAATGTCACAGTATTTTTCTTTAGCTTTTATTCATTTTGTAGTATTTGGTAAAGACTGACTCTAGCATGCTGGGTGGTCTTGTAAAGTGTAATCGGCTTCTGTTAGCATTGTAGTCAAGACCACCTACACCAAGACCAGAGTGTGTCGAGACCAAGACATGACTGAGATCAAAACAAGATCTAGACCAAGGCAGGGAGAAAGCGAATCAAGAACAAGCACTCTTCAAATTCATCTGAAATACCTTTCTATTAATTCTGACAGACTTCTTTTTTGACAATCCCCGCACAACAATAACAAAAGAAATCAAATTTGTAAAGTTATTGAGTGCATTTAAAACAGGAAGTTTTACATCCAATCACATAATGATGTTCACAGATAAATTAGGCAAAGCACCAGCAATTTTGTGATATTCCCACAGTTGTGGTCTTGACCGTCCATTAAATATAATGTTGTTTAAATATGTAAAAATAACCTTTTCATTCCTTAAATGTTATAGAAAAAAGTTCCCCTTTTAAATGTTAAAAATGCATAAACAAGTTAACCACAACACCAGCAAATGAACACAAACTAGACAAGTTCCAAAAATAAAAACACAGACAGAACATCACCCTTTACGTATTGTTGTTGTCACAGCATACCACTTTGATCAAGGCACACAACTGTTTCCCATGCCAGCAGCCCCATCACACACAGTGATAGCGCGGCAAACACTTTTCACCCAATATAAAAGATCAAATTCAACATAACAGCTCTTACCGAGTGACATTACCAGCTCGACCCCTTTGGGATGAAGCAGATTTTGGTGCAATTATCACAGTCTGTGCACAACAGCAGAGAGAATCAGTAACAGACTATAGTTCCGCGGACTAACAAGGAATCAAAGCTATGAAAAGGTTTTGAATGTAGCTGAGCAAATAGGATTAAAGATGGCTAATTCCAAGAGGCTGAAAACACAGCATGCATTAAAGAGGAATTCCCTAGGGAAAGATAATCCCCATATGCATTTTAACACACTTCACTGTCCCCTGCCCACCCCATCCTCGCTCAGTCATGCACGGACAGTATCATAATCAGACATGCTTGAGCTGATGAAGACGTGAGGTGAGCAGTCAACACAGAAGAACAAATTAATTATAAGCTAATGCCAGTGCAGCCAAAACATGGATAGACTCATTGAAAGAAAATGTTGCTATAGAAAATTAACCCTAACAGTGAAAAAATAGCTTTACTGTGCAATTCTTAAATTCTGTCCAATTAAAAGTCTGTTCTCCCTTTCTACAATTTAATTTTTAAATTTATTCAGCTTTGTTAAGGTCCGAAACATACTTTGCACAAATACATTAATGCAAACTGCATCATGCTTTTCCATGTCATTGTGTTTCAAAATGTGTCAGATGTTATATTCTCAAGAGTTACTGTAAAGAGAGGGGTATAGCAAACATTAGAATAAACATTATTGTGAACATTAACATAAACATTACTGTAAACCTTAGCGTAAACATGGAAGAGTAACAGTTTGAGGATTATTAGCTAAGCAGGTTAAAGTTATTTAAAATGTTGACATGTTTATTGCAAGCTATTTTAAAGATAACACATATTACAGATATTTTAAGGGTACTCTGCCACCTCCTTCTTACTGCTTCTTACTGTCACATCAATGTAAAAAACTTTTCTGAACTCCTAACTCTAAAGATTCAGAAAAAATACCCACCATTTTCCATTAGTCAGACAAACAGATATAGTAGTCCTGCCCCAAACTCACACTAATGGTTGAGCCAATATACTGCTGTACAGTGTAGATAATCTAAAATGCAATGAGAAATGAGCTTTAAAGATACATAATGACCTTTGTTACCTTTAGCACTTCCATGGGCACCTGGGTGGCAGCAGGCAGGCCAGGGGGTGCGCTGACATTGATGGCAGGAGTCTGTGTGATGGACGGCTGGCCGTACGCTGAGCTCTGGCGTCTCTGCTGCTCACGGCGCTCCTGTTCCTGGAGCTGCTCGCGCATCAGCTGCTGGCGAAGCAGGATACGAGAGGTCACAGCTGAAGAACCCAGTGGGGGCTTTGATGAGCCATGCTGCTGCTCAGAGGGATTACTGCAGACACACAGACAGGGAAAAAGAGAGACAGTTGAGTGTGGTAAAAACGTAAGGCTCTGTAGAGGGATGGTATTTTGTACACTAGATTCAGGATAACTGAATTATTCTGAGATCTCTGTTCATTAGGAGCATAATGACGGACAGAACATAGATGGACTACAAACATGGAAGCTATTTTGATGAAAGGCAAGCTTAGCTGAGGCAAGTACTTTACTAAAGCCTAAAGTCTTTAAGTACAAAACTTTAGTTTGTGCTATGAACATGAATTATATCTCCAATATTTAGCTTGTTGAGGATGATATTGCCTTTCAAAGTGATCAGAATGTACTTTTGTTTCCAAGCACTTAATAGAAATGGTCAAAAATCCCATATACCTATACTGAACGACTGAGCCTGAGGCAGGCCCAAGTCTCTGATTATCATAGATACTTGAGAGGTAAGGTATTGTAAAAGAAGAATTGTGCAAATGTTGGCCATTTATATTTATACTAAAGTCTAAGTTTAACAGGGCTTAAATCCACTGTCAGTATTAATAAGCGAATTGTAGCTAATGTCTGTGGTGTTCACAGAACTGGCCTGAACCTTCTTGATACCAATTCATCATGACAAATTGTAACACTGATTAAGGGAAAGGTTACGAAAATTACAATAAATCTAAACCATGAGTTTGATGCACTATTCTAAACACTAAACTTGACTTCCTCTGTATCAGCTGATGTTTTGATCATATGTCCTGCGGCTGTTTACATCGTCTTCCTTACAAAGCTTCGAAGAAATTTTCCTCCCACTATTTCACCATCCATTTCCATCCAGCAATTGGAGCACCACAAAAATCTGAAGTCTCTTGTTCTAGATGCAGCTGAGGAACTTACACAATGTTCCCCCATTCACTTTCAGTTCTCTTCATCAATCATTTGGGGAACTGCTGTCTCCAAATGGTGACCAGAAATGTTGCAGATCTGCTGGTGCAGAAGCTGTGGAGATGAAGCCTTCTCAGAGCCCCTGATCTTTTTGATGGAGGCTCCAACGAGCAGCCAGCCAATCCAGCTGTGCAGTAATCGCTCTAATTAGCCTGTCTGGCCCTGTCAAATGCAAGTCTACGGCTCTTACTTAGTCTGAATAATTGAAAATCCATTGTTCGTCTAGTCTGAAAGAGTTTAGCATTTGTATTGAAATGAAACTAAACAATACATACCATGCAAGAGTCTGTCAACCCGAAAAGATTTTTAAAAAAATATTTCTGGGTAGACAGCAGTGGTCATGACTGCAGGACTACTGTTTACACAAAAGAGTAATAAGGCTACTGAGTGAAACTTATTATTACGTACTGTAGTTTAAGCTTGTTGAGCAAGTCACAACTTAATTAATATTAATATTAATATATAATTAAATTAATATACAGTCACAACAGTAAACCTCTTTACATACGGTCATCCAAATATCATAACTGTATATTGTACGTTTCTAATTATACAGTTTAAGTCCACAGTTTCTAAGGAAACTAATAGGAAACCTTTTCACTTTGCCTAAGAGGAAGCTAACTTTAAACTAATAGGACACCTGACACCTTTGCAATTTTCTGTAATCAGTCCAACAATTTCTGTATTACATTAACAAATTGAGGAAGAAAAATAAGTCAAGAGAACACAGAAAGAAGAAATGCAGACGCATTGATTCTGGGTCAGCAGCGAGTGTCTCGCATGTCTTTGATGCATCATAGTTCCTCATTTTAAAAACTGATCAGTGTTCGTCTGGCACTACTGAATCATAACTTTGACAAACTACAGCTTTACAGTTCATGTTTGACTCACACAGGACCAAAATGCTACAGCTGGACCAAATTTAACATCCTTTACTAATGGAATTTTGTTGTTTCAGTTTTTGGTTCTTTGCCTACTAGTGTAATTTCGAAATGTCATTAAGTTGAACAATCAGTTATAATAAAAGCTTGCATGCTCTTTAAAAGTTATATTTATCAACATTCTTGACCTCACTGATTTGCAAATATTTGATGCAAAGATATGCAAAGATATGAGCATTATTTACCCAATCAATGTTACTGCCAATTATGCACATGAAAATGATAACCCAGGGTTTAGAGGTTGACAGTGTGAAATCATGATTGATGAATACCCAGGATTAATTATTTACCCAGGATAAAGCATGAACAGTGTGAAATAACCCTGGATAACCCAAGATAAATCCATGTTTATATATATATATATATATATATATATATATATAGGGTATATATATATCTATATATACAGGCATGGGGAATGGAACACTGGTATACAGGCTTACCTGTACTGGTAACAGGCCTAGTAGACAACTCCTCCGCCAAGTTGTCCACCAGAGGTGCTAGAAAATGACCCTCAAGGTGTCCTCTGTACTGGACAGCAAATAGCACGAAATAGCCACGTTATCACCATGGCAGAGGGGAAAGGTGCGAGAGCAAGTGATACACACACAGATTGTTAAACCTTGCGAATTCATTAAAAAGGTGCCCCAAGCCAGAGCCCAGGAGGATGCAACTCCCCTAGTGGAGTGTGCCCTGATACACAAGGGGCTCTGCTGTCTCTGTGATTGGTAGGCCATGACAATACCTCCACAATCCAATTGGCCAACCTCTGTTTGGAGACAGCCTTCCCCTTCTGCTGACCTCTGAAGCAGACAAAGAGCTAGTCAGAGCATCTAACGCTCTCCGTGTTTTCCAGATAAAAGTGCAGTGGACACACTGGACACAGCTCGGACAGGGCTGGGTCTTCCTCCTCAGCGGGGAGCACTTGCAGGCTCACCACTTGATCCCGGAAAGGAGTAGTGGGAACCTTGGGCACGTAGTCAGCCGTGGTCTCAAAACAACATGCAATGCCCAAAATCCAGGCAGTCACTGGCCACAGAGAAGGCCTGCAGGTCCCTGACCCTTTGGATAGAGATGAGCGCCACTTAATAGGCCAAATGGGGCCACATTTGAGCCCTTGGACCTTCCTGGGCCATGGAGAGATCCCAAGAGGGGATGAGGTGGGGCCTGGGAGGATTTAACCTTCTGGCGCCTTTGAGGAACCTGACGACCAAGTCATGTCAATCGCAAGGGCCTACCTCCTATGGTGTCGTGGCGAGCAGAAATGGCCGCCACGTAGACCTTAAAAGTGGAGGGAGAAAAAAGTCTTGAGCGGGAGCTGCACAGCACAATGTCCTCAGCAGGCTGGCCAAAACCATGCCCACTGAACTTACCATATCGCCCATACAGCCCCTGGTGCTTACCAACCCTGTCTTCGTAGAAGTACCAGGAAGGGGAACAGACTGGGAGAATGACTGCTTGTCATTGAAGCAGACAAGCCATGACCACAACGTTCTCATGGTCATGCCCTTACAATGAGAACATGAACCATCCATAAAAGGCACCTGAGCATGCTTGAGCCCAAGACACTCAATGCCCCAATTATGGCCTTCACAGGGATGGGAGGACATCTTTAAAAAGACACTGCACCACAGTCAAAGCAAAAGAAATAAGCTCCTAAGGCTCTGTAACTTCCCTTCTGAAGTGCCCAGGGGAAGTTTGACTGAGGACGGGATGAGGCAAACCACCGTTGATCACACCATAAGACGCAGGGGGAACGAGAAAATAAACTCTATTTTTTTCCACTTTAAATAAAGAGTTGTTGGGACCACACATTCATAACTCAGAAGACCAAAATCTAAGTGAGTGTTGCACGCCAACCCACTTATATACCTGGATACAGGTGCGTTGGCTGGCACGCAAATTCCACTTGCCAAGTTTCATTGGCCTTTTATTTAAAAGATCAGAGGCGATTGGGCTCCCAAAGATGAACCCTTAGTGTTGTCATCGACACAACGTCAAGTGACCGACAGAAAGGTAACTTTGAGACATGATGGAGTATGATCATGTCTCTGTCTGTTTAAGAGTTAAATTAATTAAAATTAGACTACAAAGCAAAACAAACTCAATGACAGTTCTACAAAAAAATGAAAAAATCCTTATCAAGACAAGGAAATCTCCACTGCTAAATTATCCAGTCCAAGCTCATTTTCTGCTGTCTGCTGTCATAACAATGTTTGTGTGTTTGTAATGCTCGGGGTAATTTTCCATTTTCGTGTGTGTGGTATGCATAGGCCATCATTGCTGCAATGTGTGCATGTGTGTCAGGAAAAACAATGAGTACACAGTCCTGGGTGGCCACACCCCTTACCCAGACACTGCCCTACCCAATCAGAGTACTGTGTCAGGAGGCTGACCTCCACTCACCTCAGAGCAGTGCTACATAATATTAACTTAATATGTACAGCTGAACTGAAATCAGTTATGTTTAATGGTGTTAAATAGTTTGATGCCAATGCATTCTGGGAAAGTAAATTATATAAACTTTTAATGGTCTTTGGAACTAAAGAATGAATGACAATATAAACAAAAGCAAAACCCAATATCAATAATAAAACACCATCAGGGCACTTTGTCACTCACCTCACACTGATTCTACTTTATTAACAGCCTAAAGTTACCAGACACAGAGATATTAATAGTCATGGCAGATTTTGTTATTTATAGCTCACCCAAACAAACACAACAGATCTCCCTCACCCAAACACACACAAACTCAACACACTCCTGCTTCACTCCTCCACAGGTACTCACAAGCGGTTGAAATGAAAAGCACAGGGTCTTTGCACTTGGACACCCAGAGCCTCCATCTTTATTAGCTGTGCTGAAGGTGCACTGTGTGCCCTTGGACAGCTCCAGAAGTCACGCTGGTTGGGCAGAGCTGAGAGTGTGTCAAAAGGGGAGGCACCATACCCAGGGGGCAGACGGGGAGAGACGCACACAAGCTCACAGAGGCAGACGTGCTACACTGCTGCACATGTCAGCAATAAGCATGTAACCACATAAAACATGCACAGACCTAAAACTATAACTGTTGTCCTCGGTGAGTATAAAGTGTAAACCTCAGGAAACCCATCAAGAAAAGGTCCGGGTCATATTTCACCTCAATATATTTTAGTTATAAAAGCAACAGTAATACTTTTAAAAAATGTTTTAAATTAGGTGTAATTTGTCTGCATGTTTTAAAAATTTTAATTATTTTGATTTCACATCAATAATGTAACAATTTCAAAAAAATCTTAATGGTACTAAAAACTACACTTTATTTAACAAAATATTTTTGGAAGTGAAATATGTACCTGTTTTTTGAGATTCACCCCTAAGGTATTTAGTCAACATCACAATAATGCCTGAAAATATTATGACAATAAATCAGATAAAAATTATTACCAGTCCCCTAGATCTGGCCCATGTGTACACACATGAAAATGCAGATGTCATACAGTCGTTATATTTACATGACACAAATATGTCTTTGGTAAGGTAAACGAACTGGCCAGAAAAAATAACTGTACACTAGAGGGTGCTCTTTTAATTAACGTTTCACCTTCACAGTCACCTTCCCTCAGACAGCAAGTTCATTACAGGTGCTGTTGGGAGAGGGAACAGGTGTCGTTGCCAACTTTTGCAAAACTTTCTCTCTCACCCTTCTGCTCACTCACTTTCCTGGCAAGCACCACTGTGTTAATTATAACAACAATGTTTGATAGCACACTTTCCTTTCACAGCTCTACAGTCCTGCAGTTCCACACACACACAGAGTGAGGAGACGTAATCAATTAGAGGTTTTTCCTGTGGAATACTAGCTTACTGCTTGCTGTATACTACACAGTATTTAGTGTATACTTCGTACTATTGTTTATATTATATATTTATATTCAATTATAATATACAGTATGGTACATTGTTGTCACAAGACCATACTTAATTCAGTAAGTGTTTATATATATTAATATTTGTAATATTTGATAATATAATATTTAATATTTGAAAAATTGTATTTTAATTCCTAGTGCTTGAAATGGAAAAAAATGCCAGAACTCTCATGTGCACGGCTGTCCTATGCAAATATGCAAAATGGCACATGCATTCATGTAATTTGTTGAGATTTGTCAAAACAAATTATCTGAAGTGGCATTAAGATGTATTTTCACAGACTCTTTAATGTACCCTTAGAGAGGCATGAATGCATTTACACACAATTACAACTGCATGAATAATGTTACATAATTAATACTTTAAATGTACAATATTGTCTATTTAAGCACTTGCACTTGCTTGTGCGATATTAGTTACATAAACTTATGAAATGATATGTACATTTATGAAATGTTATGTCTTATTACAATAAAATTCTAATAACATACTGGGGAATGTATGGGTTATTATCTTGAAATTTGGACACGTTTTATAAATTCTGCTGGCATTTCTGACCCTGCACGACTACTAAACACCAAACTAGCTAGCTTGTTACCAAGCAAGAGCTATTGTTAAGTTAGAATGCTGTTTTTGTTTTTAATGCTAAATGCTGAATGTTTGAATGTGTTCAATAAAAAAGCAGAAGTTTGTCATTATACAAAAGTCGTGAGTTGATTGTTTTAACTTTGTTATAAGTTAGCAAATTAGAAAAGCGGACATCAAAGAATGCAGCATGATTAAAAGGCAATATACTGCAAAAATATTATGGATAATGTAGTGGCTGTAATTTGTATTGTCCTGCATGTACTTGTCAATGGGACCTCTTGAATCTGTTGTCTCCAGTGACTGAACACAGACTGTGAGTGATTGCTGGGGAGTGAGCGAAAAAACACGGTGTTACAGAAAGCTTTTAGCATGGATGTGAATCCTCTCTATTGCACTTTGCTCATAAAGTTCATATTGTGCAGTTAATCATGCACAAAAGAACGGCAACATGTGAGAAGTGCCGGTACTCCATACCGATGCGTACCAGTCCATTTTAAGCACTGTTTATTCAAATTTGGTGTAAAAATGTGCAATCAAATTTTGATTCATAAAATAAATCCTTATGTCCTAGTGGATATTAACTGTTTAAATATATCCAACGTTCATTCATCACATTCGAAATAGAAGGTCAAATAAAAGGTCAAGTGGGGTGCATAGCATTGTGGGAAAATATAGTAGGTTGTGCGGTATTGTGCTATCCTGAATTTAACTTTTGTTTTGTCTCAGAACTGCTGTGAAACAACACTGAGAAGCAATCTGTCCCAGACAAAACAGACTCTGCAAAAAGAAAAATGATTTTGAAGAAGTGAAGCAGATATTGAAAGTGGAAAATCTCTGCATGTCTACAGAGTGTTGTAAGTCATTACTGCTCATATACTGTGAAGTAGGACTCTTTGTTGTAACATTTACAGCATTGATGGGAACAATTTAAATGTCTTGTTGCCTGCCTTTTCCATAATTAAGTTTTCTTTATTATCTCCTCACTTGTTTGTTAGGATAGAATTGACTTCTAGGTCCAGCTTTGAGGCCAGAAGCTGAGAAGTTAATTGTAGTAGTAGACTGTAGAGTAGGCCCATATGACAGGGTTCCATATCGCAGTGCACAATAAACAAAACATAGCAGCTAAATATTGTCAATTGTAATTTCATGTCCACTTCTATAATAACAAATGAGATTTGCATAAGTCAAATCAACAATTATTTTACACGATATATATGTTAATCAACCAAAACCAATGATCAATCATAAATATTAACCTAATGCTGACAATCCAGTTTGGCATTTATAAAGGTTTACAAAAAGCATTAAATTCAACAGTAAGCATAAATTCTGTGGCACAACACATCAACCATTTACAGTACACTACCGTAAAACATGAATTCATTACTTTGGTATACGGAATACAAGAATACACTCCTACCTCTGCACTTGGTTCATTCAACTGACTGCGCTTCTGTTCACACTGAGTGCATTTAACACTGCATTTATGCTTAGAGTCTAATGATACCACCATGAGTCAATCTCTTAACTTGTTTTTTAGTTTTTTCTTCACTTGTTCAACACAGCTTTATTCACCCCTGCTGGAAACACTGACGCATTCACAGTTCACAGAATGAGGTGACAAGGAGGAAACATTTTGGGAGAGTTAATGAAACTGTAGGGTTTCGTTTTAAAGCATTGCTCTAAACTGATTCACAGATTCCTTATCTATTTCAGGCTTTTGTTACTGACTATTAAAATGTTTTTGGCATTTAATAATTGATGTGCAAAACAATTCTGCACTATCGTTGCTTTTTTCACTATTAAATAACTGATATAAAAATCTAGCCTAAATAGCCAACATCATCTCATGGCAATTTGTAACTTTTAGAGAACTGAAGGCTATTTCGTATGAATTTGTACCATGTGAATTGTATTGCTTGTATGATTAGCATTGCTTCCTGACAAATAAAGCTATGCTTTATTGCCAACTACTGCTATTTAAAATTAAACTGTTATGTTTACTCTGTGCTAAGAAAATATAAACACAATTTAAATCTTTCAGATTAACATGGGAAAACTATACCTTAAAACTGTCACAATATTGGGAAATGTTACATAGATAGGATACTCTTCAACACAAGAGATAGTTACTCTTCAACACTCTAGACTTATGTCCATAAATTAATGTTAATGAATAAATAATAAAACACAATAAAACATAAGATACTGCCAGCATAAAAACAAGGCTGAACACTGTAATATGGTTTATGACTACAACAACAGTGTTCATAGACAAATTGTTTTTACTGTGTGTGAAATGACTTTGTTAACATCAGGCTGGAAGCCCTAGCTCAAGTTTCCCAGTGCTGGCTGAAGGTCTCAAACATTCTCTGTCTTGTAACCCAGATGACACAACACTGATTGCACAACTGCACTCGGTTTAGTTGTGTTCCTGAGGAGCCAAAACTGCATGCCTGCTTACTTACTAGTATGCTAACTAGCTTATACTGAGTTGGTGGTCAGCACCTGTTGCTGATTACGATTTTGCTCTGCCTTTATCATTACTGTTTGCCGGTTTCGACCACTGCTTGTTTGTTTGTTGTACCCTGTTTTCTAATAAAAGTCTGCATATGAATCTAAACACTTCTGAATCACCATTACAGCACCACTGTTTGTTTGTTTTTTTATTTGTGGAATATGTTGGAATAAATCTTGGTAATGCCAAGATTGCTATTTTCTATGCAGGTACCAAACATAAGTACAGCTCCTATCCATTTGAACGGGAAAAGACTTGTTTGTGAAGATTACATTTTAATAATATATTTCATTTTATACATTCAGACCTTTAAAGACTGAAATACCTGAAAGGTGTGAATTTTCCTACAAGAATTTTCTCTTCCCCTTATCTGGGTTAAGCCAAATATCAAACAGAATTTGCTACTGCAAAACTATGAAATTCATATGAAATTGAAATCATATGAAATTAATTTTGTTTTGTTCTTCAAGCAAATTGCATCACAAAGAAAAACTGCAGAGGTTATGACTGCATGTTTGAAGAATCACGCCTAAACCTAATTTTGCAAATTTTGGGAGAGGACACTGAAAACAAAAAACAGGAAGTCTTGAAATCTGACTCGGGAGTTACGCTGACGACCACCTAAAAATACACTCCACCATTCCGGCGTCTTGCGTCAAACGGCCAACCACAGTGGCCTTGAAATCGACGAGGCAATGAAAAATCAAACCACTTTGCACATCCTTATCAGTATAGTGCAGTGAATCAACCGCTAAGGACAATAATCATCACTCTCCACCCTTAGAAGAATTCTAAAGACCTCAACCACCTTATTCAACAACAAAAAAACAGCTCATGAATAAAAACAAGAGCTTCAGGAAAACAGAAGATAAAAAAGGAGTGCTGGACACGGGCCAGTGACTGAACCAAAGATGTAAGGATGTTCCTTTCACCTGCCAGTATGCTACTTGACTGCAGAAACACCTGTTCCCTGAAACTCAACTACTGCCAGATGAGTTTCAGTGCCAAGACCACAGAACTAATATCCTGACACAAGCCAACTGCCCTGTTACCCCTGCAGTTCCTGTCAAGGCCTTAAAGATCAACAGTATATATATCACCTACATTATATTGGTTATTTTATATGACTTTACAGCATTTCAAACTCAACAAAAATGCCCTAAATGTAGAAAAAATTGAAGCTGCAACGTTCTTAGAACGTTCAGCAAGACTTTTTTTAAACAATAGTGAGCAGGCAACAAGTCACATGCTAAATGTTTGGGTTATCCAACTTCTCTTTTACTATGTTTTTTATTCCGGAAAACGTAAATTGTATAAAGTAGGGTAGCACAAAAGTACTACAATTAGGGTGTTGTGTTGATTTTCAGTGAATAGGTCAACCTGTGTTGTGTTCATGTGGGTCACACATGGTTAAAAGGATGAGGAGTCCTAATTCAACGATTAGTTTAGGTTTTAGTATTAGCTTTGTGCGTTAATGGAATGAACAGCAGCTACATTGATCAATGTCAACATCATTCAAAACAAACCAATCAAATGTTAAACTGGAACACAAAAGCTAAAAACAAGATAAATAACTTCTTAAAATTTTGCATCCTTTTGTGATCCAACACATCAGTTTCACTCAATATCTCAGCAACAAACCAAAATAGCCCCCAACTTTACCCACAGCATCTGAGGTATTAGCCTGTGCTTCTAAATTTATGTTGTTAATTTTCACCTCATGGCGGCCAGAGCTGTCTGTCTCATCTAAATTAAGATTTCTCCATCTGCCAATGAGGCTTCATGAAACAGTTTAAAATTTAATTTAGAGCTATTGAAAACAATTTCAAATAATTTTAAATAATTTTTGCTATGGTTTGATATACTGTACAGTAAATTAATTATTTTTAATTAAATTCATTTTGTAGTATTTCTGTGTGTATGCTTACTGCAATGTTTAGCAATGAGTCACTAAAGCATAATAAAGATATTTTACTAAATCAGTCAACACATATTAATAATTATTATTATTATGTTTTTATATTCTACCACACAAAGTCAGAGATGAAGAGAGAGATATAAAATGCATCCACATATGAAATAACTAATTTAGATTCTAAACCTTCAATAACAATACAGAATGACTGCATATGTTCATGCATCTGATAGACCTGAAAACATCAACTTCAGGAAATGCAAATAAGCCATGCATGCATATGAAACATTCCCTAAAGATTCACATGTAATTTCTGGTCTGTTCACACTTACGTCTTTACAGTGGAAGAAGCAAAGCCTTTGTAATCTTTGATCTCCTTGTCTCTATTATGACTACAATATCATCTGTTTACCGTTTTCATCTCCCTGAAATACCTTAAAAGTGACAGCGCCAATGGTAAACTAAAATAATTACCAATGCACAGATTATTGCACATAGTATTCTGGTCCATCACACATACAATGTACTGTATAGATCTCATTTTCAAGATCATATATACTCTGCAGGAAATACTTTGGTGTCTTTCCTTAAAAATTAGCAAAAACTATTACATTACACAGTGCCATTACACAGAACAACTTTGTTCATATGCATTATTTTGGTTAGAACTGAATTAGGCATTAAATATTCTTATTTTAATATACATGAAGTAATGCGCAGTATTAAGCATTATACAATATTTGTAAATACTTATTCAAGTTAGTCTCCAAAAAGAGTCGCCAAAGTTCATTAAACTTTTTAAACAGTATAATGAGTTTGATCATTATACAGACATATATGAGTAAATATTTGATGATGATGTTGTATCCTAAGGCGTTGTCTAACTGTAACACCCATCTACGCTGTAAGCGACGCGACGCGACGCAACCCACCTAATGCGCTCCCAACAACAGCAGTCTACGATGCAAGCGGCCGCTACTCGTTGGTTATAATAAGCGAGTTTGTCGCGTCGCAGAAATGCCAAACTAGTACAATAACTAATAAAAAGCAAAAAGGTATTAAGCATATGTTTTAAGCGTATCTGACTTTCTAAGGCATCCACTATAGCAAAGGCAGTTCGTAACACAGTTGTCAAATGCAGATATAAGAGACGCGCTCGACATAATTCACCGACCTGTTTTTGAGCGGCTGACTTCTTAGCTCATAATACGTTTTAGGCTCTTCGTGATATTCCTCACCGACTTCAAAGTCGGGCACGATCCCCGATTCCGATTGCATTTTAGAAGTTGTCAGCTTTCGTCAGCTCCCAGGTGGAAACAATGATACGTCAGTTCAAACCCGTACTTTCAGACGCTCGTGCCAGCCACCGTGATGTCAAGCTTTCAGTTCTCAGTGCGCTCCAGTAGCCGACTGTTCAGTTTTGTAGTCCATTACGAGGGCGGCTGTGTACGGCGAGTAAAGCTAAATAACTCCTGAAACTACAATTCCCACAATAGACGATTGCTCATGACAGTAACATCAGCATCCGCGTCACCATTACAAAGTTTATCGGCAGCGCTTTAAATGTGCACAGATAAATGCCTGTTATGTAAGTGAAGTGGATTTTGAACATTTTAATTGTTTAATTATTAAAAATGTTTACACTCTGTATCATCCACAGAGGATAAATAGTGTGTTGTTATAAAGTAAACGAAGTAATATTATAAGTCAAAGCTGTAATTTTGTAAACGGAACAATTTATGGCCACGCGATGGCAGTATAGTCAAATCAATAAATTAACATTATTTTAACCTGACAAGCTGTCAATTTGGATTAATGTATGCTGGTGTAGCTGGTTTACTAATTCGACCTTTTGTGCAGAACTAGTCATAATTCATTAATACTAAAGGATTCAGTTATTCCTCTGTGAAAATTAGAATTATGATGAATGGGACAATTCACTAATGTGATCTGGAATTGTTTCTGACATGGATTACAAAACTAAAGCTTGTGTTCTCATTTGCTTTTTCCACAATGATGTTTATACATTATGTTTATGCATTTATGCTAACAGACTCATCTCAAACATCAGATCAGATCAGATAATGACAACTGCAATGACTTTAATTGTGAAACACTGTTACACTAAAGAGACTCTCAAAGCAGACATTATGAAATAATAACTATCCATTAGGTAAGATAACCAACAACTGTTTCAATTTTGGCACATTTTATAGTGATTGAGAGATAGCAGAGTCATTGTAAAGGGATAAGAACACCTAAAACATTCAGGGTTAATTGATGGACATTTATCAGTAGCATCTCCACCAATCCTCAATAACATCAGCTGAGTGATGTTCATATATAGGAGATAATATTCACAACCTTAACTACACAGCCAATACTGTACAAGGTTTCTATCTATAATGATTGGCTGACTCCCAGTTGAAGTGAACTTTGAGCTACTCATTCATTGCAGATGGTGTGCATGTGTTTAGGGTGGAGGCAAAAGGGGGAGGGTCCCATGGGCATTTACCCAATGGGCATTGAAAAGATGCTAATAAAGCACACTCTTTGTTTGGTGACGTTTGTCTTTTTTTGACAAACTCCAAAACCTGAGCTCTGGTGGTTCCAGTTGTGCTGTTCAACCTTTATAAAACCTTTTAGCATGTAATTACACTGTCGAATGATCTATATATAAAGAGTAATGACTTCGCTCAGAGAAGACCCGAGACATCCGATTTGTATAGGAGGCGCCTTTGCCCTGGCTACAGGTTCAATAATGCTAATGTATCTTCAAGCAGTGTATCGCCTGGCTTTATTTAATATGAGAAAAAGATTTTCTATTTAAGCACTCATGGTCACATATTTTGTCCAGGTACTAATATGATAGACCGAGAAAGATTTGAAAGGAAATATTATCACAAAGGACGCAGTGTCAATGTGACAATAGTACATGATAAAACAAACAGATAAATGCAATCTAAATGCAAATAGACGTGCAGCATAATTACGCGTTAAATAGTCCACATGTTCGCCACTAACACTAAATATGTTCTGTTGTATTTGTATTATTTAGAAGGATTTAAACCCTAACTTAATTTATCGCCATATATCAGAAAGTTATTAACCCCCATCCCTTCCGTTGTCTGTTTTAAATTAAATAATCATTAATTCAGCGTTTGAACTACATTGGATCAGCGCCGGTGGATGAACAGTAAGCGATGCGTGTTGTGAGGGGGCATGTAATGCAAGTTTGTGTGTGTGTGTGTGTGTGTCTGTCTGTCTGTCTGTCTGTCTGAAGATGGATAGCGGCATGGCCCCAGTCTCATTGTAGCCGGTAAGGGGAAGGCGTGGTGAGTGACTGTAGAGCTCAACGCCTCAGTGTCTGATCACAGTAAGAAATGATGCTGAGGAAATGAGGCAGATGTGCGGCGGTAGATCGGATAGAGACCATCTGAACTGCACGGGAACGCCCTTATAAAAAAAGGTAAGATTTCTTTGCGTACGTATGCATCAGTCTCTTAATATTATTAACGTTTATCTTACAAATCACCTTTGACAACAGACTAAAACCACAGCACGTGAAATGCAATGAATTACGAGGCGATGTTTGTGTGTTTTATATTTTTGTATTGATTTAAATAAACATGGCTTGGATAAGCTTAGGTACAGTTTGTATGCAAATAATAACATGCATTCATTAAAATGATTACGCATCTTTGTATTTGTTATTTTGCATCAAAGATAATACAAAGGTGGGATCGGTAGGCTAATTATCAATTCATTCATCCCCTGATCATTACCTTATTCATTAATTTAAAAATGACATTCATTTGATCGTTTTATATTGTATGAAGCAGCACGTGTAGAGTGAACTGCATCTGTCAGGTTTACAGTAGATCAGATGCATTACAGTGACAATAGTTGTTTAAAAATTCTGCACGCGCCTTGAAGCACAGACATGCTGTTTAGGTAGGCAGCTTACTGGAGTTTAAGACACAACCATGTGTATGGTTCTTTCTGGATATCAGTTTCTAAAGGTAGACTGGATTGTGTGAGCTCTCAGAGGTTTGTGAAATTAACATTTCCTGTTTGATAAGAATACTCACGCTACAGAAAATTATATTCAGGACATATGATGTCATGACATATCTTGGCACAATTTTGTCTTATATATACTTTTATTGATATAAAGAATCAAATTGAAGAATATATTAGTTAAAGCTCTTCATGGTCATTAAGTACATTTATGTCTGTTACAATTTATTTTAGCCTTGGGTTGGTGTTTTGTAAATTTTAACCGCAGGGGAAATCAATCCGAATTTAAGGGTTATTAAAGCTGCTGTGTATTTTATTTAACGTTAAATACTTTCTGTAATTTCTGCTCTAAGTAAATTTTAGACAGCTATACATAAGTCAATTGCAGGTTGGTTCTCTTGTAAAAAGTGTAAATTCTGTGGCACTTTCAACATTGCAGCAACATAACAGCTTTAACTCCATATTTCTGTTGATGACATGCTTATTATTTTATACATTCTAGTGGACTTGATGCAAAAGCAAATATGAAACCCTATGTTGATCTTGTTACTGGGGCTTTCTAAGGTCATTTTACAGGCTTTCTTTAGATTTGCTTTTTGTTTAAACATCATTTTTGTATCTCATCTTTTGGGGTTTTTGGGAGACCAGACAGACACTCTCATTCTTTATATCATGTTACTTGTTCATACTCAAAGTTTTACCTGAAATTAAAATGAGGTCAAGAGGCTGAAGGGAAATTTGCATCCCTTTATTTGCATGTCATGCAATAGGGGCTCAACAAGGGTCATGCTTTCCAAAAACATGTGCAACCATCATCAATTCTCCAAACTCCACTGAGCTTGAATTAAAATCTAACCAATACATTCCCATTCATGTACTTTCATCTGCATGTCTCTTCAACCTGTTACTAATGTTTCTTTGTTTTCCTCAAACCTCAAAAAAATCAGGTGGATTTGACATAGAAATTGTAAAAAGGAACTTATATTTAAAGCAGGTTTTGGGTTGGAAATGAACTGCCAGATATTTCCACCATGTATTTAGTGAGAAACAACTGCAGAAATTGTAGAGGAAGTGCTGTCAAAAACAGAAGGCATCTAATTTTAAACATTATATCAGAGAAGGTATCTCATTGTTTCCGTGTTGGAAGCCACTGGAAGTGACAGTGTTTTTCCGTGACAGTAAATTACCCAATTCTTTTCAATTACAGCAGTTTTACACAACACGTTAACTGTGCTTTCCTAGTACCAATTTAGTTAAGCCCAGATGACCTGTAGTGTCCACTCTTATTTTTAGTTCAATGTCATTTCTCTGTTCCGTCTTACCAGCTCTTAAGTTTTAGCACATGGTTGGCAGGCATCCGCATGGGAAAGAGTCTCCTGATAATTCACTATAAAGCCAAATACAGCACAAAGAGTAGAAACTATTTTTGGAGTGAATAAAAAAAAACCTGTCAAGTAAGGTCTGGGTCATATTTTACTCCAAAATCAAAACATAAAATTACATTTTGCTTAAAGAAAATTGAGATTATTTTAGCACCATTAAGATGCATATTTTGATGACAATCAGGCCTTGTGTTCACACTGTACGCAAATATGAACTGGTATTCAGATTAGGACTGACCATTCACACTGTGATGAAATCAGATCTGTGTAGTCAGTAAGCGGTGTACGTACATTGGTTGCAGTAATAATAATATGTCTACTGTACCATAGAGAGTAGCTGTGAAGAGGTTGGAGAATGTTCATCCGGTAAAGTCTTGACATCTTTTATACAGGTCACTGATAGTTGAAAAATCTTAAACTTTGCTGTGCTTGTCACTGTCACTTTTACCCAGCTGCCCCATCACAATGAAAGAGGGGCGGGACAAATAGCACACTGACCAACTGACGCATCTTAATTGCATAACGACTGAACAACAATGCAGGAGAGGTTATTATTGTTGATCTCTGAGTATTGTCTGTTGTCTATAGTAGGTCTGTAGCAGATGACTTCCCCTGATACTACAATATTAATATTTGTTGTACTATCTGTGAAATCA
This sequence comes from Chromobotia macracanthus, assembly GCA_036877525.1. Classification (NCBI taxonomy): domain Eukaryota; kingdom Metazoa; phylum Chordata; class Actinopteri; order Cypriniformes; family Botiidae; genus Chromobotia; species Chromobotia macracanthus. Next base: position 10,939,489 of record JAZGTH010000011.1, read on the forward strand.
GATTCTGGTAGCACATTACTTCCATATATATTCTGTATCATAGCAACCAAAGCATTAACAAAATGCTGTGTCAAGCGCCTGTACCTGGCATTTGCAGAAGAGTGCCTGGTGTTTTTAGCAGCCTAAAAATGTTCTGGTGAACACATAGCCTAAAAACGCAAATATGTTCTTTTGTAAAGACATCTAATAATCAGATCCAGTTTATCTTCTAATTCAGTGTTGTGATACCACTGACCTTCAAAATACCAGAGATGTTATATGCCTAACAGCTGCTGTTTAGACTATGACCTGCAGGTGGATTTACTAAAGTCTCTGAGGATTGCAAACATTCTAATCACTTGCCCAAGCGACTGGCAGACACTCAACCAGCTCTAATCACCCACAGGATATGAGCTTTAGACGGGACTGTGTGGGTGCATGTGTGTGTAATAACTCTAGAGCTGGATTCTATGACATGATATTGACCTCTATTGTTAAAAAGAGAAACAGAGACAGAAGTCTATCTTCTCCTATGTGTATTGTGGAACATCAGTGTATTTCAAACCCACTACTGTAGGATCGCTCCATAGTGTGTAAATATGCTGAGTCATATTGAGTTTTAAACAAAGATTTAATGTCTTTAATCATTTCATGAGGATACCCTCCATAAATGTTAAATTAATCAAAATTTACTCAGAGATCAAGACGATAGTCAGAGATCAAGACGATATGCCTTCTAATACCTAATGAGAATCCTCACTGTCTGCCTACCATAGCTGCTTTCACATATATGCTGTTTTCCATTTAAAATACTATTTGGCAAATAGCTGGCTTAAGAAGTTCTCTATTAATGCTATGTTTGAACAAAGCTGTCAGATTAATGTTTTGATTAAATTTGATTGTGTGATGTAAGAAGTCTGCTCTCAAAGTTTGAGCCAATGAGAAAGTTCTGGTGAAGCTGAGGTAATTACTGCATGCCTTTTATCATGTGTTGTGGGAAGGATACACCGTTTGAAACAGCCTTTTTAACTATTTTAATGCTGTTTAACTTTAACAATGTAATGCTCTTAAGGTCTCTGCAATGAACATGATCATGTTCTCATTTAGAGAACTGCTCTAGGTGTATTTCAATAGTTTGCTGCCTTCATTTCCAAACAATGGCCCATTGGAATAAGGAAATATTAATCAAAGGATGCAAGTTCAAAAATTCCAATTGTAAAGTACTGTTGTGTCCTTGAATGAGTCATTTAACTTTAAACAGTCTCTCAAGAGATGTTCTAACTCAGTCCCCATAGCTGCACCACAACACCATTTGTGTCCAGTGTGCAAAAGTATTGGCTCTAATCAATGGGTCTGTCTCAGATTCCAACAAGCTGTCTTGCCTTCTACTGCCTACATAGACAGCCGTCTACCTCAGCTTCCTAAGCTGAAGAACTCAAGACTACTCACAGACTAAGTGCGTCAATTAGGCAAGGCAAGTTTATGGGGGGTCAGAAATCTCTCAGATTTCATTAAAAATATCTTTATTTTTGGTGATAGATGAACAAGTCTTATGGGTAATGATAATGACAGAATTTTCAGTTTTTGGTAACTAACCATTTAAATAGCACATTTCATACACAATGGTAAGTCAAAGTGCTTTACATAATCAGAAATTAAAATATTAAAAATAATCACAACAGATGCATAGGAATTGAGAATTACAATATCATTCTCCGCCGTGATGGTAGTTACATTTCAGAAATAAATTCTCACACAGTCTTGCACACATAGCAACACAATAATTCTCAACAGCATGTCAACATCATTTATTCCTCACATACCCAGCCATACACTGTGACATAGTGAAATGCTTTGTATGACCATCTTCTCACAGTTTGCAATAAAAAAATATAAAAGAGACATTAAAGAGAAAACTAGAAATTTAAGATTTAAAATGAACATACAGGTTCATCTTAGATAGTGTTCGGTTAACATTGACCAAAAGTGTTGCTTATACAAACACTGCGAGTGTAGATTTTTTAACAATTGTGGTGTTTAAAAATTATTACAAGTCTAACATTTAACACTCTGTCATGAAACCAACACAGCCATGGTATATATTTAATGCTGATTATATGTAAATATTGTAAATATTTTTCTTAATTTTGAAATGGTAAGGCAGATGATATATAATATGTAAACATAAATATTTAAGATTTATGACAAAAAGTGACCAAGAATGAGGAAAAGTGTTTAAAAAGAGTTGCTATTTAATGAACAATGAGTGTGCTTCTTTAATCTGCACTAAGATTCAAATAACATTTAATAACATTCATATTTTAATGATAACATTATCATTTTTTAATGATAATGATAAAATTTTAACATTTTTCAACAAGTTAAGACTAGGATCACCATCCACGTTTTTAACCTAAGGAGGATTTTACAACTGGTGTTCTCCAGGCAACTCATGATGAAACCTGTGCCCTTCTCTGCATCACAGGGTTAGGGTTCCTGTTCCTGAAATAGTTTATTTTGTTTAGCATCTGTGCTTTACTGTGATAAACCCCAATCAATATCTTCTTTAGAAAACATATTTATTAAACTAAAGAGCATTTAGTCATAAGAATGCATATTTAGAGTTTGCATGACGCGTCAAAACACCAAAATGATCGCTTTTATTAAATACATGCTAACTTGTAAACGTAGCTGACGAACAATACTTTGACAAACTATGTGAAACCTCAAATTGAATTGTTTCCCATAGCCAGCTATGAAGTTAATCTTTATGATTGCTGCAAGTTGAGAACCCTATTAAACATACTCTCTTCAAATAACAAATTAAGCTAAAGTTTAACTCTCTAAATCAAGTCAGATGCACTCACATACTAACACATGTCTGTCACACATACCATAAACATGAATCAATTGAGAGAGTGGCAGGGTGTCTGCACAATAAATGGGATACACCATAAGATTAAACAGCAGCTCTCTGACTTAAAAGGCGGAAAAGGCGGACCATTAAACTGATGTTAAAAAGATGACAGCCGTTAATAACAACCAAATTAAATTAGAAATTTAAATTAGAAATAATCTTACAAACAGTATTATATAAAGTATATATAATTTATTTTAATAAAATTAAATTAATACTATACCTTGAAATGTATTGCATTGTGTGAAGGCAAATCCAGTCAAGAAAGATGATGGAGATGTTAGAACAGGCGCGAGAAATTAAAATGCTTTATGCATGCGCAGATGTTGATTTCATGTCAACACCTGTCAGTACAACATAAATATGTCTATGCATGTGTTAAAAATATGAAAAAACATGTCTGTGCATATTAAATTATGAATAAAAATGAATGTATATGCATATGAAATATACAATAGTGCAACACAATAGATAGAGAGGTAGTAAGTGGCAGTGACAATCTAAAAATCAGAATTTACATTTAAAAGTAGTAGGTGGTGTTATAGTTCTGCAGTCGTAATATAGAGTGTAATGTTGCTTCAAGAGCACTAGTCATGGTGTTGGTATTTAGTGCTTTTTCTGGTGCTGATATTGTCCTGATTCAGGGGAAGGATGGCCTGGGGGAAGAAGCTGCTTCTCATTCTCTCTGTCTTGGCCATCAGGCATTTCCCTAGCCACAACAAAGAAAAGAGTCCATTGTCAGGATGGCTGAAGTCCTTCAGCCTTCACAAAGCCAGTCTTCCTGGCCTTGGTCCAGCATCGTTTGCTGAGGGAGGGGCAAGAAGTGGCTTGTTGTCTTTCTGATCTGGTTTGAACAGAATATGAAGAGCCAAAATATGTGAATGAGTTGAAACATTGGAAGCAGATGGATTTTTTGTATTGTTGTCTTCTTGTTCTCTTTCACTCTCACACAATTTCATTGGCTGTTGTTCTCTTGCTTGTCGGGACAGAGTTCACACTTGGCGACTAGTAAACAAGATCTCAAATCAGTTTAAAATTTGTTGTAGCATCTGTGCACATTTGCAATGTATCTCACACGAGAAAAGCGCACACTAGAAAAGCTTTACGGTGCTGCAGTTTTGACCTTTTATTTCCATAATTAGTTTTGAGTTTCTGACTTAGTGTGTAATGTGTGCTTGGCTTAGCTGAAATCAAACCATCCTTCTAAACGTCAGCTTTGAAAATAGCAAATATCTTTGAGAAGCTTTAGCACTACAGAACCACAGAGCAGATAAGTTCTGTTAGGTACCATGTTCACCCTTTGGCTGCTATAAAACACTCCACATGTGTGCTGCAAGAGCTGTCAGCTCAGGTTACAAACGCTCTGTTTCTGAATCAGTGACAAGCAGTATCCTCAGTTCATTTACGGCTTGAAAGGCTCTTCTGCGCCCCTCCCGCGAGGACTGCAGTCTGATGCTTTGCACTGCAGAACCAGTGTAGTTCCCCTCGGGGATAGTCTGCAGTTCCTAATGCTGCTGGGAAGCAGTTATGCTCTGACAAGACACCAACAAGATGATCAGCAGGTACTGATATCACAGCTGAAAATAAATAGTTACTGAAACAAAACACTAACACTAAGAATATTCCACTTTCAATTCCAATGCTAATTCTAGTGTGATCGTTAAAAAACATTATTCACGGTGAGAGTGATTTCTGTTAAAATGCCAAATGTTACTTGATATTGTTGCTACAATAAAATTGTGATATGTTGGTATTAATCGCTACTGTCATCAGAACAACAAAATAAACACAATGACAAAGAATTGGAAAGCCTCATACTCCATTTGAGGGATATCACATTATTGCAATTTTACAGTTGTAAGTTACAAATATCATGATACCAAACGTAGTCAATATTAAAACCGGAGAGATTTCACAATCTGATACCACAGTAAAAACTAATTTGGTATTGAGTACTGGTACTTTCACTAGCTCATTTTACTGGGGACTGTATATTGGCATATCCACAGATTCTATACCCAGAGTAATATTTTACCAGGCTAACAATGCTGGATCATCTTGTTCCATCTTTTACACAGTTTATGTGACTGTATATGACTTGATTTACTAATTAATTTTATGTATTTGTTTTTATAAAACACCACTTAATAAAATAGATCTTAATAATGTTTAATAATAGATCTAAATAATCATTAGGAAACAAATAATGACTAGACTGATTTAAGATTTACACATAACACAGAAGCGCTTTTTGGGTCAATTAAGGTCTGACAGAATAAATGAGTGATTTGCAGTTCAAGTAAGTCAGATTAATTCAGTAATCACGCTTAAGAACACGGCTCATAAGATTTATTTATTCAGTAGTGAAGAACACACTGGAAAGTGTTCAAACATCCTGACCCTAGTAATGAAAGTTCTGACCAGAATGTTAACACTAATATTCACAGTAACACATAATGGTCAGCAGAAGCTGATTCTTGCTGGTCCTTGTGGTCACAATAGAGTAATTACTGGCATAAGAAAAGCAACAGAACCCTAGCAGTTGTTGAACTATGGTTGTAACTGCAAGTGACTGTATCACACTGTATCAGTAAGTGACTGAATGAGTAGTTCAGTACAGGAAGTCTCTGTTAAGTCTCTTTTAGTTGTTTTTTATTGCATCTTTCTGTCATGCTTGAATTATTATCACACATTGAATTTTTGTATAAGTTTGTCTTGGCACCAAGGTTTTTGGTTGGATATTGCGCTGCCTTTTGGCACTGAAACCTCTATAAATTTGCTCTGAGGCACACACATTATTGAACACTAACTGAACTACACTTGGATTGAATTAAGATGTGGAGAAATTTTTCGGTCCAGATGGTCAGGGGTCATGACCAGACATTCAAGTGTTGATCAGCAACAGTTGGATGAGAGATGGAGAGATAGACAGAGAGAGACTGTCAGTGACGCACACATATAACAGCAGCCTGAGAGAGAGATACTTCAGAATTAGAACTGAGGTAAACGTATGTTTGACAAGGTTGTTTGAGAGAGAATATCCTGTATGCATGAGAGTGTTTACGAGGATGTGGAATGACAGGAAGATATTGTTTTGTCAGGAGGAATGTTTTGCTTGTTGCGAGGCAGGGACTTGATAACCCTTGCTAGTTCTTATTCAGCACGTGTGAGTTCACGGCCTGGCTTGCAATCACTTGGACACTGCTGAAGATGAAGTGTTTTAATTTTTTCAGTGTTAAAATATCTTCTGTCTAGTTTAATATGCAGAGACAACTATAAGGAAGCCATCCAAAACTTCTGAAAGACTGTGAACACTGTGGCCCTGTGGTGCTTTTAAACATTGCTCAAGCACCTACACTCCAGCTACTGGCTCAACCAATGACGAGTACTTGTGGCTGTTTGCCCAAGAAACTGGGGTAGTGTTTGGGTAACCTGCTTAGAAGTGTTGTTTTGCAATTCCATGTAAGGGTTGCTAGAGGCACTTGATAGAGTTACTTGGTAATTTCATGCTTGGTACTGATCAGAAGTTTGAGAGCCCCTCAATCGATTGAGCAATCATGGATAAGTCTACAAAACCCGGCCCTGTTTTAGATGCCCTTGAGTATTCTAATTTCATCTGCATGGACATTTTTGAAAGTAACATAAAATGCACATGACACTAATGACATCAGATGAGCTATCACAAGATTAACCTTGATCTTTAGAAGAGTAGAGAAGAAGGGTACATTCAGTGTGTAAGAAGAGTGTGTTCAGAGTGAGACAGAATGGTACATCTCTACTCATACCCGAGATAAACTGTGACACAAGTGGTGATAAATTATTCATCACATGGAGTAAACAGAGATAAGCTGAACACAGACCAGGCAGAGTTTGATAGAGGCTCCCGCGTGGGTTGGCTCTCAGACATGATATCCACAAACAAATATTTGTCTGAAAACATGCTGGGACACAGAGAAACATCTCTGTCCCAATACAGAGATTCAGTCTTAGATTTGGTGTGAATTGGTCTGAATGGAATTACAAACAGCTTTACTTACCATGTCTTAATATGCACAGCACAGCACAGTTGGAGCCAATAAAAATGTGGAAAGCCATTCAGTGTGACTTCTTGTCCAAACATGGGTGTGTCAGAGCAATTTAATACTGTTTGTCATGTGTTCTCCATGTGACCGTATAAACAGTCGCATGTCCTGTTAGTTGGCGGTTTCTAAGAAATGTAGGTTAATGTGGTCATATTGACAATATAAAGGGCTGATTTGTTAGTATTTGTTAGTCAAATCATGTTTAGAAGCATAAGAACTATACATGTTAAGTTTAGCTGTATCAATGGCCCCAGTCATAAAAGTTGTCATTACAGGTTTTAATGCAAGAAATGTCAGGTACTAATGAAAAATACATGACACCAAAACTTTATATTTACTATAAGATAACATCAGTTAGACCCCTATTCAATATTAAAAATTTCAAAAAATAATAATAAATTCTCTCTGTTATTCTAGCTAAAATCATTTGAGCAGACATCACATCAAACAATCATAAAATGACCTACAAAATCAAAAGTAGGAACTTCTCAGAAGCTTTATTTTTGTTATAGTCCATACACATTTGATGTTGTACACTTTGATTGGGACTGTTTCAAAACTGTGGCCCCAGCTGCAGTTTGCATACTTTTAAGATCACTGAAGCTGAGGGGACAGGTGGCTATTAGTTAAGCAAAGCACAGAGCCTAACAGCAGACAGCAGTGCATTCACTCACCCTCTCATTCACTATTACAGAAGTTTCCCTGCTCTTAATGGCTTTAATTCAGTACCATCAATGTGTCCAGTAATTAAACTGTTTCATTGTGTGTCAGCTGTTGAGTCTCAAACAATTCACTGATTTTTTCTTTGGATTGTGTGAAAGCTACTCACAAAGCAAAACCAAACCAAACCAAACCAAACCACAAAGACTGATAAACAACTCTATTGTGAAGCATAGGGTTTCAATTTGTTGCTAATTAATTAAGACATTCTCAGAATCAACAAATGGCCGAATGGTTTGGATTCAGGTCTTCGCTGATGTTCTTTAATAGTCTTAACAAGGTTTTTCCACTGAAATGCTAAAACCAGTTGGTTACCTAAACAATATGTGGTTTCTTCTCTTAATAAGTAGAGGAGCTCTACTCACCATAGCAGATTAAAGGACAAAACATGTTTTGTTGTGGACTTTACATGGATTTACTAGAGTCTGAGGGCTTGTCTGTCCTACTCAGGACAGGCAGTTTCAACGTGACCTTTAAACTTTACATACCCTCAGGGTCTGGTCCTGTACATCCTTCCCCATGGCACTCAATAATCGTGACATGAAATAACCTCTCAGACACCCAAACACTCACACAAACAAACACAGGCTATGTAAGAGTGAGAAAGTCTGTTAATGCAGGGGAGTAGCTGGCTCTCCAAGTAGTAATAATGATACCTTCTTTTGTTATATGAGATTGTGTTGCAGTTCAGTGGAGGAGTTTATACAGTGTGATCACTTGTCATTGTTGCCCATCCACTTCTCTGAAATATTTGGCAGTTTATGTATTAATGTAGTTTCTGTTTGGGGTTCATTTGAAAACATATTGTAGCAAAATACAATAAAATACAATACAATAAAATACAAAACAATAAAATAAATCCAAATCAAACCCTGCAGGAGTGTGCCATTCTCTGAATCTGCTTGTCCTCTGCAGGATTGTGGGAGGGCTGGAGTCTATCCCAGCATCTTAGGCCTGAGACAGGAAACACCCTAGACAGATGGATAACCCATCACAGTATCAGAGGATGGGCATTATAGAATTATTATAGAATGAATATCCATAGATATATATTAGTGTTTCATATATGGGGTCTATAACACCCAAAAATTAAATAGTGAAGATTTTTTAAATATAAAAATACATTTATTTTAATGCTAAGCAAGGAGGTTAAACATTTCAAGGCAGACCTATCATTTACTCAGACAGAGAAACAAGAGAGAGATACAATTATTTGTCTGTTGTATGGGATAACTAAATGATTAGATATAAACGCCTCATTATAAACTTTAATTTTAAACTGAAGTTTAAAAGATAAACTTTGAATGTATTTAAAGTTTAGATTTGCACTTATTATAATTTTTTGATTTACGCATATATTTTAATCTGTGATCGCAATACTTTAGGCATGAAATTGACCCTATACTGGGGTTAAATGAATTACTGACTGCATAAATAATTGTAAATGAGTAAATGAGGGGGAGATGCATTGCCACCTTCTGGTAGCACATGCAATTACCACATGTAAAGAGGCACAGGGGAGTCTGAAAGGATATGAGCTCTTATAACCAGAGCCGCTTATAAATTGCAAATAAAAATGTCACAGATAAACATATAATATCTGTCAGGGCAAATATCATTTACACCAACACCCTTACAGAATTATCTTCACAACCAGCAGCTCTTATTTAAACCCAGGCTGTACGCCTTGTGGATTCAATCCACTGCATTAAAGCAGTGAGTCATATTTTTACGAAGCTAAATCCACAGAAAACCAATAAAGATGGAATGGCAGGTGCTGGAAGAGCTAAACATTATTATACCAAAATAGACATTTGGTGTGCCCAGAGAATATAAAATTGACAAACATAAACCTGCACTCACTTTCTCCTAAATTAACTCAACCAGTATGTATGTTGGTGACAATCAGACCAGAACATGTAAAAAGAGGTCCTGTTGGGGAAAGAGTGTTAGGCCGTTGTCTGTTGATGGGGTGTTAATTGATGCAGAGGTGTATTGCAATGATTATAGTCCTTATAGTCACATGATTTGTAAGGCTGTGATGAGTGAGTGTCTGGACTTTCTTATGGGAGGAGATAAATCAATTTAACCATCCTCATGTGTTTGACTGATCCGCAATTCCTGACCCTGTGTGTGTGTGTCTGTGTGTGTCTGAAGAGCAACAGCTGTAGTATCTCTCTCATACACTGAATTTTTGAGTTTTTGCCTGGTAGATGATCAAACGAGTGAAAAATCCAATATACTCACATTGAAGAAGGAATTTTGATAAAGTCAGAGGATGGGCTCTTTTGACTGGAGCCAGTAAGCATCCATCCAGCACCCTAGAAACCCTATACAAAGTCCCTTAAGGAAAGTCTTCCCGCTTTGCTGCTATATTTGCAATGCCTCCAGGCAGCTATTTTAGTCATACAAAACCTAGTCCTATCTACTTGAAGGGGAGAAGACTGATATCTCTAAAGTCTTTGGCTAATGTCACACTGTAAAAAAAGGTTTGCTGCCTTAAAATTTTAAGTTTAATCAATGTGGCTGCACAAGTCATTTAAACTTACTCTTTGTAATCTTGACCAGTCTTGAGTTGCTTGTTGACTGGTCTTGAGTTGCTGAGAAGTCTGCTGTCTGTTAGTTACAGACTGACAGGGCAGTAAGACAGCAATGCAGCTGCCTTTTTTTTTTTTTGGACACAGACTTCTGAAAAGTATACTGCCACAAATGTCTAATTTGGAACTTTGGCATTTTTATGTATGGGAAACTAGCACTGTCATTACATATTAGGGCATTAACAATGATGTTTCCATGTGAATCTGAATGGGAGATTTTTGCTCATAGCTGCTGCTGTTCTTATGGTTTTCCGCTAGTTTATTCCTAATAACAGTGTAGTGCTGTGACCCGCTCCAGAGGATGGGCTGTAATTTTAACATGCTGCACTTTTCCATGCGCTCTCATCTTTCTCCACCTAAAATGCACCCAGTGGGTGCAGTTGTTTGCATTGATTCTTGCATTGCCTGATACTCATACTGATTGTTGTTTACTTTCAAGGGCTGGATGAGGTAATGACGTGTCACAGAAGGCTGGGTTAACCTCTCCTGCCTTTGTGTCGTAACACTCTGAAACAAAACAGATTAAAGTGAACATGTCCAGCCTCTCTGGAATCCTGTATGTTCCATCAATGTGAACTGCAGGACAGCTGTGTTGCATTATACTGTATAAGAATTAATTTTTTTCTGATACATGAAGTGTTGAGGCATGCTCATAGTTTTTTCTTTCATAGCTCAGGATAGCAGGATATGGTTAGGAATAGCAGTTATGTTTCAAAGTTCAGTATCAACTCTAACTTTCTTTTAGGGGAAACAAAAAAGCTAAAATAAAAAAGAAACAATTAAGACAATTATGTGTTTGAGGTCTTATTAAACTCTTTGACTTTTGATTTCAGATGTTTTTTGGATTTTGTCAGATCCAAACATAGTGTGAGACACTATTGCTCTACAGGAGACATGTAACATTTTGTAAGTATTTCTGAGAAGTTCAATATTTAAACAAAGCTTTCCATTTGCTTTGCTTTTTCGATTTAATTTCATTCTTGTCTAGGGGAAACAACCAAGGTGCTAAAGACATCTCACTTGTGATTTTTCTTTTCTATGGGTGGAAACCTAAACCCAATAAATCAGCCCATAACTTTCACCAGTGACTTCCACAGGCTTTTTCAGACTGTAGGACTGTTGTATATTTAAAGCTGTATTGCTGTAGACATCCTCTCATTTTTGGTCAAGCAGTAATGTGCCATAGAAGTGACAGCATGTTCATGGACAGGGCCATGAACATGAGACATGTGGACACGTGGACAGGCTGGAGAAACCCTGGAGAATGTGGCAAAGCCCGGTTTGCTTTTGAGAGTGAAATGGCAAGACTGTGTGTGCACACCAGCCATTATATTTCCATGTGTGCTTGAAAAGGACCAGTAAGAGCTAAAATCGTGACTGGCAGAGGAGTCCTTACAAACCTCAGCCCGTTCCTTCACTGCCTGGCAGCCCTCCCAGAGTCTACGACTGTAACCTCAGTGCACAGGCTCAGAAAAAATTCCCCTTTCCTTCTCCTCTCTGCAAAGCCAAAGCCGAGTCTCCGCACATGTGGGGAATTTAGTCGAAACGCATGTCACCTACTTGTCGATCTTGCGCTAGGGAGCAAAGATTAGGAGGTGGTGAAAAAAGGGTCTGTCTAGAGTTTGACCCAGACTAGGTTTGGTTACATAAGACGGGGGCGACCTGGGTACCAGCCGGCGGTGGTACGGCTATGGCTTGGGGCTTAGTGTGTGGGGTTGAAGCTCTGTTGTTGCGAAGTGGTAGTTTCGTCTGGCAGATCCTCCTGTGGATTATCCGGAGGTGTTACCTGCAAAGGATGAGGTCATGCCAACAGTGCCTACAAACCTGTTTTTACCTGGGGGACGTGTATCAGGTATTGGAGGTCTTTTATATTGGCATGGGTTTTTCTTGGAGATCTTGGAGATTTCTTTGTGCCAATAAAGGTCAGACGTTTCAGAGAAAATTATCTGAGCTATGCTATCCACATTAATTGTATTGCTCTACTATATACATGTTCAATAGTTCTCTTATTTGGGTCCATTTTTATGTCTCCTAAAGAGAAATGTCTGAAAAAGGTTTATACATAATTGAGAACTCCACTAAGTCTCTTAAGTTATGTAGCAAAAAACTAAATCAGTAAAAAAATGTTCCTCAGGGTTGCAATGAGTTCATGAACTTGTGGTTATACAGTGGACTTCACGTCTAAGACCACATGTGAAAATGATTCTGTTTTGCAGTTTTTTGGTTTTATTATGAACATCATTATATAGGAAATTAACCTACATTTCAGAATTCTTTAGTATTATTAGTACAGTAAAGTTCAAAACCAGATGATCCATGTATCCCAGCTCGAGTTAAGAATGTTCCAAAGAAAACATTGTGTGCTTTGATAGAAACAATGAAATCTGATTTTTTTGTACAATGGCATTAACAATCAGTGTCTTAAATGTCCTTGTTTCATTTGCAACCTAGAAACAGTTACTTATTAGCAAATTAATTTTTACACATTTTTTTATTAAATTATGTAATGTAAATGTAAATTATGTTATGTAACGTTTAAAGTATTCTATTCATTGCACGTTGTTATGTTTCTTTGTTATCCTTTTATTAAATCATAAAATATTCTGTTAATTTTTCCAGTTTAAATTTAGCATTTAAATTTAGATTTACCATCATTGATTTTCAATGTGTTCTTAGACTTTTGGACCCTACTGTATATACTGTGCCTACACTATATCCACATACATTTAAATTGTATTGTCTTACTGCATTGTTATACACAATGAATAGAATACAGATATAGAATACAGCTTATGCTTAAGAAAATTACAGGCCTGAAAAAGTATATTGGTCACATAATGCAGTAACTCTGAGAATTGCAGCACAGAGGTTTAGCTCTCAGAATTATTTGGGCTCAGCCTGTGCTAGTAATTAAGCACGTTTCCATAGCAATAATCCATTGCACAAAGGAATATACTCATAAAAGTATTATTCAGAGTACCATAACAATTATCATGACTAAAGATTTTGCGATATTTATAATTATTTGCTCTGAACTTCTCCAGGAATTGTACTTCAACCACAACTAACTTCTACAATCACAGTATTGTAAACACATTTTTGGTATTGGTTGGTTTATAACAAATAGTTTTGAGTCAAGCTGAAAAACAAAGCAATTGTGCGTTTAGCCACACATAGTTTAGATACATGTTTGTGGTATTTTCACATTCTTCTGGTTTGTTAACAGATGTTTGTCTATTTAAAAAATGTACTAACTTTTAGCATCTTGCTGTCATTTTCTGACACCAAAATAACAAGTTAAATAACAATAACAAGTAACAAACAATAAGCTATAGATTGCACTTCATACTAAACTTGTCCACAATTTCCACAATAATGTATTTATGCATAATAATCAGTTTGTCTTCTGGTGGCACATATGCATTAAAGATATTTACAGTGTTTCTGCAGGGTCATATATGTGTCATTAAAATGTTTTGCAAGTTTTTGTTGAGGGTGACACCACAGCCAAGTAAAGAACTCATTGGAAATGCTTGAACTCAAATACATGGAGACATGTCAATGTAATTGTCCATATGCACCAATCAAAGTCTCATATTTGACATTTTTGTAGTGACCTCCACCTTTATAACATTAACCCTGAAATATTTTTGTTACAGGACTTGTAACAGGATTGGCACAAACATTATTTTAAAAGGGGAATGTCATGATATTTTATTTATGATTTATTACAAGATTACTCTAAAACCAACATTAAAACAATCTAGAATTTATATCAATATTTGCTGACCATTGATGTTAATATTATGGGGGTCGTGTCCTCAAAGTAGTGGCCCCAAAGTCTATGGTACATGGCCCTGGTAAAATGAGCATGTGCTAAGAGGCTGGTGCTAAGGGACGTCAGGTGATTAATAATGCTAGTCTACATGACAGTAATGTGCTGCTGTGGAAATGAAATATCTGGATGTGTTTACTGTCATATGCTCTTCAGTATGCACCATTTAAAAGAGCATTGAACATATGATTTTATTATTGTGTCTGTAGATGACGGAGGGGCGACTTTGCCAGGTGCAGCTCCTGGACGACAGAAAGCTGGAACTGTTGGTTCAGGTATAATGTCTCAGTTCTTATTAGAGCTCTGGTCAGGTAACAGACCTCTATAAACCTCATGTTCACATGTGATACCGATCTGTGGATTTTCTCTCACAGCCAAAGCTGTTGTCTCGTGAACTCTTGGATTTGGTATCATCCCATTTTAACCTCAAAGAGAAGGAATACTTTGGCTTTACCTATTTGGATGACACGTGAGTACTTTGAAGTAGTCTTTGAAATGTCTATTGTTTTTCATTCCCAGAAAACTAATATTCTGAACATATTAAATTAACCAGTTCTAAAATAGATAAGAAGTTAATGGGACATTTTGCATTTTATTTATGTAAGAAAAATACATTTTTAGTTCAATATACCTGTTTTTGACTATGTTTTGGGTTCATTTTTGTAGATTTTATCAAATGCTTGTTTATAGTTTCAAAATGTTATCTTCCTCCAGACATCTTCTTTTGACTGTGTTGCTAACAAGCAACAAACATTTTGTCTGTCCACAATGAATGTGCAATCCACCAATCAGAATGTATTGTTGAATGTACAGTTATGAGAAGCGCAGATTCTGAGATCCCACACTGTGTCTTCAGGCCTACAGTCAACAGCAATCCACATTACAATCATGTTCAGGCTCGCTCACCTTTATATAACTTGATATAACAAGTTAATATGTATTATATAATATTTACTCAGAATACATTTTTTAGGAAGGCTTGGCCTCTGTTGTCTCTGACTACGCAAGAGAGTCTCATTATTCTTGCTGTGCTGATGATTTCTTGCATTAGTGTTAAATTGCAGAGCATTTATTGGGATGAATCAGAATGTTGGATTTCACATTTCAAACAGATTAATTTTCTTCTTCCAGTGGTCAGTGCAAATGGTTGCAGCTGGACCGCAGAGTGCTGGAACATGACTTCTCCAAGAAAACAGGACCCATTGCTCTTCAATTCCTGGTGAGGTATGTGATCTAATGTCACAGGACCACACTAACCACAGAATGCAGCCCTAATGTGAAAAGCACACATTCCTGGACTCAGACATAGCTCACTGTGGTGCTGCTCCAAATAAACACCTTGTTTAAGATTTTAAAGAAGGCTTATGTTTCGTGGATGGGTTTATGGATAAATGTTCATCTGAAACTCTGAATGCTGCTCAGAGTTCAAGCATGAGCACCACAGAATCATAATTTACTGCAAACATTCTCTTATTGCAGGTTTTATATCGAGAGCATTTCACTCCTGAAGGAACACACAACAGTGGAGTTATTTTTCCTGAATGCCAAATCTGCCATATATAATGTAAGTACAGTCTCTCTGCCCTGTGAAGTGACTCACTGTCTTATTTCTGGCCTCCATAAACAATTACAAAGTCATAGACCTTGGAGAGCTAATACCTGTCCATGCCAGGAAACACTGTTGCTGAACAAGGGGGTGTGAGCGCGTCTTTCTCTGATCCGCTTGTGAATCAGAGAACAGAGCATTTCCTGCAGGATTCTTCATAACCAACAGAAACATTCTTTGGGTCATGATACTCTACATAAAACAGTGGTCTAAACTAATAAAATGTTTAGGTTGCATCTAAAACTTCTAGTTGGCTTAGTAAGTGTACTTTAAATTAGATTTTGTGGTGGCAAATATATTATAATAGATACATTTAAAGATCTTTTATCTTTAAATATTTAAAGACACTTTAATTTAAAGCAACTTACGTTCAAAGTGTTCCTGTTGCTCAACTGGTAGAGCATTGCGTTAATGGTGAGCGTATAGGCTTGATTTCCAGGAAACGTGTACATGTTAAAATGTATACTGCGAATGCACCGTAAGTCGCTTTGGATAAAAGCATCTGCCAAATTATTAAAGGCAAATATAGGGTGTATAGGTTGACATATTAACACCTTGCTCTACCAACTGAGTCAAAAACAGTGAAGCTCTGGGGAGGCTCAGCAGAGTGATTATGTTGAACTGAATGTAACCTTATTATTTGAATGCCATATGAGTTGACTTTTGGACAGCTACTTTCAAATATTGTATTGCACAATTCATTGAAGGAATATTATATGCAAAGTTCAAATACTGTTTAAGTGTCTGTAAAAATAATAAATGGATTTTCCACTGATTATTATGAGTCAGAAACGACAACATTTATAACACATAATAATAACTGTAAATTATTATTATGTATAAAAATGTTTTTGCTCATTTGTCCACAGGGTGATATAGAGGTATATGAGAGTGAGCTGGTTTTCAAATTAGCTGCTCATGCATTGCAGGTAAGACTTTCACAGCTTTATATATCAAAAGTCAGTAGGTCTTAAAAGCACATGCTGATAAAATTTTGTCTTACAGGAGTCCAAAGGAGACTATACAAGGTAAGGATCCAATTTTAAACACTTGCATTTTAAAAAATGCAATTTAACGAACCTGGATTCTGAGACTGTAGTAGCTTTCTGTTAAACTGAGATAAGACTTAAAGGTGAAGTGTGTTATTACTTTGATGTTGGAATACTTTCTCCTTTCCCTGCTTAAAGGCAGGGTAAGCAGTCTTTTCCAGAAACATTTTAGTTATGCTGGCTGAAAGTCTCTTCACACCCTGATAGTGATCACTAAGTAAAGTGGTATTTTTATATTTTTATATTTGTATACCTCCTGTGGTAGGCACAGAATTATAAAATGTTTGCCCTGTCATTGCATGCTGTCCGTTCAAAGAGAGCTCTTATTGGAGGACGGGCCATTAAGCTTTCAAACTTAGCTTGCTATTGTTAGCCTCTCCAAAATCACCTACCCTACCTTTAAAATGCAGAGACAACTGCAAGTTAGCCATTTGTTTTCCAAAGTCATGTGATAGGTTTGGGTGGAACAGACCAAAATTTACCTCATTTTATAAAAACCACAGAACTATAATTTTAAGAGTGAACCTTATCTCTCGTAACATTCTTTGTTAAACTATTGAAAAAATTCAAATTGTTACTTTATTAGCTTTTGGGTGAATAAAGTACTTGCCTGATTACTTTCAATGCATAAGGTACATAATTTGGTAATATAGTTGTTCCCATTTATTGTTAGCTACTTAAACATGCTGCATATTGAGGTATATTTGTTTTGATTTTAGTGATGAAAACACCAGAGCTGACCTGAAGAAACTTCCAGCACTGCCCACTAAAGTATTGAAAGAGCATCCATCTCTGGCATACTGGTAAAACAAATCCTTTCATACATTTATTTAAAAAAATCAAGCATGCATTTTATGTAATGACTTTCAGATGAATCATACATTTTATCATTGCTGCCTTGTTTTGAAAGTAAGGCTGGATGTGATAAAATGTCTTATAAATTGACAGCTTGTGTTGGCGTATTTGCTATTGATACATAATAAAATAGGACGTTTCGAAGGCCTTGGGCCTTTTTTAAATAAGCCAATAGGCTTTAGCTTACATTAGTGCCCAGCCAGACCTCACTTGATACATTTTCCCAGGGAGAACAGCAGTAGACACTTTGACAGAATTCTAGCCCTGTCCTTGGAAAACAAATAATGATTGAGAAAGGAAATGAAGGATGAGAGTTAGCACAACCAAACACACCAATGCACATTTTCTTTTCCCAGGGTATTTAATTTAAAATGTGTAGTTTTCGTAGAAAAAATCAGGGAATGTTTCAAGAACATTTGCTAACTTTCTCTTAAAGTTCTCATATATTTCTCAAAAAAACATTCTTACAGTAACATTAAAAAAAGTTATATATCATATATATAAAAAATGTTATTCTTAAGTAGTTAGTGGAATATTTTAAAAATGTTACAGAATTAAAAATGTTTAAATAACGCTCTTATAACCAATCAATATGTTAAACGTTAATGCAATGTCTAAAAACATTTCTAGAACTTTCAAAATAACATTAATGTTTTTGTTACTTAATGGATATGTTAGGGAAACATTCTTACAACCTAAAATTGTTAGTTTGGAAACTGTAAACGCTAAATGCATATTATCTGCTAAAAGTTTATTTTGTCAACTTTGGCTAATTTGCTAGTATGCACACCAAAATAAAAGAAATAAAAGATGTGAGACAAAAATGTATGTCATTGGGCCCTTAAAGATCAGGGCTGGTAACTGAAAGACTGTTGGTACAAACCCCACATGGGGTGATTCATGAATACTAAACTATTTGGCTTTCTGGTCTAAGCTGCTTTTTGCAGGTCTAGCTGGTCTCCCAGTCTAGCCCAAAGAGTGGAAACCACTCTGATGGCCCAGCACAACCCCTTCGGATAATTTAAACTGTTTGGTCAGCAGGATAGCAATAAGTGTACTGTAAATCACTATGAATAAAAGCTCTAGATCGATGAAGAATTAGAAATTACAAATTAGAAATCCCTTTAACAGTGAACTGTTAGACAACACCACAGTATATAGGACATACCACATATACAGCATAATATCAGCTAAAAATAGTAGTTAGTGGGGTTTTGTCTGATGATTTTAATGTAACAGTTTACTTGTTTATTTACGGTCAACACTGATGTTCTCCATTCAGATTTGTCATTTAAGTCAGCAGCACAGACAAGCATGAAATTTAATGATTCAGCAATAGTGTCGAGGCTTCAATAATGGCCCTTCATAAGAGCTTTATGGTTTATGATCTACCTTTATGCTGACACGCTGAGGTTCAGGCAGGGATGAGGGGATTGCCTCATTTCACAGGTGGGGGAATAGATCCTCTGCTTCGCGTATTTCATCAGCTTTCTCTTTTGCAGTGAGGACCGTGTTATTGAGCACTACAAGCTGTTAAAAGGGCTCTCCAGAGGGCAGGCCATTGTGCAGTGAGTATCAGAAAAACAATCATTAGTCACAGGGGGCTGGCCATCTGGGAAGACGTGATTTATGATTGGCTGCCAAAATCTTTCAACACTGTGCTGAAAAATGCTTAAGAAACTGTCAAACATCAATCTTTGGCAGACAAAAATTGATCATTACCTTTGTTTTAGGTATTTGACCCTTGTGGAATCTTTGCCTACATATGGAGTGCATTATTATGAAGTTAAGGTAAAAACTACTAAGTGTTTGAAGATCTGACAATTTTATTATGGAGACAGAAATGTTCTATACTTTGGTAAAGTCACAATTAGGCGAGGCAGAGCAGAAGCTATATTTAATAAAAAGCAAATAGAATTTCAAATAGAGTTTAAAGATGCCTTTAAATCCTGTAATCTTTACTTCACATTACACATCATTTGATACTTGCTATTGCTAGTCAGAGGCAGGTATTGGAGTAGAGATGTTCTCATTGTAAGAAATTTATGGGCCATAAATTTATGTAAGCTATATAGATAGATGTCATCTTTGTGGCTTCATCAAACATTATTTTATTTTAAAATAATTTATGTACCATCCTTCTTGTAGAATTTACAGTCCTTGACATGTAAGCTAATGTTAATAGTCTTTGTTGATGTAATGTGATGTATGTGGTAGTTAGGTCATAGCTGTTTATATTGTAGCAAGGCTGGAACACTGAATAGATCAGAATCCAGTACCATCCTGAACTGTCCGTTATAGTACATATAGTATATATGAAACTCTTGAAACGTATTATACATGAAACGGATTATACATTTGTTGCGATGCTACTAAACCAAACATGTTTAAAAGTGTGACCATGAACATGTCCTTGTCTTACAGGATAAGCAAGGTATTCCATGGTGGCTGGGTATCAGCTATAAAGGCATAGGGCAATATGACCAGCAAGACAAAGTGAAGCCACGGAAGGTATGTTATGTTTTCCTGTCTCTGTGCTGTACAAATATTTTCTATTTAAACAGAATCCTTAGTTACTCACAGCTCAATATCCTCAGGTGCCTTGTGGCGTGTCAGAACATACTTTCACAATTCATTTGCACTTCAGTCGATTAGCAGGAAATGTGATGTAGTGTGACATATAGATAATCATTAACCAGACAGTATAGAATACTTTATGGAAATGAGAAGCAATTGCAGTCTGTACAGGATGAAGTGTCATGTAGCACCACAATATGAGATCTGGTGATGAAATGTAGCAGGGCTACTGTACACACTGAACTCATGACTCATCAGGACTTACCCAGAGCCGACCTGACACCTGACACAACCTGCACAACCTCAGCTCACATAAACAAACACAAATATGCTGTCCGGAAAAGCGTGTGAACGTTTACAATTTTTACACTCCTTGGTTCCAGAAGGAAAGTCAAATAACTCCCAAAAAGTGATTGTTCATTTAAATAACAATAAATAAGAAAATGGATATAAATAAATGAGATATACATAATTACATACTGTAAATGATCAAGATGAAAGGGGTTAATAAGATTAGTAAATGTCAATGGCCGGACTCAAACTTGTAGCATCCACATCAGCACCATGGCTTAATGTGCCAAGACTATATGGATTAACTGCACAACACAGCTTTAGTGATATTACAATTTACACACACAATTGTTGTTTTTTATTTCATTAAATGAAACAAATAATTCAAGAATCTATGCAGATATGTTCCTCCTACAAGGTCAGGAGCAGGCAGGTGGAGCAGTTACTCATGCTGAGTGAGACTGATCCACCCTAGACTTCAGTTTAGTTTCACATATGACTTTAGTTTCACATATGTTTGCCTTCATATGACTTAAAGAAACAAGCAGGAAGGGAAAAAGAGGGAGAGATGCTTTGTGAGGAGTTTGGCATCTGAGTGAGGATTGGCATCTGAGTGAGGTCATAAGCAGTGAGGCTGGGCCAAGACTGTGTGCCGCAAGGTTTGTAGAAACCTGAAGAGACAAGTCAGGAACAGCGAACAGACGATAACATAATGTACCTCAGGATTTGATTAACATCAGGATTTAACCTCCTCAACTACCGGTAAGAAGCTTTAAGAGCTAGATAATTCAATTTCACACATAAGTTCTTGAGAGTTAAAACTGTAGAATATTCATGTTGGTAACCTGCAGGTTTTTGCTAAAACATGTGGTTGTGAACACACTTCACTGCTGGAGTGGAAAATGTGCACACATTATGTATAAAATTGTTCAGAAAAGGGATATTTTTGTGCTTTCTCAACAATACATATTATTCTTCTGGAGTAAAGAAAATAATTCATGATTGTCAGATATATTATTTAGTATAAGTGAATCAACCGGGATATATTAGGCTACACCAAAGACAGTTTGTAATCAACTGTTATTGAATGAAAAATTCTCCTTTGTGTTTCACGGAAAAAATAACAGCTTTGGAATGACATCATGGTAACAGATTAATTTTCACTGGGTGAGCTATTTCTTTAAGGTTACAGCTGTCTGTGTTCATTTTTTATAATGTCATTTTACCTGTCATCTTATTTGTAAATCTCTTAGTTTTGGTATGATTTTCACATTCTTTAATTCTGTGAAAATCATCAACAGAACAGAATATAAATGAACTCAGATCACTTTCTGTTCTGGTTGCTGCGCCTGGCTGAGCTGAAGTGTCAGATGTTGTGAGTCATGGTGAAGAGAGGTGTAGTCAGAGAACATCTGTGGATGACTGACAGAAGAACACTGTGAGCTGTAGAGAGCGGCTGGAACGAAGTGAAACTTTTATTTTATTTGTTATTCTTTAGCTCTTTCAGTGGAAACAGTTGGAGAACTTGTACTTCAGGGAGAAGAAGTTTGCAGTGGAGGTCAATGATCCTCACAGGTGAGGAGAAAAAGATTTTGGAAACTGATCTTTTAATGTGTGAAATAACGTTTCTAATACTGTATGCATTGTATTTACACTATACAGTGACTATATGATAAGTATATTAAGCTAACTGGCAAACTCCCAGAATTCCTGTTTGTATGTTTTATTTTTACATAACGTAGTTGATGACAAACTTAATTTTAGGTCAAATCATATAAATAATTTAGAATTTGCTAAAATCTGGCCCTAAATGTGCCCTACCAGTTAACAGTTTGGACACAGTTGACTGAATTTCATAAGATTGTATAAACATTTTCATATAAAGACCTAATATATAGACAAATATAAATTGTGCATACATATGAATTTCTTTGCAAATTAATACAATTTTATAAATATATAGTAGAATCCAAGTGGATAGTGATGGAAAGCAGTCAAGAAGTGTCCAGCAAACACAGAAACTTACTCATGGAGTTGGTTGAGAGAATGTCCAGAGTGTGCAGAACTGCAAAGCTACTTAATTTATTTCTGGTCACTATATAATTCCAAAATATCCATTTCTGTTATTTCATATTTTAATAAAAATATGGCTTATTTAGACAGAAATAAAAGAATGAGTATTGTAGATGGGTCACAACTTTGTGTAGACAAAATGAAATAATTACTTAAAAGATCAATAGTTTGTATTGAGTTTGTGTGCATCTCCACACAGGCGGACAGTGACTAAACGCACATTTGGCCAGACAGGACTGGTGATACACACTTGGTATGCCAGTCACTCACTCATCAAAACCATCTGGGTCATGGCCATCAGCCAGCATCAGTTCTACCTAAACAGAAAACAGAGCAAAGTAAGTAATAAAACATTACTTAATTCAGTTGAATAAGTACAGTCTGTAGGTGCAACAAATGCTTAGCACACTAACAAAATTAGTGTCAAAGCTGCAGGCGTTAACATTCCTAAGTAACAAAACATTTCTCACTCTTAATCATTCTACACCCTTCTACAGCCATTGTGTAGTTAAATCACAATGAATTGAGTTAAATCACAGCAAAAACATGCAGGTGGGTGTGTTTGATAAATATTACTGTTTCCATGGTGTTCTGTTTCTTTTCTGATTGGATATTTGTCTCATTTAACTATTATGAAAAACTGTAAAAAAGCACTTGTTGACATCCAGTTGTAACTCATAGAAAAGATAACAAAAACTCTGTAATTTAAGAGAAATGTATTAATATTAGAATAAAGAATAAAAAAATGATTTGCATTTCAGCATCTTTAAACATATCGTAGAGAAACACTCGTAAACGTTTTTTAAATTGAAAAATCAATTTGGTTTCCTGATCTTTTAAAGTGTAATATTAAAATAAGCTTCTGTGTAAAATCCATTATCCATATCCTATTTCTCTAAATTTACAGGCAAAAATCACCATAGCGAGAAGTTTAGGAGATATCGCAACTGACTTGACAGAGAATGGAGCCTCAAAGATGAACAAATTAAGTGCAGGGGTGAAAAATCAACTCATCATGGCGAGTAATGGAAGTCTGGTTTCAACAGGTACATTTGATCTTCTGCTCTCACGAATGTTTGATGGTTACAACTGCTCCAGGAAGCCTTTATTTATAAATGTGTCGACACATTAACAGATCTCTGTTTAATTATTTATCTGGTAACTGAGGAGCTGAAATGGCTTGTTTTCCTCTGATCTGTTTCGTTTCTTTGTTCGTTTCAAGCCCCTCCTTTAGTCTCACTAAAATTTCATTGTACTTCTGACAGCCTGGTTGTTATATTCTTAGAGCAAACATGACATTTTCTTTTATAACCTGTTATTTTATTCCACGCTACCACACCCACACTGTGATCATTATTACATGTTCATTATTTCTTAGGTTCTGCTGACTCAGAAATAAACGACGATCAAAAAAAAGAGAAACTGTCTGAGCTGAGAAAGAAAGAGAGAGAAATCCAGGATATTCTGAGTCAAAAACTCACGGAGCTAAAGGAAATATGCCTGCGAGAGGCTGTAAGACACATTTTGTTTTTCTTTTTTGCAGTACAAAAATACTGTAGCATATAGTCCATATTATTTAGAAGCCAGAGTATTTTGTTTAGGAACATGTTTGTCTGGAATACTTGATTGTGATTGTTTAATCACAGTTTTCTGTGGTTAAATATTCTAACAGTATAACTGACCATTGTCTCAGACAACTGTTAGTTTTATGTATCTCATGTCACTCTGTGATTAGTTAGTCATCACTGAAAAATTATACACAGGCTACAGAGGCTCACATAGCGTTTTAAAACCTTTGTCCTATTTCACTCCTTATTTTCTTTGAGATGCAGTGTGACCATTGAGGACCATTGAGATGCAGTGTGATATTATTTTAAATCCAAATTAATATGTTGTGTAATTTTTATATTGTATAATAAATATTGTAAAAATATTTATTGTGTAAAATAATAAATGATGAATAAGAATTCTAATAAGAAAAAGAGAATTTCAAATAAACTCAAAAGTAAAACGTCAAGATAAATTATGGTAAAAAAAGTTGGACCTACTTGATTTGATCTTTTTTAAGGAACTCACTGGCAAACTCCCAAAAGAATATCCTATAAGCAAGGGCGAGACACCTCCTCGTGTGCGGAGGAGAGTTGGGACGGCCTTCAAGCTGGACGACCTATTCCCCTATAATGAGGTTAATGCAAAACATTGCCACAAACAGCCATGTTCCCGTGCCTCTGCTTGAATAATATATTAGACACTGGGGATTTGGCTTTATTTGTATGAGACTGTTCTGACCTGATTACATGCCAACCCGCCTATTTTAGCTTGTTTAAACCTTTTGATTGACTGATCTTAAAGGGTTTGCCTTTATCTCATTTAAGATTTTTTCTGTTGTTGAATTCCTCACATAGCCTTTTGTTAACTGAAGATCATGAAAAGAGCTACTTTTTTGTATTAAGAATTCTGTTTATAGATTAGACCACAAGTTCAGAATAAAAACTTGTTTTAACTTGTGGGCTCTAATGTTGAGACAATAACTGCTGAGAATAAACTACTGTGCCATTTTTTGCAGATGTAAACATTTCAAATTTACAGTCTTTTTGTGGAAAAAACTCCAAAATATTGATTACATCACACTCACTAGCATATTAATATTTTTGTCCAATACCATTCTTTCTAGAATGAGAATGTCCCTCCTAAAATGTTTCCTACCACTGACTAGCAAAAGCAAGTAGCAAATCATGCTTCACACCTGTGATGTAAAGACTAAATATTAATGGCTTTTTGAAAACAGGAGGAAACGTTTAATGGGGTCTTTAACAATACAGAATGATAAATGAAAACAATACACTAAATCTAATTTCATAACTGATGATCTATAATCCCAGGATCCATATCTCAGAAATCTCGAGAGCCGCTTTGCACTGCAACAGAAAATCGTGGAGGCGGCCAAAAAGCTCGCTGCTGAGCCTGACATCTCCAAACTAGTAAGGAAGAAGAGGAGGAGGAACTGTCTGGACGCCATGCAGAAGCTGCAAGAGATCGAGGACGAAATGAACCAGTACCGACTGAAGAAAGGACAGAAACCAACACAAAGAGCTTCTTTACTCATAGCAGGTATAGAAGATAAATATAATATTTACATTTTAAAATAAATAAAATATAATATAATGAAATACTTTTATCTAAAGCAACTTACAGTACATTTTATGTATTGCGGTAAACATTTTATTACACCTTGCATTTCCTGGAAGCCATTCTCTGCCAGAAGAGCTACAGGAACATGCTAATAACCAAATCATCACTGTATTTATCACCACTAAAAAACATAACAGAGAACCAGCTAACCACTGCTGTGGTCTGAACAGCGGTTACATTAAACACTGATTGTGGTTACTGCCAATAAAAGAAGTTTTACTAGTTCTAAAATAAATCCTTAACATTTTCCCTCAGCAAATTGTTTCACCATTTGTTTAATATGAAAATAGCACGGTAAAATGCTGTGTCTTAAATATATATTTGTTTTTATGAACAGTTTTCGTACTGCTAATGTGCATTTTAAGAATTCTTATAATATAACAATACAGTTATATATAACAACGTTCATATAACAATACAGTTTCACATACAGGTCTGACATACAGCTGTGCTCATATTCAGTAGTACAGCACTCTTGCTTGTGTGATTTTGCATTGATATTATTTAATAAATGTCATTTTCAAACTAAATAATAAAATAATAAAATAATAAATTTTATATCTTCTCCATAGATGAACTGGCTCAGTCTGAGTGCAGCTCCCTCTGTGGAAGTCTTCAGCTCGATGATGGTAAGAACATCAGTTACAAAACCACTATCAGTACTCTGCTTATGTAATTATGATTTATTATTAGTTATTACAGTACCTTTCTCACATCATTACTGTAGACATACCCCAGGTGTCATAAGCATTAATGCAGATAACAGATAATTTATCACACCAAACCAACATGAAGTTCATGCCCTGTAGCATCATTTAATGGGGTGGGGTGTGCGCAGGAAACAGACAAAGTCAAATTTTTCTTCTGTTGTTTCTCTGCAGAAGATGATGGCAGCCAGAGGCCACGTTCTCGCTCTGTCCAGTGTTCCCCATGTCTCAGTCCCCCTTTGTCGTCTTCTGGCTTGGAGTATGAACCAGATAGACGATCTCCTGCCAGTGACACACTCCATGACAGGTCTCTTAACAGGTGCGAAGCTCATGGTGCTTCATGATCTTCTGGGTTGAATAAAAGGTCATAATAATGTGCAAAGGACAAGAATAGGAAATTATATTTTGCATAAAGAAAATTCAGATCATTACCATATGAAAAATCATGTTATTTACCTTTTTGATTTTGATATAAACATCTAGAATTTTTTTATTGTATTACAGTAATAAGAATATGATTGTTTAGCATTGCGGTATGAGAATTTAGGGGGCAAAATGTGATTGTCAGTAATGTCACAATGCAAAAAAATGGTCCTATAAGTAGAGGTAAAATATGACCCAGGATATGGCATCTCGGCTCTTTAATAAACAGTCTTGCACTCTGTGTTTTATTTCAGATTGGATCATGAGGTCCAAGGTCCAGGGCATTATTACTCTCCCCGAGAGGTGTTTTCAGCCCAAAGCAGTCCATGTAAAACCTTACCTAGAATGCCGAAGGACCCCCGCAGCTTACCGCAAACTCCCGTCATGCCCCGTAATGCCTACAGTAGCAGCCAACTCAGGTAAGTACATAGCGACATAGCACTGAAAAATCAACGTTTACAGAAATTATAATGCAAATTAGATGTATTGACTGCTTTCCCATAGGTCGGAAGGTCATGTCCGTGGTTTCCGGCACCGCAGCGGCAGTCTGGAGTCTCAGTCGCAACTCCTACACTCTCGCTGCTCAAACAAGTCGGTGTTTCCGCTGTCTCCATCTCGCCGTAGCAACAGCACTGAGGTGTTGGACGACTGCTCATCCTATACCAGCATGTCCAGCATGGACTACTGTCCCCCCTGCTCGACCACACCCCCCTACCGCACACTGGACTCTCAGTCCCATGACTATCGGTTCAACCGCAAAGTGGAGATTTACGGTAACACGGGCAGCATGCCCAACCTAGTCCCGCAAAGCTCCAGCTGTTACAGCTATCAGCAGAATCACTATGGGCCGAATGCATACTATGTGACAGGATATCCCGGCTTCGAATATGAGCCTTGTTCTAACGGAGCTTATGTTTACGAGAGCGAACTCGAGGGTCACTACAACATTAATCCAGCTTACCCAGTCCACAGCTACCACGGGCGTAGCCGGAACAGACATTATGGGAGCGAGGGGTCAGATAATTTGTTGCAGAACCCATACGCAACTGTGAGGCCCCCGAGGGGACGACAGGGGCACCTGAATGAGGTATTGACTAAGAACATGTACAAGGCTTTAGTGGCAGAGCATCTGAAGGGATGGTACAACCGCAGTGCCGGCCAGCACAGGGATCCAGGTGGATATCAGCTGGTTTATACCTACAAATATGATAGAGGCTCCCAGCATAGCCTGGGTTACCAGACCCTGCCAGCACCCTTCAGCCAATCTAGCAGAACCAACTCATTCTCTTCAGGTAATTCACAGGTGTAGGACATAATATGGGGTAAAAATGGCAGGTTCTGGTGAAAGAAACAAATACTTGCTAATTAAAAAGCTATAAGGACTACAAGTATTTTTTGTAGTTTTTTGTGGTTAGTACTTATTGATCAAAGTTTCACAGTACAAGTTATTGAGTTATTAATTTGTTGATGACCACCAGAACTATTGACAACTGCACCCTTCCTGTCAGTTTCATCCACTGGCTAGTTAGTAATGTTTGTTAAGACTTGTATTTAGACAGGGACCCGAGCCATAGAGACTAGAGACCAGAATATCATAAAGACTGGGCTCTTAACTTGTGCCAGTCAGCAACCAGCCCTAGCAATCAGTTAGCATTACCCTAGCAACCACATTGCAATGTACCTCAGCATCTACATGTCAGCACCCTAGTCAAATAAAATTTGTCAAATAAATAAATATAAGTTAAAATTGCTTAATGTATTACATATCATCACTAGTGTCATCTACTGCCAGCGGAGGGGGAAATTGGCAGAACAATTTAACCATGGGCCTCACTGATGGTGAATTGTCAGACGCTCCCTTGAGTGCTGGAGCTTACAGTCCATCATATAGCCGCAGCCCAACACACAGGTGAGACAGAAACATGGTCATTTTAAAGACAAGCCTACATGATGCTGTTTTAAACAAGCACTTTAAAACAGCTATTTATGAAAGCATTGTTTTCAGAATGGTCTTGAGAGGTCCAGTAAGGGTTCATCTGTGTTTGTGGATGGTTCCAGCTGCTGTCATTTGATTTTGACAGAATTTCATTTTTGGGTGAACTATCCCCTTAAAATAGTATTTAGGATATGTGTGTAATATTTGTGTAAAATTTATAACACAATGTTTTGAAAGATTTTGTCTAGGTTTAAAGAAACATCAATAAGCCAAACTTGAACTGTATTAGCTACATTTAGCACAGCCATGTACTCCAGTAGACATTGTTTTGTGCAGGTATTTTTTATGTTGTGCAGAAATAAAACAATATTTTGTGTAAATATTGTTATGCACTCTTATGGCCTTGTGTTTTGTCTTTTGTTTTTGTCCACAAAAATCTAAAGGCTGTACTGTATCCATTCAGGGGACATTTTGCAGATTAAACTGCACTCTACTTCAACACATTCTACTTCATATTCATGGACTGAAAGCATTTGGTAAAGTTTGTTCTTTGTGTGTAGCAGGTTCCCAGCAGACTGTGCAGTCTCACACACATCAGAGCCTGTGGAGGTGTTTGGTGCCATGGCCAGCTGTTCTGACACAGACCATTAGAAAGCACACAAGGACAGGTCAGCTGTGAAACTGTTCACTTTTCATTGCTGTTGTTGTGTGTTGTTTTATTTTGACATGTTAGAAACTGACACTGGCATGACTGAGTAACAATTGTGTTCATAATCTCTGTATAGTTACAGAACCTCCAGCATTTCCCTTATAATGAGAGAGATCTCTGCATTTTGACAGTTGCCCCAGGACAAAAAAATCCTGCATATCTTTTCTTCTCACGTGATTAAAATTGCAGCTGAAATGACACTCCAGGAGCCAGTTTCATAAACATAGCCGCTAAGCTAGGACTGTCTTAAGAACTAATCTGACCAACTAGCAATTAATTAGGGCTACCTTTTCAATCTACCTTTAGATGTAACTGCCTTAAAAAAGTTACAAACAGTCTTGAACAAAAAAGAGATGACTAACTTATCAGACATTTTATGTCAATGACTGTCAAAGCAGTTTATGCAATGGGCCAAGTATATACCCCTGCAGTACAAGGTCCCCCTTTATTTCTAGACAATGAATGTCTACCTGTAAATATCCCTTAAAAATAATACATTATAGCACTCTACAATAACAAACTACAAGTAATAGGTCATTTCACAAGTAAACTGTATTTTTGGTATTCAGTCAATGGTTTTTGCAAACACTCATTTTGCTGTAATTTTCATCACAGAGCACACAATACTACAGCAACCTGACTGCTGTATTTTCCAGCTTCTGGAAGACCAAACCAACACATTGTCAAAGGACGTAGAATGCAAACAGAAGCACCTTGCCTAATGGACCTGAACTTTTGTGCCTTGGAACGGGATGTCTTTTAGTTCCAGGAGAACATCTACGGCCGTGCTAGAGGCCGTACAGCTGAAGGAACATCTCCAGAATGCACAGACCTGCAGGACGTGAAGCATTAGTGTTTATATACAGAACTGTAGTGAGCACAGAGATTTTTCTCTGCACCAGTTCACACAATTATAGTGAATGTGTTTTAAACTGGAGTTTGTGAGAAGGTAAAGAAACTAGCCATGTTTTTTTTTGCAGTATGTCATACACAAAACAGTAAAAGATTTAAGCTCTGTTTAATATGGAGTTTAATAAATGTCAAATCCAAAATGTCAATATTATTATGAACGAGTGACTGGATAAATATTTTTGAATTGCTTTCTGATTTCTAATTTATTGAGTTGTTAATGTAGAATATATAATTATGATACATTAGACAAGTGGTAAGCCTTTTTACTTGCTTTATTGATATAGATCCTTTTCCTTGCACATATTCTGTGCTTTAGAATAATAGCACTTGATTGAAGTAAATTCAACAAAATAAAGAATGTTAAGAATTTAAACCTATGAAATCTCTGTCCAGTTTGAAGATTAGCAAGACTGTGGATCAACAAGTTCCTGAAGAATCCAGATGAAACTGTAGTGGATTTTATATATTCCACTAGAAAAACATGCCATTTTGAGCCTGTCTTTACTGGAAAATACTGTACGAATGTTGTCAGTCTGAACTTAAACCTCGTTAACAATGCCCATGTGCCATGTTGGAATACAAAAAACATTTTCTTCAGATCCGCTGGAATGTGTTAATCTAATGTACATGTTGTAATTGTATTTTCCTGTATTGTAATTGTGATTTAGAAGCATGAGATGTAAAAGCACATGTTTAGCAAGTTGTTTAGTGTTTATCAAGAGTATGGTTTGAATGTGAATACTGATCTTTGACATGACCCAATGCACCATTTATCTGATACCATTAACTGTGTTTGTACCCAAGCGAGTAGTCTTTCATTTTCCAACAGGATGTGAATAAAAAAACGAGGTGTGTATACAATTGTTACATCATTATCGCATTATGACATCACACATTACTTCCTCTGAGGCTGCGTTGCCATTGTTACGCAAGGCAACACTGAGACTCAACAAACAACAGTGTTGCGACTTGCCCTCTGGATGATTTGCTTTGAACACAATTGTAGTCCCTTAAGGACAGGGTGGAAAACTAAACAAGCAAGTTTAACATGCATATCCTACCTTGCTTTGCTTATGCTGCACTCATAATCTAAGATAATTTGCTTAGAATGCTTAATTGAAGGACCATTTTTCTATTTATTGTAAGTGACTGACAAGCTTTCACTTGCTCATAACGAATAGATGTTATGGCAACAATATATTTATTTGCAGCAGGTTTATTCCCTGCATTGTTGGAAGTCTAGTCATCATAACAGTGAATCCTGTAGAATGTTCTAGTTATAACATGAATCACTCCATGATTTTAACACTTGCTATCTGTGATGTGGCACAAGGTCCATCTTATACCATAAATACAGTACTACCCATGCAGCATAATCAACCAATCGTAAAATCCACAAACATTTAAGTCATGCATTATGAGGTAAATATATTAAAGAATTAAAATACTAAGGAAGAGGTGGTTTTAAATCATTGAATAAATATAAAAAGGCTGTGGTGTAAAGAATGCCACAATTGTTAATTTGGAGACCCTCATTAAACAAACACAAAAACAGATGTCAGAAACATTCCAGAGATATATTGTGCAAATGCATTCATTCAACACATCAGGGGTGGGGGGAAAATTCACTTACTGCAGAAGTGTTAGCATTACATGGGGTCATTGTTTCACAATCTGTATAGGTAAATCTAAATTTCTTAAGTCATACTTCGCAAAATCAGTTTAAATAAACTTTGCATAGAGTTAAGCCTATATTTTTCTCATTAAGTAATGACATTTTAGGGGGAAATGATATTTCAATGGTATGACATGAAGTTTGATAAACTTCAATTGTTCCTCTTACACAGGCCTGAATCTTCTATTTTTGGCATCTGGTTGTTGTGGAATAGACCCTTTCTCTCTTCTCTCAGCTGCCCGATCTCTATATTTCAACTAGTAGGAACACCGTCCTGGGGTCAACAAAACCACTATAAGACTGTCTGAATAATAAACTATACAGAAATACGGAGTAATGGGTGAACTGGTTCTTTTAAATGGTCTAACTTAGACACTTTTGGTGCTATTTGATGGGATTTTGAGATGAAATCAGTAATTTCAGAACTAGTCGTCTCTTTGCTTTAAATGCACAAACAACAACATAAATATCTTGTCTGTTAATTTATTTATACCATTCTGACTCATAAGCTAAAGCCCTATTTCCACCAAGTCCAAACATTTAGCATAAAAACAGTTACCTGTTACTTACAGAGAATTGCAAAAACTGTAATCAGAGAGTGTGAATTTTTTCAATTTTGCAAAATTGTTTGCACATATTGTATACTATTTATACTATTATATAATATCAATATTTTATTGTTTTGCAATTTTTTTTACAAATTGTAAATATTTTATACATTTGTGTTTATTTGCATATGTACAGGTCTTTAATTTTAACACCTGTTTGTTTTACAGAAGACAAATATCTGTGCTGTCTACAGCTAGTCACAAAAAAACTAGAAAAAAACTGAAACTGTTAAATCTGGGTAGGAACCATAAGAACAATCACAAATGAATCTGACAATTGTGTTGCAGTGGAACATGGCTAATGTTAGCAGTCACTCACTCTGTGTAGCTCAGAGAGGTGCTAGTGTCTGATCAGAGCCTGTTTAGTGGGGAACTGCCTCCTGCACAGCAGACAGGCCAGTTTAGACCAGTCTGTCAGCCTCTCCTCTCGCTCTCCCCCCTCCTCCTCACTGTCTGTCTCTCCACTGTAGACTGTCACCAGACCCCGAGGAGGACTCAGCTGAGAGAAAAAACATTTGCTTTTATACACTGCACTCACAATAACACATCACTTTGTATAATTTCCTCTGTATTAACAGTAAACAAGGTACATGAAATAAAAATTAATGAAAATAAGGCAAAAAAACATGCAGAAAGTGTTAGAAACACCAAGGTCATGGGTTGAATACTAGATGTCTTCACGGTTCCACTTAGATCCAAAAACGGAAGATGCAGTAAATTGTGTTGCAGTCAACACTAGTGCATCCACAATTTGTTAGGCTATCCAGTGGTTGTTTGAATGCACTGTATGCCACACACAAAACAAACACACACACACACAATTACACAAACAACAAAGTAAAACAAATGCAAAGCAAATACAAAACAAGTGCGCTAAAAAACAAAGCACAAAACAAACAACAAAATAAAACAAAACATACTTCTCTTTCTTCTGGATGTTTCATCTGTTTAATCAAAACGTCTGTCTCTCCAGCAAAACACCCTGACAGAAACATGTCTAAATGTTCTGTGGTGGCATTATAAGAGCAGGACATTAAGTCACCTTCATCTCCAGGATGGCGATCGCGATGGTCGCCCCCTGTTGAGAGTTTGTGCTCAATAATGAAGAGGAAGTTGACCGAACATTCTCCTTTTACCTGTTCAGACTTTTGGCCTACCTCTTCATGTCACGTACTGCTGTGTGTGAGGATTAAAGTAGTACTGGAAGGACATGACTAAAACAGAAAATATGATCAGAGTTTTTCTTGTGGAATGAAGAAGTATAAAAGTTGCTAAGGTTAAAGCCTTGTGGATCATGGCAAATTTAGACTACTACTGTGCCTACATGCTCGGCATCACTCAGAATTTAAGCTCTATCTGCAACAGGTGTGTTACTCAGGGCATTGATAAACATAAGCACTGGCAGGATTTCTAGAAACAGCCGTTGCACTTAAAGTAAAAGTAACAACATTAAATGGGAACCCACACACATCACTGGTGAGGAGTGAACACACACAAACACAGAGCAGTGGGCAGCACACAATTGCGCCTGGGGGGTTAGGTGTCTTGCTCAAGGGCATTTCAGTTGCTACCTGTCAGCACTGGAATGGAACCAGCAACCTTCTGATTACAAGCCCAACTCATATAATAATGATAATGATAACGATAACACAAATTTTGCTGCCAGTGGATTAATAATAACAAGACTGTTCCCAGATTACTGTAGCTGAGAGCACTTTATATTTTTTTTTACAAAACCAAAAGAAATGTTCTGGGTTAAACAACTTCACTTAAGCAGCATTTGTGACCTGCTGTCAGTTATTTACAGAAAACAGAAAATATTTACATCAAACATTTCTAGACAAGAATCAAAATGAGCTCTTCTATGAGTTTCTTGTTAAACTCACCGCTAGGCAAAAAAAATTAAAAAGCAAAACACCTCTTTCTATTGTGATGTCACTGCATGCACACACACAGCATGACCATTGTAATTCAATGTCCTTTTCATTAATCCGTCAAGAGGACTCAATTAATATTCATTATTTCAGCAGTGCCGCATTATGGTATGGTAAGTGTTACCTGAGAGTTTGGATCATAGTAGAGACCTGTGAAAGAGTCATAATAATAAACAGAGCTCTTATCATACTGGTGTGTGGATGTCAGGATCTGCTGGAGAAAGAGCGCATAATTTAAAATAGACCTTAACAGTCAATGCCAACACTTCATGCCAATTACTAAAGTTTCTTTATTTAGTTTCCCTAACTACAAGAACATTTGTGTCCCAGGGGTTATTAAGTATTTCAACATAAAGGCGTTGGGAATGTTTTATGGCATCATGTGATGGAGAGCCTGTGGGAGATTTCATCATAATACTGTTATGTGTCCTTACTGTTCTTCAACATTATGCATGATATGGTTATTTTTTACGAAGGGGTCCACTGTTGTTTCACGTTATTGGTTTCATAGGTGTATACCCCAAAAGCAAAAACACCTGGGAGTAAGTTCATCTTAAACAACTGTAACACTATTTTTTTCATTTATTATATTTATATACTGCCTTATTTATCCAATAAAATGCATTTACTGTTCTACTTTATTTAATTTGTGTAAAACAGCAAATAACTTTATTGAAATCATATGTTCTACAGTAATAACAAGGTGTGGGAATCTGTTTCAAATCTGTTTACTGGGTAATCAAAGGGGGGGGGTTATTTTCTACATGTCCACAGGGCCAAGACTGCTTATAGGTGAAGAAACACCCATACATTTTTATTAAAGGTCTGGAGAAAATAAGAAACAAAATAAACACATTTATGGACTATTTTGTCTGACTCACTGTATTGCTGACACTCCAAAGCAGTTTCAGGTGTGGCCGGTTGGCTCAGGGTAGCAAGCTGAGGTTTCCCAATGATCTCCACTGGGGTCTTTGCATAGACACAAACAGTGTGGAAGCCAACCATTAGATTGCCTTTTCTAAACACCTCAGTAATAAGTCTGTGTATTGTTTACATTTACATTTACATTTATTCATTTAGCAGACGCTTTTATCCAAAGCGACTTACAAGTGCAACAAGCGAGTCAACCTGAAGAGGCAACTAGACAATGGTTTTTAAATAAAACCATTGGCTGAACTATAAGATTTACACAATGCCTCAGTTTGTGAATGAACAAGGAGAAAACATAATGACTGATTGTCCTGTGTGAGGGTTGCTGTGGTGACGATCTGTGACTGAGATGTTGGAAGTGACCCCAAATCTGGTTTCCCTGGAGATCACCACAACTGAAGAGAAAACACACAAAACTTAATCCAATATAACCAGGGGCATTCCGTCACCTTAGTTTGATTTAAATATAATGTATATAAGTGTGTGTGTGTGTGCATTCATATAGGTTTATGTTTGTTTTATTAAATATAAAGAAACTGATTCCACAAAAAGGTTTAAACACACAATTATGTGGCATGTTTGAGGGGGTCACCCAGAGCCATGATCTTAAGGTTCCCAAATTCTTAACCAGATCTAACACTAATGTTCTTCAACTCAACAGAAGAGTACAAATTACAAATTCATTTATCAATTGCAAGTTCAGATTGGAGCTTAGATCTATGAGACTAGTAAATAGTCCCTGTCATAGCCTAAGAGATATCTCATACATTCGCTCACCTGTAGAGGCATTTCCTCTGTTAGGAGCCAAAATTAATGATGTGTGACTGCTCCCTGCCGCAGCTGCTGCCCTCTTTAAAGGGTTGTGCCTCTACACCCTGCACATCTTCCTGACCAAACACCGACACTGCTGCCCCCTGCCTGTGCACACTGAAGTCACCGCTCTGAGCTGAACCTGAGAGTTGAGACGCCTGGGTGGAGAGGAAGAGAGAACATTACTCTTTCTAAAAATGTAACCACACATCTTTTAACATCTATAACATGAGGAATTTTGAACATCCTTCATTATATATTGAGTAAATACTTCTAAATCTGAAATTTTTTAGACATTAACCATGCAAAATAAAAATACTAAATAATAGACTAAATAATAAATAGCTATTTGCTAACTAAAACAAATTCAACACTTATTTTTACTTAAAGTTATGTCCTCAAAAACTGCATCATGCTTAACAACACCCCTTACGTAAAATTATTGTAACAAGTAGTCACAAAACTGTTTATTCACAACTTAAGGCAATAAGACAAAGGACACCAAGAAAACAATTTTTCCAAAAAATAATTTAGCTCATTACTGTAAATGCTGGTTGCTTGTAGATGCAAATAAACACAGCAATTGCCTGCATTAGTGTATGATGTGTATTCATGCATATACACATTTTAGAACAGTTTTGAATATGGCTGATCCAATTAGAATTCAGAGTCAGAACTATCAGTTTTATAATTATTGTGGTAAATGTGGTATCTGAGTGACAGCCCACTGAGCTACAGCTATAGCTGTGCTTGCTACTGTGGCCACACTCACTCCATCTGTCATAAAGGCATCACTTATAG
The DNA here is from genome assembly GCA_036877525.1 of Chromobotia macracanthus. Classification (NCBI taxonomy): domain Eukaryota; kingdom Metazoa; phylum Chordata; class Actinopteri; order Cypriniformes; family Botiidae; genus Chromobotia; species Chromobotia macracanthus. Next base: position 10,976,707 of record JAZGTH010000011.1, read on the forward strand.
AGAGAAAACTGTTTAACATATCTTAATAGGCTGTACATAAACACTCTCACATGTGGCTTTCTTGCATGATGCTATTTCACGACTCTGCCTACAGTGTAATGCTACAGGAGCCCGTACCATTTGGATACCATTTTCACAGAGATGAGCTTTCCATCGATGGAGAGAAGATGGAGGATCTGAAGCAGCTGAGAAGCTTCCTAACAAAACCACACAACACACCCATGTGTGTTAGTCTGGCACAGACTATTGTCACAGTATATTGTGGCCACGAATCCATGTCCTAACTGAACAAGCTTATTCCATTCACATAACCTGAAATGATCTAATATAGTATGACTTTGAAAAACAACATTAACTGTTGAATTAAAAATTATTTAATTTCTGAAGTAACTAATGGTTGAGAGAACTTCATGAGAATATCCCGCCCCTGGAAAAACTGGAAAAACTTAATGTTTGGGAAATATTGTATTTCTAGCTGAAAAGGAGATTTAATTGGTTCTGCCACTATGCCAAACTTGTCTTTGTTTACTGTACTCCATGTATATGGCTGAAAAGATAGGTTAGATGTTACAATATAAACATATGAACACCAGAAATTAAATCATGAAAAACGTGTGTCAGAGTAAACTGTAAATTGGCATGTATGACTTACTGTATTTGGCCACCTCAGCCTGGGATGAGGAAGTCATTTTGAGAATTGGAGCTTGGTATATGGCAGGAAGGGACACTAAACCTTCAGGTGAGTCCTTTAACTGCCCCAGAGGTAAACTCCTTGGCACCAGGGGCATATTCATTTGCACCTGATTTTGGAACTCCACATTTGAAACACTTTTCTCTTCGTCTGAAGTTCTGCACTCCACACTTACAAACAATGCACATTTTAGAGAATATAAGAGAAAACTATTATATGCTGTCACATTATTTATCTGCAAACTATATGCAAATATTCAAATGCAATCATGGTTTTCTAGATATTAAATGGAAATTCTGTGTTAACATGCAAACAGAATTGATGCTTTAATGGGATGCAATTCACATTTTATTTGTAAATACACCAAATAAAGTTACAAATAATAATATGGCAGTACTAAATTATAGTGATGGTATCAGCTGATAATACCATGGTATTCCAAGTTACTTCAAAGAATACCACAGTACCAAAATTCCATGACAGTACCAAACCTTATGTTAGTAACATAAAGCTAGCTTATAGCTTATTAAAGCTAGCTAGCTTATTGTAGCTACTTGCTGTCCCAATATAGTGAGCCCAATTTAATATCATATTCATGTTAGACTTTGCACGCTTGAGACCTTATCTCACACAAGAGGGGAGAAGAGAACAGGGAGCTGACAACTGGATAGAAAAGAGAAGAAGACAGATATCATGTGAGAGCGTGTGTGTGGACAGGCTGTCTGGGCCAGGACCTTTAACCTCCCCTTGAAGGGGAAAATAAATCCTGCTCACTCCTTCCCACTGTACAAATTACACCATACCAGTAATCTCACAGAACAAAAGAAAAATTCATACAGTGATGACAGTATGCACTGAATATCAAAGCAGAACCATTAACAAATTCTACAGGACCTCAAAGCTTGCTGACAAAAATGAACCAAAGCAAAAAACAATCAGATCAGTGAGCAGTGTGGTGGCCTGATGAATAAACACTAAACATGACTCTGTACTTGTTGGTATAAAACATTTTGTTCTAGTCTGGTTTCAAGTTCTGCTTTTTGCTTTAGCTCCTAATAAAACCCCATAAGGAACAAGCTGTGACCAAGTCTCAGAAACTCACGACTATGTGCAAACAATATGTCAAGATCTGTCTTTGACAGCCAGTCAGATTGGAGCTGACAGTTTGTTTTCAGGTCAAGGTGCACAGGCTTTTATCAGAATGCCTGGAAACAAAGTTAGATTAACAAGATACCATAAAACAAATTTGTGGATTTGCCAAACCTACCACCATAAACAGGTTAACTACTGTAGATATAGGGACAACTGAACAAACAGAACTTTGTCATTGGTCAGACATCAATTTTTTATTTAGAATGCCTATAATTTCCATGTATTCCTATGGTGTTTTCTGTACAACTGCCATATTCACCCCGTGATTACTGGTTGGTTAGTTGGTCTGAATAAAAACAATTTAACAAGATGAACAATTAATTTCTATTTCCTAGTTTATCTACAGATGGCTAAAAAAATCCAGCACTGTGTGCTACACTTTTGATATTTTGATGATTCTAACATACTGCAATTTCATGTAGACCCAAATAAGAGTCACAGAATATTGGGCAGGTCTCACAGGGGCTGCCAAGAGATACAGCAGGCGCACCCAATTATGAGCACAGTCAAACAACTGTTCTGCACAGCCTGAATGCAAGAATGGTCATTTCTTAAGAGATGGCAAAATATGTAAAATCATAAGGAATCCAGCCGTAAAGAGCATGAATGTATACATATCCACACACATGGAGTGTGTATGTGTGTGCAGTGTGAAGTTACCTGGTTGGTCTCCATCCAGTGGCTGACCTGCAAGTGTTTAAACCTGATGGAAGTGAATCCTCTTCTCTGACTTGGAGACACAGCCATCGCCGGGCCACAATGACAGAACAACAATGCAGTGAGGGGTTAGTGTTTTCATATCAAATGAGACACGCAGAGAAAGAAAGAGGTGGATAGAGGAATAGCTTTTATTCTATCCAGTAATCACACTGCAGCAATTACACTGTTGTTTGTTGTAAATGAGGGATCTTCTCATGTCTGTGCTCTTTACACCAGCCAATTAAAGGTTAGACACACAGCAAGTCATCTGAAGGTGAGGTACACAGACACACATACAATTGTTTCTGACATTTAACCAAACAAAACAAGTACTTGAGAACAGTCAACCTTTTTTTAAATGTACAATTAATTAGATTACAAGATGCTACATTGATGCTTTTCTTATTTACATCCTCGTTTCACATATTAACATTTTGACTCTGCCTGATTAAAAAAAAGTACATAAAATGATAACTGGCATTGCCTCCATTTTAATGAAAGAATCATGATTAAAGGTATTTTAGGCTTCTTTGTCAGACTTCACACAAAATGGTATATTACATGTGGATAGTAACAGTGGGCTTGAGTGTCATGTCTCTCAAGGAAGGAAGGCGATGAAGACGAAGGTAATCCAAATAAATCTTTTATTATAATCCACATGATTCAGGAGAGGAACCAACACAGTGTAACCCAAACATGACAAAAACAATAACCGACAATGAACTGTACTGAAAGGAGAGCTTAAATAGGGCAGATGACGAGGGGCAAACAGGTAAAGGGAATGAACTAATGATGACTTAAGATAATGAGTTACACAAGGGCAAACCGGAACAGGGAGAAACAGGGAAAACACACAAAACTAAAGTTCATAATGCTGACAGTGAGATGCCGAACAACGTTTTTCACAAAGGCCTCTGGACAAGCTGCCTAATAATTTAAATATTTGTAAATTATACTGTAAATTAACTCACTTTTCAGCTAATTTTTATATGTCTTGCAAGTCTTTAAAAATCTGAAAACTTTCAATGCCACATACAGCTAAAATATACAGTATGGGGCATAGGGTGAAAAATTAAGAAAACACCTGATGATGCCTTAATATCAGGGACATATATTGCTGAATGTACTATTGCTTGATTACTGAACAGCTTCATGCCAACTTAGCTGTTAAACAAGTCCTCAAACCTGTGTAATTGCACTATTCATAATCTTTCTGTTCTGCTTAGCAGAATAATTTCAGGGCTCCTACATAAGATGTTGACAATGACATTTACAGCTGGTGACTGCCAGACCATAGGAGGTGTTTGACTGTCTTGTTGTTCATCAAGTCATTATGAGTTGTATAGCAGCAGGTTTTTCACCCCAGGATATAAGAACAACATTTGCCCACAGGGGGCACCTTGTTGCAACTGCTGCTATTACATAACTATGTATTAAAGGTTTTAGACATACAGTAATGATTCCCAAGATACAGCTGCATATACCTTTATGCATACCTTAACACTGAGAAGTTGCCAAAAGATGGTTTAAGGCATCTTTATGTTTTCTCTGAAGGTATACAGTGATTTAGAAAACTAGGCTGAAAAGTTTTCATGAGACATTTATTATTTCCTGTCATGTAATGGTCTAGAACAGTGATTCTCTGAGACAACCAAAACATGCAGTGTCTGTGCCCAGGACTGTTGAAAACCACTGGTCTAGGGCAGTACTATGATTAATACAACTGAAGCTGTTTTTCATATGATGTTTACCTTATTTTGGTAAATAATGGTATGATTTTACCTTATTCCCAAAGAGCAGTTGTCACAAAAATAGCTGAAGTGATGGTGAACCACACTTATCTTCTCAACACAGCTGTCATAAAATACTTACACGGTGCAAAATCTTCCACAGATTCCAGGACAAGAGCGATCAAAGAGAGACAAGAGAAAAGACTGGCAGGACACGCAAGTTGAGCTCGCTTAGAGAGAAGCATTTGTGCTTGCATGCCTGTGTATGTATGTGATTGTATGTACAAGTTGTCTGGTTAAAGATAACCCGGTACAAAAAAGTCTCAGGTACAAAAAAAAATGTCAAAAAACTGTAACTGAAAAAACTGAAAAAAAACAGCAAAACAACATCTTAGAACGCCATTACTAAACAGCCCCAACTCAGCTACATTGAGAAGGAAGTGAGAAAGAAGAGATGATCTGTCTTACAATACAACAATGAATCAGGCAAAAGCAGGATTGAGTTAAGGCTTATTATGGAAGGCTGTGGAAATGGGACTTCTAGGTCCCCTTGTTCTGAGAGGGGACCATTAGGGCATGCTGACCTAAAGTCTTGTTTCTCATGAGACGAACATCCCTGGGTTGGATCCCCTGCTCCTGCAGATGAGCTCAGATCTAAAGAGTGACAACAGGATGCTTAACTACAAAAACTAAAGCTAATCGTTACTGATTAAATAAATATTCTAAATTAAATTTAATTTTGACAGAATCTGTGTCATGCTCTTGATTACCACAGAATATAATTTTAATTTATCCACAAAAAAATACAAGGACAGTTATACACTTGTCTGTGGAAAATGTACAATTGTCCCAGTCATTTTTTTTCTCACTGAAGTATGAGAATTATTTTCTGTCGTAATTAAAAGCACAATCTAATGGTACTGCAATTGCATCCATTTCAGAAAATGTTGAAATGTCATGAGGCAAACCGTGTTGACTGTGACGTTGGGTGAAAGCAATCTCAGCATGACAATGTTGGTCGGTTGTTTTTTCAGCCTGGCATTTGTTAAGTTGCTATTCAGTCCCAAGCCATTTTCTTTTACATAGCCAAGATAGTCCATGTCCCTGTAGTCATGATCAACAGTCTATTTTCCATAGCAATCTAGCCTGTCACCACAACCACCCCTATCAGATGGGAAATGATATGGACATAGGCACTTACGTCCACTTACAACACTCAAGCACCAAGCATCATACACAGTCAGCACCCCAAAGTAGCTGACATAAAAAATACTGACATCAACACTGTTATTCGTTGAGCTGGATTGAAGTTTTGCCAACTCTCGCAAGCCAAATAAGCAACTGCAGCTTCGAAAACAAAGCCCAATATCATTATATTATTATCATCTTCAATATTATTTATGTCTCTCTATTTGTTTATTTATTATCTATGAGTCTTGTACTCTATTAAACTAAAACTATGAGTTTGAACTAACACAAACAGAAGTTATTTATCAAATTCATCAAATTGCATCAAAGCGGGAAGACACACGCACCAGACACCTGTGAGCAGAACTCATTCTCCGATGAGAATTTTTGTCTCTTCGCAAAAAGGTGGTGGGGTGGCTGTACCATAGCCAACAATTACAGTCTGTAATTATTAATAAATTGCAAAAATATTTCAAATTAAATTAGGTTTATTTGATATTGAGGGGAGGTGCACCCCCCAATATCAGGTACGTACCCTTGATGTACTCTTTTGCCGAGCCTGCACTGACATGCTTCACAGGAGACTACTTACTATCTGACAGTCTAAGTGGCATTACATCACCTGAGTGTTGACTGTACTGCAAGGGCTTAGGGCAACATTTAAGACAAGACCTGTTTGCTTCTTCAACAAGATGCCCTTTTAAATTAAAGACCAATTCCAAATTAGATTCCGTTTCATTTTATTTCTAAATGCAGTGATTAAAAAACATATGGTTTAAATAAACCAGAATTGCTAAATTGTTCAAATCCCTAATGTACAGCCCAGATTCCTTTGAGACATCAGTTATGAAAAGGAAAAACCTTGAAGTGGGAGGTTAAACACAATACAGCCCCCTTCAATGTTCAGTGTGTGCTTTAGCTGAGCACAGAATATTCAAACAGAATAAAGCTGGCCAGATATACTCATATGCAACAGAGACAGAGATGTGCTCGTTTACACAAACATTAATATTCTTACATATACAAACATACACTCTGCCCAATACACAAAACAGTCACTAAAGACAGGAGGGTGTTTGAGGGAAAGAAGTAAAATACTAATGCAACAAATACTTCAGGTATAGAGTCCACTTACAAATATCTAAAATTTTTGCTTGATGTGATCAGAATACTCTCAATCCAAACTTTGTGATAACAGGTGACAAGGTCATCCCGTCCCCAACTGTTCCCAAAGTCTTTCTGTTTGTATCTTGTTAGTCTGACACACTGTCCCAGTAACAATCTGATACACCAGCTGTACTAGGACACGAATGCTAGGCTTCTCCCGTCCCCCCCCTCCTTGTTCTTAAGTCTCCTGGGCTGTGTTAACTGATACCTGCTCTTTTACAGGTTTCTATAATAGCAGACAGCCACTCTTTTTGCTACGTTTCTTTGCTTGCAGTGCAGCCCTGGTGGCCATCTCAAAGACTTCCCTCACTCCATCTTTTGTCTTGGCTGAGCATTCTAAATAACCGAAGGCATTGATGCGGTTGGCCATGTCCCGTCCTTCCTCTGGTTTTACAGGCTCCTGAACGCATAAATAAACCAAAGTGTGTAAACACATCCATATCATTGCTTACTGTCCACTTAGGTGAAGTCAATTTAAATCAACAGATTTATAGGGTAAATAGATCATTGATAGAAAGTAAAATAGCCCCACCTGTTTCATTTTGGTAAGTTCCCTCCGGGTGTGTTCATCATTTCGAAGATCCTTTTTGTTACCCACAAGGATGATGGGTACATTTGGGCAGAAATGCTTCACCTCGGGTGTCCACTTTTCTGGAATATTTTCTGTAATGCAGAAAACATTTCAGAACACCATTTCAAATGGTGTACTTTTTCTGTGTAAAGGTCAAAAACAAAACTTGTTTAAACAAAACTTAAACGACACACTATGATTTTTGCCTGTTCTCTCAATTATGCTTTTCATTTAATTGCCTTTATCCATGAAAAATGATAAATTACTCTCAATGCTATCACGTCTCCATGTCTTGTTTGCATTTTTGTCACAAATACAATAAAAATAAAATGTAAAAATACTAAATGTTGTAGGTTTACATGCATAATGAGCTGCATTTTAATTGATATCAGTGTTAAGTTTTGTTGTACATGTAAATGTACTCAGAATGTTAAATCACAAACACTGAACACTGAGCTGCTCACTGCTCATTATGCCAAACAGACTAAAAACCTTTTAAAGACATCTTTGACAATTCATTCTTAAACCCTCTCCCCTATTACTCCGTTCTGCCAATTACATTGTTGCAGCTTCCTCCTATTTGATCCTGAAGCCCAATTTAGACTGTTTAATGTCATTTGCAAACAACATGCAACAGTTTGTTAAAATCATTTAATTAATTCAGATGTACAACGCATTGGCCAGAAAAACTAAATCTTTAATGACAAAGCCTCACCCAAGCTGTCAGGACTGTCAATGGAAAAGCACATTAGAATGACATCTGTGTCAGGGTAGGAGAGGGGTCTTAACCGGTCGTAGTCCTCCTGTCCTGCAGTATCCCATAAGGCAAGCTCTACCTATAAGCAGAAAAACTCAAGATTTAGTACATGTCCTACAGTGACTAGACACAATAACATTCTAAAAATAATAAGACTATCTATATGACAAAAGCCCAATTCCAAATCCATTAGAAGTATGTTTAAATGTGTTTAAAAATGGACAAAGGTCATTTTCATGATACAAAACAGACTATGAGAATATATCATCATGACATACAAGTCATGAGAGTAAATGAGAGTCACAAAACACATGTAGCTAATGTAGATATTCATCTTAAAGAGGACATCATTGGCAGCTTTTATACCTGTTTTCCATCAACCTCAATGTCTGCAACATAGTTCTCAAACACTGTAGGCACGTAGACTTCAGGAAACTGATCTTTACTGAAAACAATTAGCAGACACGTCTTTCCACAAGCTCCGTCACCCACTATGACAAGTTTTTTACGAATGGCAGCCATCTGCAACATAGAGAACATAGAGTTATGGCCAAAGATATTGGTACTCTCTTTACATGTAGGCAGACACAAGGGCAGACACATTTGGTATGGGGAAAGGGACTGAGAATGAGCTGTTAGGTTCTATAATATTTTCTTACTTTTTCATACAAGTAAATATAGCACAGTACACAAGTTCCTAAATCCTCATCTTTAAGTAAGGAAGGGGTAACTGATTTGATGTGATGTTATTACTTTAACATTAATTCACACATCATAAAAGTGGAAGTTAAATGTGCTCTACTAATAATTTCTGCGCTCAGCATGAACCGGAAACACAGCTGCGGAAGTAGCGTTTGACCGGAAGTTACATTGTATTTGTCGCTATTAGTGGTGAAAGAAAAGAAAAAGCCCGAAAACTTTCCACAAATACTGACTAAGAGATAAAGACCATAAAACAGCATTACCGCCCATCCGAGCACGTTATTGCTTGTACAGAGGGCTGTATTAATGTGAAAAAGGCCGTCATGTTCGGAGGCCTGTGTTACCACACTCCACCGACTAATTTCCAAAATTCACTTCACATTTGGAAACATTTATGAACAACATCCATCTGATTTTTTTTATCATAACAGGTAAAATAACATTTGGAAATGTAGCTTTGCTTTGTAAAAGACAGATCGGGAGTATAGTAATAGTAGCTGCTAGCTGACATTTATCAGACAGCGTAAAAAAATATTTAAACAGAAGAACTCCAACAAACGTTTCATTAGTAGCATACTGATATACACGCTTGAAAAGTAAATGCGCATTTTAGCCTGTACATATTTCACTACAAGTTCAGAAAACCTTAACCGGTTGCCCATAGATGTTATAATATACTAAGTACACTAAAATAGCCATTTTAGCCCATGTCTAGCTGAAGACTAGCTGAATAACATTGACCAGTTCATGTTTTATTGTAAGCCATCTTAAGAAGGAAACCATGTGAGTTAAAGCCGACAGTCTTCATCGCATAACTAAATGATAATCAAGTCAAATAAAAAAAAAAAAAATCAAAAAAACAAATGAATTGTTTTAACTCGCTTGCTTAGAATCAGCTGTCATGAATGATAAGTATAAATGATGCAACTCATGTGAAAAATATATTTAGAGTCTAAGTGAGTTTCGGGCTGGTTAACAGAATGGAAAATCTACAATCAATCTAAACGCACGGCTTTTTCTTACGGTTTCCTCACTTCAACACATTCTTGTTGATCATTCATTCATCTCCATTAACCTTATGTATTTACATAAAACGTTTAAAATAGTTACCGTTTTATTGTTGTTGTGTTCTGGGGAAGTAAAGGCTTTCCCGTCTTTTCCGGATTGATTTTTAAAGTCCGCCCATTTTCAATAGTGCCACGAAACAATACCCGCCCATACAGCCCATACAGCCCAACAGCCTACATACTGATTGCTACAGTAAGTGTTATAGTTACTTAATAAATGTAGTTAATAAAATCTAAAATGATTGAGTTTTTTCTAACCACTTTGTTTTATCAATTTTCTCTTTCATATCACCTTTACCATTTGGTAAACAGAAGCCACATTCAAACGGTTTTAGAAATATGTTACCATCATCATGTATTTGTATATTCTGTAATTTCCTTTATGTATGGTTTTTATTATTGTTTTAGCCTTGTATTGTACTTCAATTGTTTTTTAAGACAAGATTCAAGTATGAAAGTATGTAACAAATAGAATACATTTAAAATAATAAATATAGCTGCAAGCAATAATACTGCTTTGATGGGCCAAAGCAGAACAACGTCATCGACGATTGCAGCTTCTCTGAAAACAATACTAAGTGGGCAGTTGCATTTAACTTGGTAATTAATAGAGGACTATTAAAGTCCATTTTAATTGGCACTTCTAGCTGCCAGTTGGTGGCGCTGTGAATGTGATTCACAATAGCCACATTCATGTGATCAGCCCCCATGACCAAACATACAGCTCAAGTTTGATCCAAATCATGCACTGCATACAGACAATATGAGACACGTCCTATTTGTCTTTTTGGTATAAAATTGATTGACTGGCCAAGGCGAAACCTTTTGCGATATCAACAATCTATTTACAATTTAGCATCTTCAAAGTCTCTACTCTGACCAAGTTTGGTGACTTGGGTAAATTTAAGATTACTCTTAAACTGTTTTAAGTTACATTCTTCCCTCTGCCGGTTGGTAGTGTTGGTAGTAACACATTAGTATGACTAGTATTATGAATGTACCTATTTGCCAACTTTGATGTAAATTGCTCAATCGCACACAGAAGACATGAGACACTTCTGTTTCCATTTTTTGCCTTGCCTTCACTTTGGCCATAATAATTTTCAGGAAAATAACAGGACCATTCTCACTTTCAGTGCCTGGACCCTAATAATAATCCAAAGGAAAACAATAGAGCCCCTTGCACTTTCAGTGTTTGGGCCCTAAATACAAACCAGATGTATGTCTGTACTCTAGCTTTTAAGAAACCCAGATCCTTTAATGAACTGAGGAACAGTTGTGGTAGAAATGTTAATAAGGATGTGATGCATATCCAGTTTAGGAGATAAATTAAATCAATTCTTGAGAATGTGAAGTGTGCTTTAGTTAAGTTTTATTTTCAAAATGTGCTTAGACTTGAAGAGATTTTTTTATGAAAAATGTTTTACATTATTTAGCTTTTAACATAAAAAATTTAAATAATCAAAATCAGTGAAAGAGAACTTTTACATGTAGATTTTCCTCTATGCAAAGTCATCTTCATGCTTAATATTTAAGCAGATATAATTATATGACACATAAAAATTTATATTCATTCACATATTTAAACCAGCCTTCACCTAATACGCACAATTGCTGTAATGCGTTTTATTATATTCCGCAAATACCTTATCTGAGTATATCTGCAGATTTTATTATAACTATAGGCAGCCCAAACATTGGATACATGCATTTATGCATTTCTATTATGCATTCTTAGGTGAATATGTTCACAAGTAAATAAAACAGTTTCGTTGTGTGTTCTCAAAGGAAATGAAGTGAGGGTGAATCTCTCTATTTTCCTTTTGGTTGTAAAACAGTCTTATGTTTTACAGGCCTCGTTCTGCCTCTGGGTGTTAATGGCAGTTTGGGGATAGTTTTGGGGGTACAGACACTCCAAGGGCATAGTTTGTTTGTGGAGTGAGGTACATGTAGTTATATTCATGAAATATAACCAGTTATTGTGTGTCTGATCTGTCTCGGACACTACACACCATATGTGGTTGGCACATTTTGTTCAACCACAGAAATACACCAAACAATTAAAAATGCAAATGTGTACACATTGTAACATATAATGTACAGAATACACAAACTAATGGTATCAACTACAAACACACATTATGCCATATAGCACATATAGTGTAAAAATTAATTCATCTTTCATTGTTGCATATTTCCATTTTTCAATGGCCTTCATCTCTCACACATTACATGGCACATTTTGTGAGAAATTGCTGTCAAGCTTGATTTAAAGTTGTTTGAACAGGTGATAGTCTATCATTCTGCTCTAGAACTGGAGACAAAATCAACTAATCAGCTAGTATTCATCAAATTGTATCATTCAAGCAGCTTAAAGCTCAGCTTAAAACACAAAACTGATTGTATTGTTTTTCCTGTATGCCATTTCAAAATAAAAGCATGTAAGCCACTAAGAATTAAACAAACATGTCCTGTAATGCTTAGATATGTCTACAGCCATACCTTCGACATGCCTTTGTATACAATATGGTCATCAGAGCTTTCAGCTGAAGAATCTTTTAAAGATGTAAAGCTTGCCTGTGTAAATAAATTCAATTCAAGACTGAACTAGAATATACAATTCATTCTGCCTATATTATTCTCTCATCTTATTGATTTTAATTTGTTTTGCTTCCAACAAATCATTACAAATTTTATTCAGCATCATTACAAATTTTATGACTGCCATACGCATTATTGTTTGCACATAACTTTTAAAGTTTGTTTTAAGGTCACTAATACCTTAAATTAGACACCTTTTAAAGGTGAGGTGTGCTACCACCTAGCAATGTGCAAAAACCAATCGTATAACAAAATATCAAAGTCAAAGTAAAAGTATGACAGATTTGTTAGGTGCTTCTAACCACTAATAAGCTAATACTAATAACAACAAAGCCACTACAAAATAATATGTCTGTGTCTTACTGTGCAGTCAGTTCCCGGTCCTTCTGTGTTATAGTTAATAAGAGATTGTACAGGTTCCTCCACATCTTTAATTTTTGGTTTCTGTGCCTCACATCTGATCAGGCAAGCCAATAATAGAATGCCTTTTTTCGAAGACATAAACAAGAATAGTTAATTATTATTATCTTCAGGGGGATATAATCATTAATATACTGTACAGGAGTAGCTTTAAAATTTATAGCACAATGCAGGGCTGAAAAGTGTCTCCCCAATGATAAAATGCAACCTCAGTAATCCAATTGTAGGTTGAATTTCCCTTAAACAAACAAAATTATAAAGAAATGTTTGGAAAGAACCAGTTTTCATATCTTCTCCTGTCATACCTGCCTTCCCACCACATGAGGGCACCACGTCTATCTTTTACCAATGTTGGATCACTTTGTGTTTGAGCCTTACTGCCTTCTCTGTTTACTTGTGTTTTCTTTTTGTTTTGGATTTGTTTGCATAGCTCTGTGATTCTCTGATGGTCTCTTAAAACTGAGATGGCAGTGATGTTCAGCTTTACTGTTGGGGCTCTGTCAATATAGCAGTTTGCAGTAATATCACAATTACAAAGATGGATCAAAA